>JBAIAA010000072.1:1800000-2395000 GCA_037893245.1 Crossaster papposus | reverse complement strand
AACCCTAACCCTAACCCTAACCCTAACCCTAACCCTAACCCTAACCCTAACCCTAACCCTAACCCTAACCCTAACCCTAACCCTAACCCTAACCCTAACCCTAACCCTAACCCTAACCCTAACCCTAACCCTAACCCTAACCCTAACCCTAACCCTAACCCTAACCCTAACCCTAACCCTAACCCTAACCCTAACCCTAACCCTAACCCTAACCCTAACCCTAACCCTAACCCTAACCCTAACCCTAACCCTAACCCTAACCCTAACCCTAACCCTAACCCTAACCCTAACCCTAACCCTAACCCTAACCCTACCCTAACCCTAACCCTAACCCTAACCCTAACCCTAACCCTAACCCTAACCCTAACCTAACCCTAACCCTAACCCTAACCCTACCCTAACCCTAACCCTAACCCTAACCCTAACCCTAACCCTAACCCTAACCCTAACCCTAACCCTAACCCTAACCCTAACCCTAACCCTAACCCTAACCCTAACCCTAACCCTAACCCTAACCCTAACCCTAACCCTAACCCTAACCCTAACCCTAACCCTAACCCTAACCCTAACCCTAACCCTAACCCTAACCCTAACCCTAACCCTAACCCTAACCCTAACCCTAACCCTAACCCTAACCCTAACCCTAACCCTAACCCTAACCCTAACCCTAACCCTAACCCTAACCCTAACCCTAACCCTAACCCTAACCTAACCCTAACCCTAACCCTAACCCTAACCCTAACCCTAACCCTAACCCTAACCCTAACCCTAACCCTAACCCTAACCCTAACCCTAACCCTAACCTAACCCTAACCCTAACCCTAACCCTAACCCTAACCCTAACCCTAACCCTAACCCTAACCCTAACCCTAACCCTAACCCTAACCCTAACCCTAACCCTAACCCTAACCCTAACCCTAACCCTAACCCTAACCCTAACCCTAACCCTAACCCTAACCCTAACCCTAACCCTAACCCTAACCCTAACCCTAACCCTAACCCTAACCCTAACCCTAACCCTAACCCTAACCCTAACCCTAACCCTAACCCTAACCCTAACCCTAACCCTAACCCTAACCCTAACCCTAACCCTAACCCTAACCCTAACCCTAACCCTAACCCTAACCCTAACCCTAACCCTAACCCTAACCCTAACCCTAACCCTAACCCTAACCCTAACCCTAACCCTAACCCTAACCCTAACCCTAACCCTAACCCTAACCCTAACCCTAACCCTAACCCTAACCCTAACCCTAACCCTAACCCTAACCCTAACCCTAACCCTAACCCTAACCCTAACCCTAACCCTAACCCTAACCCTAACCCTAACCCTAACCCTAACCCTAACCCTAACCCTAACCCTAACCCTAACCCTAACCCTAACCCTAACCCTAACCCTAACCCTAACCCTAACCCTAACCCTAACCCTAACCCTAACCCTAACCCTAACCCTAACCCTAACCCTAACCCTAACCCTAACCCTAACCCTAACCCTAACCCTAACCCTAACCCTAACCCTAACCCTAACCCTAACCCTAACCCTAACCCTAACCCTAACCCTAACCCTAACCCTAACCCTAACCCTAACCCTAACCCTAACCCTAACCCTAACCCTAACCCTAACCCTAACCCTAACCCTAACCCTAACCCTAACCCTAACCCTAACCCTAACCTAACCCTAACCCTAACCCTAACCCTAACCCTAACCCTAACCCTAACCCTAACCCTAACCCTAACCCTAACCCTAACCCTAACCCTAACCCTAACCCTAACCCTAACCCTAACCCTAACCCTAACCCTAACCCTAACCCTAACCCTAACCCTAACCCTAACCCTAACCCTAACCCTAACCCTAACCCTAACCCTAACCCTAACCCTAACCCTAACCCTAACCCTAACCCTAACCCTAACCCTAACCCTAACCCTAACCCTAACCCTAACCCTAACCCTAACCCTAACCCTAACCCTAACCCTAACCCTAACCCTAACCCTAACCCTAACCCTAACCCTAACCCTAACCCTAACCCTAACCCTAACCCTAACCCTAACCCTAACCCTAACCCTAACCCTAACCCTAACCCTAACCCTAACCCTAACCCTAACCCTAACCCTAACCCTAACCCTAACCCTAACCCTAACCCTAACCCTAACCCTAACCCTAACCCTAACCCTAACCCTAACCCTAACCCTAACCCTAACCCTAACCCTAACCCTAACCCTAACCCTAACCCTAACCCTAACCCTAACCCTAACCCTAACCCTAACCCTAACCCTAACCCTAACCCTAACCCTAACCCTAACCCTAACCCTAACCCTAACCCTAACCCTAACCCTAACCCTAACCCTAACCCTAACCCTAACCCTAACCCTAACCCTAACCCTAACCCTAACCCTAACCCTAACCCTAACCCTAACCCTAACCCTAACCCTAACCCTAACCCTAACCCTAACCCTAACCCTAACCCTAACCCTAACCCTAACCCTAACCCTAACCCTAACCCTAACCCTAACCCTAACCCTAACCCTAACCCTAACCCTAACCCTAACCCTAACCCTAACCCTAACCCTAACCCTAACCCTAACCCTAACCCTAACCCTAACCCTAACCCTAACCCTAACCCTAACCCTAACCCCTAACCCTAACCCTAACCCTAACCCTAACCCTAACCCTAACCCTAACCCTAACCCTAACCCTAACCCTAACCCTAACCCTAACCCCTAACCCTAACCCTAACCCTAACCCTAACCCTAACCCTAACCCTAACCCTAACCCTAACCCTAACCCTAACCCTAACCCTAACCCTAACCCTAACCCTAACCCTAACCCTAACCCTAACCCTAACCCTAACCCTAACCCTAACCCTAACCCTAACCCTAACCCTAACCCTAACCCTAACCCTAACCCTAACCCTAACCCTAACCCTAACCCTAACCCTAACCCTAACCCTAACCCTAACCCTAACCCTAACCCTAACCCTAACCCTAACCCTAACCCTAACCCTAACCCTAACCCTAACCCTAACCCTAACCCTAACCCTAACCCTAACCCTAACCCTAACCCTAACCCTAACCCTAACCCTAACCCTAACCCTAACCCTAACCCTAACCCTAACCCTAACCCTAACCCTAACCCTAACCCTAACCCTAACCCTAACCCTAACCCTAACCCTAACCCTAACCCTAACCCTAACCCTAACCCTAACCCTAACCCTAACCCTAACCCTAACCCTAACCCTAACCCTAACCCTAACCCTAACCCTAACCCTAACCCTAACCCTAACCCTAACCCTAACCCTAACCCTAACCCTAACCCTAACCCTAACCCTAACCCTAACCCTAACCCTAACCCTAACCCTAACCCTAACCCTAACCCTAACCCTAACCCTAACCCTAACCCTAACCCTAACCCTAACCCTAACCCTAACCCTAACCCTAACCCTAACCCTAACCCTAACCCTAACCCTAACCCTAACCCTAACCCTAACCCTAACCCTAACCCTAACCCTAACCCTAACCCTAACCCTAACCCTAACCCTAACCCTAACCCTAACCCTAACCCTAACCCTAACCCTAACCCTAACCCTAACCCTAACCCTAACCCTAACCCTAACCCTAACCCTAACCCTAACCCTAACCCTAACCCTAACCCTAACCCTAACCCTAACCCTAACCCTAACCCTAACCCTAACCCTAACCCTAACCCTAACCCTAACCCTAACCCTAACCCTAACCCTAACCCTAACCCTAACCCTAACCCTAACCCTAACCCTAACCCTAACCCTAACCCTAACCCTAACCCTAACCCTAACCCTAACCCTAACCCTAACCCTAACCCTAACCCTAACCCTAACCCTAACCCTAACCCTAACCCTAACCCTAACCCTAACCCTAACCCTAACCCTAACCCTAACCCTAACCCTAACCCTAACCCTAACCCTAACCCTAACCCTAACCCTAACCCTAACCCTAACCCTAACCCTAACCCTAACCCTAACCCTAACCCTAACCCTAACCCTAACCCTAACCCTAACCCTAACCCTAACCCTAACCCTAACCCTAACCCTAACCCTAACCCTAACCCTAACCCTAACCCTAACCCTAACCCTAACCCTAACCCTAACCCTAACCCTAACCCTAACCCTAACCCTAACCCTAACCCTAACCCTAACCCTAACCCTAACCCTAACCCTAACCCTAACCCTAACCCTAACCCTAACCCTAACCCTAACCCTAACCCTAACCCTAACCCTAACCCTAACCCTAACCCTAACCCTAACCCTAACCCTAACCCTAACCCTAACCCTAACCCTAACCCTAACCCTAACCCTAACCCTAACCCTAACCCTAACCCTAACCCTAACCCTAACCCTAACCCTAACCCTAACCCTAACCCTAACCCTAACCCTAACCCTAACCCTAACCCTAACCCTAACCCTAACCCTAACCCTAACCCTAACCCTAACCCTAACCCTAACCCTAACCCTAACCCTAACCCTAACCCTAACCCTAACCCTAACCCTAACCCTAACCCTAACCCTAACCCTAACCCTAACCCTAACCCTAACCCTAACCCTAACCCTAACCCTAACCCTAACCCTAACCCTAACCCTAACCCTAACCCTAACCCTAACCCTAACCCTAACCCTAACCCTAACCCTAACCCTAACCCTAACCCTAACCCTAACCCTAACCCTAACCCTAACCCTAACCCTAACCCTAACCCTAACCCTAACCCTAACCCTAACCCTAACCCTAACCCTAACCCTAACCCCTAACCCTAACCCTAACCCTAACCCTAACCCTAACCCTAACCCTAACCCTAACCCTAACCCTAACCCTAACCCTAACCCTAACCCTAACCCTAACCCTAACCCTAACCCTAACCCTAACCCTAACCCTAACCCTAACCCTAACCCTAACCCTAACCCTAACCCTAACCCTAACCCTAACCCTAACCCTAACCCTAACCCTAACCCTAACCCTAACCCTAACCCTAACCCTAACCCTAACCCTAACCCTAACCCTAACCCTAACCCTAACCCTAACCCTAACCCTAACCCTAACCCTAACCCTAACCCTAACCCTAACCCTAACCCTAACCCTAACCCTAACCCTAACCCTAACCCTAACCCTAACCCTAACCCTAACCCTAACCCTAACCCTAACCCTAACCCTAACCCTAACCCTAACCCTAACCCTAACCCTAACCCTAACCCTAACCCTAACCCTAACCCTAACCCTAACCCTAACCCTAACCCTAACCCTAACCCTAACCCTAACCCTAACCCTAACCCTAACCCCTAACCCTAACCCTAACCCTAACCCTAACCCTAACCCTAACCCTAACCCTAACCCTAACCCTAACCCTAACCCTAACCCTAACCCTAACCCTAACCCTAACCCTAACCCTAACCCTAACCCTAACCCTAACCCTAACCCTAACCCTAACCCAAACCCTAACCCTAACCCTAACCCTAACCCTAACCCTAACCCTAACCCTAACCCTAACCCTAACCCTAACCCTAACCCTAACCCTAACCCTAACCCTAACCCTAACCCTAACCCTAACCCTAACCCTAACCCTAACCCTAACCCTAACCCTAACCCTAACCCTAACCCTAACCCTAACCCTAACCCTAACCCTAACCCTAACCCTAACCCTAACCCTAACCCTAACCCTAACCCTAACCCTAACCCTAACCCTAACCCTAACCCTAACCCTAACCCTAACCCTAACCCTAACCCTAACCCTAACCCTAACCCTAACCCTAACCCTAACCCTAACCCTAACCCTAACCCTAACCCTAACCCTAACCCTAACCCTAACCCTAACCCTAACCCTAACCCTAACCCTAACCCTAACCCTAACCCTAACCCTAACCCTAACCCTAACCCTAACCCTAACCCTAACCCTAACCCTAACCCTAACCCTAACCCTAACCCTAACCCTAACCCTAACCCTAACCCTAACCCTAACCCTAACCCTAACCCTAACCCTAACCCTAACCCTAACCCTAACCCTAACCCTAACCCTAACCCTAACCCTAACCCTAACCCTAACCCTAACCCTAACCCTAACCCTAACCCTAACCCTAACCCTAACCCTAACCCTAACCCTAACCCTAACCCTAACCCTAACCCTAACCCTAACCCTAACCCTAACCCTAACCCTAACCCTAACCCTAACCCTAACCCTAACCCTAACCCTAACCCTAACCCTAACCCTAACCCTAACCCTAACCCTAACCCTAACCCTAACCCTAACCCTAACCCTAACCCTAACCCTAACCCTAACCCTAACCCTAACCCTAACCCTAACCCTAACCCTAACCCTAACCCTAACCCTAACCCTAACCCTAACCCTAACCCTAACCCTAACCCTAACCCTAACCCTAACCCTAACCCTAACCCTAACCCTAACCCTAACCCTAACCCTAACCCTAACCCTAACCCTAACCCTAACCCTAACCCTAACCCTAACCCTAACCCTAACCCTAACCCTAACCCTAACCCTAACCCTAACCCTAACCCTAACCCTAACCCTAACCCTAACCCTAACCCTAACCCTAACCCTAACCCTAACCCTAACCCTAACCCTAACCCTAACCCTAACCCTAACCCTAACCCTAACCCTAACCCTAACCCTAACCCTAACCCTAACCCTAACCCTAACCCTAACCCTAACCCTAACCCTAACCCTAACCCTAACCCTAACCCTAACCCTAACCCTAACCCTAACCCTAACCCTAACCCTAACCCTAACCCTAACCCTAACCCTAACCCTAACCCTAACCCTAACCCTAACCCTAACCCTAACCCTAACCCTAACCCTAACCCTAACCCTAACCCTAACCCTAACCCTAACCCTAACCCTAACCCTAACCCTAACCCTAACCCTAACCCTAACCCTAACCCTAACCCTAACCCTAACCCTAACCCTAACCCTAACCCTAACCCTAACCCTAACCCTAACCCTAACCCTAACCCTAACCCTAACCCTAACCCTAACCCTAACCCTAACCCTAACCCTAACCCTAACCCTAACCCTAACCCTAACCCTAACCCTAACCCTAACCCTAACCCTAACCCTAACCCTAACCCTAACCCTAACCCTAACCCTAACCCTAACCCTAACCCTAACCCTAACCCTAACCCTAACCCTAACCCTAACCCTAACCCTAACCCTAACCCTAACCCTAACCCTAACCCTAACCCTAACCCTAACCCTAACCCTAACCCTAACCCTAACCCTAACCCTAACCCTAACCCTAACCCTAACCCTAACCCTAACCCTAACCCTAACCCTAACCCTAACCCTAACCCTAACCCTAACCCTAACCCTAACCCTAACCCTAACCCTAACCCTAACCCTAACCCTAACCCTAACCCTAACCCTAACCCTAACCCTAACCCTAACCCTAACCCTAACCCTAACCCTAACCCTAACCCTAACCCTAACCCTAACCCTAACCCTAACCCTAACCCTAACCCTAACCCTAACCCTAACCCTAACCCTAACCCTAACCCTAACCCTAACCCTAACCCTAACCCTAACCCTAACCCTAACCCTAACCCTAACCCTAACCCTAACCCTAACCCTAACCCTAACCCTAACCCTAACCCTAACCCTAACCCTAACCCTAACCCTAACCCTAACCCTAACCCTAACCCTAACCCTAACCCTAACCCTAACCCTAACCCTAACCCTAACCCTAACCCTAACCCTAACCCTAACCCTAACCCTAACCCTAACCCTAACCCTAACCCTAACCCTAACCCTAACCCTAACCCTAACCCTAACCCTAACCCTAACCCTAACCCTAACCCTAACCCTAACCCTAACCCTAACCCTAACCCTAACCCTAACCCTAACCCTAACCCTAACCCTAACCCTAACCCTAACCCTAACCCTAACCCTAACCCTAACCCTAACCCTAACCCTAACCCTAACCCTAACCCTAACCCTAACCCTAACCCTAACCCTAACCCTAACCCTAACCCTAACCCTAACCCTAACCCTAACCCTAACCCTAACCCTAACCCTAACCCTAACCCTAACCCTAACCCTAACCCTAACCCTAACCCTAACCCTAACCCTAACCCTAACCCTAACCCTAACCCTAACCCTAACCCTAACCCTAACCCTAACCCTAACCCTAACCCTAACCCTAACCCTAACCCTAACCCTAACCCTAACCCTAACCCTAACCCTAACCCTAACCCTAACCCTAACCCTAACCCTAACCCTAACCCTAACCCTAACCCTAACCCTAACCCTAACCCTAACCCTAACCCTAACCCTAACCCTAACCCTAACCCTAACCCTAACCCTAACCCTAACCCTAACCCTAACCCTAACCCTAACCCTAACCCTAACCCTAACCCTAACCCTAACCCTAACCCTAACCCTAACCCTAACCCTAACCCTAACCCTAACCCTAACCCTAACCCTAACCCTAACCCTAACCCTAACCCTAACCCTAACCCTAACCCTAACCCTAACCCTAACCCTAACCCTAACCCTAACCCTAACCCTAACCCTAACCCTAACCCTAACCCTAACCCTAACCCTAACCCTAACCCTAACCCTAACCCTAACCCTAACCCTAACCCTAACCCTAACCCTAACCCTAACCCTAACCCTAACCCTAACCCTAACCCTAACCCTAACCCTAACCCTAACCCTAACCCTAACCCTAACCCTAACCCTAACCCTAACCCTAACCCTAACCCTAACCCTAACCCTAACCCTAACCCTAACCCTAACCCTAACCCTAACCCTAACCCTAACCCTAACCCTAACCCTAACCCTAACCCTAACCCTAACCCTAACCCTAACCCTAACCCTAACCCTAACCCTAACCCTAACCCTAACCCTAACCCTAACCCTAACCCTAACCCTAACCCTAACCCTAACCCTAACCCTAACCCTAACCCTAACCCTAACCCTAACCCTAACCCTAACCCTAACCCTAACCCTAACCCTAACCCTAACCCTAACCCTAACCCTAACCCTAACCCTAACCCTAACCCTAACCCTAACCCTAACCCTAACCCTAACCCTAACCCTAACCCTAACCCTAACCCTAACCCTAACCCTAACCCTAACCCTAACCCTAACCCTAACCCTAACCCTAACCCTAACCCTAACCCTAACCCTAACCCTAACCCTAACCCTAACCCTAACCCTAACCCTAACCCTAACCCTAACCCTAACCCTAACCCTAACCCTAACCCTAACCCTAACCCTAACCCTAACCCTAACCCTAACCCTAACCCTAACCCTAACCCTAACCCTAACCCTAACCCTAACCCTAACCCTAACCCTAACCCTAACCCTAACCCTAACCCTAACCCTAACCCTAACCCTAACCCTAACCCTAACCCTAACCCTAACCCTAACCCTAACCCTAACCCTAACCCTAACCCTAACCCTAACCCTAACCCTAACCCTAACCCTAACCCTAACCCTAACCCTAACCCTAACCCTAACCCTAACCCTAACCCTAACCCTAACCCTAACCCTAACCCTAACCCTAACCCTAACCCTAACCCTAACCCTAACCCTAACCCTAACCCTAACCCTAACCCTAACCCTAACCCTAACCCTAACCCTAACCCTAACCCTAACCCTAACCCTAACCCTAACCCTAACCCTAACCCTAACCCTAACCCTAACCCTAACCCTAACCCTAACCCTAACCCTAACCCTAACCCTAACCCTAACCCTAACCCTAACCCTAACCCTAACCCTAACCCTAACCCTAACCCTAACCCTAACCCTAACCCTAACCCTAACCCTAACCCTAACCCTAACCCTAACCCTAACCCTAACCCTAACCCTAACCCTAACCCTAACCCTAACCCTAACCCTAACCCTAACCCTAACCCTAACCCTAACCCTAACCCTAACCCTAACCCTAACCCTAACCCTAACCCTAACCCTAACCCTAACCCTAACCCTAACCCTAACCCTAACCCTAACCCTAACCCTAACCCTAACCCTAACCCTAACCCTAACCCTAACCCTAACCCTAACCCTAACCCTAACCCTAACCCTAACCCTAACCCTAACCCTAACCCTAACCCTAACCCTAACCCTAACCCTAACCCTAACCCTAACCCTAACCCTAACCCTAACCCTAACCCTAACCCTAACCCTAACCCTAACCCTAACCCTAACCCTAACCCTAACCCTAACCCTAACCCTAACCCTAACCCTAACCCTAACCCTAACCCTAACCCTAACCCTAACCCTAACCCTAACCCTAACCCTAACCCTAACCCTAACCCTAACCCTAACCCTAACCCTAACCCTAACCCTAACCCTAACCCTAACCCTAACCCTAACCCTAACCCTAACCCTAACCCTAACCCTAACCCTAACCCTAACCCTAACCCTAACCCTAACCCTAACCCTAACCCTAACCCTAACCCTAACCCTAACCCTAACCCTAACCCTAACCCTAACCCTAACCCTAACCCTAACCCTAACCCTAACCCTAACCCTAACCCTAACCCTAACCCTAACCCTAACCCTAACCCTAACCCTAACCCTAACCCTAACCCTAACCCTAACCCTAACCCTAACCCTAACCCTAACCCTAACCCTAACCCTAACCCTAACCCTAACCCTAACCCTAACCCTAACCCTAACCCTAACCCTAACCCTAACCCTAACCCTAACCCTAACCCTAACCCTAACCCTAACCCTAACCCTAACCCTAACCCTAACCCTAACCCTAACCCTAACCCTAACCCTAACCCTAACCCTAACCCTAACCCTAACCCTAACCCTAACCCTAACCCTAACCCTAACCCTAACCCTAACCCTAACCCTAACCCTAACCCTAACCCTAACCCTAACCCTAACCCTAACCCTAACCCTAACCCTAACCCTAACCCTAACCCTAACCCTAACCCTAACCCTAACCCTAACCCTAACCCTAACCCTAACCCTAACCCTAACCCTAACCCTAACCCTAACCCTAACCCTAACCCTAACCCTAACCCTAACCCTAACCCTAACCCTAACCCTAACCCTAACCCTAACCCTAACCCTAACCCTAACCCTAACCCTAACCCTAACCCTAACCCTAACCCTAACCCTAACCCTAACCCTAACCCTAACCCTAACCCTAACCCTAACCCTAACCCTAACCCTAACCCTAACCCTAACCCTAACCCTAACCCTAACCCTAACCCTAACCCTAACCCTAACCCTAACCCTAACCCTAACCCTAACCCTAACCCTAACCCTAACCCTAACCCTAACCCTAACCCTAACCCTAACCCTAACCCTAACCCTAACCCTAACCCTAACCCTAACCCTAACCCTAACCCTAACCCTAACCCTAACCCTAACCCTAACCCTAACCCTAACCCTAACCCTAACCCTAACCCTAACCCTAACCCTAACCCTAACCCTAACCCTAACCCTAACCCTAACCCTAACCCTAACCCTAACCCTAACCCTAACCCTAACCCTAACCCTAACCCTAACCCTAACCCTAACCCTAACCCTAACCCTAACCCTAACCCTAACCCTAACCCTAACCCTAACCCTAACCCTAACCCTAACCCTAACCCTAACCCTAACCCTAACCCTAACCCTAACCCTAACCCTAACCCTAACCCTAACCCTAACCCTAACCCTAACCCTAACCCTAACCCTAACCCTAACCCTAACCCTAACCCTAACCCTAACCCTAACCCTAACCCTAACCCTAACCCTAACCCTAACCCTAACCCTAACCCTAACCCTAACCCTAACCCTAACCCTAACCCTAACCCTAACCCTAACCCTAACCCTAACCCTAACCCTAACCCTAACCCTAACCCTAACCCTAACCCTAACCCTAACCCTAACCCTAACCCTAACCCTAACCCTAACCCTAACCCTAACCCTAACCCTAACCCTAACCCTAACCCTAACCCTAACCCTAACCCTAACCCTAACCCTAACCCTAACCCTAACCCTAACCCTAACCCTAACCCTAACCCTAACCCTAACCCTAACCCTAACCCTAACCCTAACCCTAACCCTAACCCTAACCCTAACCCTAACCCTAACCCTAACCCTAACCCTAACCCTAACCCTAACCCTAACCCTAACCCTAACCCTAACCCTAACCCTAACCCTAACCCTAACCCTAACCCTAACCCTAACCCTAACCCTAACCCTAACCCTAACCCTAACCCTAACCCTAACCCTAACCCTAACCCTAACCCTAACCCTAACCCTAACCCTAACCCTAACCCTAACCCTAACCCTAACCCTAACCCTAACCCTAACCCTAACCCTAACCCTAACCCTAACCCTAACCCTAACCCTAACCCTAACCCTAACCCTAACCCTAACCCTAACCCTAACCCTAACCCTAACCCTAACCCTAACCCTAACCCTAACCCTAACCCTAACCCTAACCCTAACCCTAACCCTAACCCTAACCCTAACCCTAACCCTAACCCTAACCCTAACCCTAACCCTAACCCTAACCCTAACCCTAACCCTAACCCTAACCCTAACCCTAACCCTAACCCTAACCCTAACCCTAACCCTAACCCTAACCCTAACCCTAACCCTAACCCTAACCCTAACCCTAACCCTAACCCTAACCCTAACCCTAACCCTAACCCTAACCCTAACCCTAACCCTAACCCTAACCCTAACCCTAACCCTAACCCTAACCCTAACCCTAACCCTAACCCTAACCCTAACCCTAACCCTAACCCTAACCCTAACCCTAACCCTAACCCTAACCCTAACCCTAACCCTAACCCTAACCCTAACCCTAACCCTAACCCTAACCCTAACCCTAACCCTAACCCTAACCCTAACCCTAACCCTAACCCTAACCCTAACCCTAACCCTAACCCTAACCCTAACCCTAACCCTAACCCTAACCCTAACCCTAACCCTAACCCTAACCCTAACCCTAACCCTAACCCTAACCCTAACCCTAACCCTAACCCTAACCCTAACCCTAACCCTAACCCTAACCCTAACCCTAACCCTAACCCTAACCCTAACCCTAACCCTAACCCTAACCCTAACCCTAACCCTAACCCTAACCCTAACCCTAACCCTAACCCTAACCCTAACCCTAACCCTAACCCTAACCCTAACCCTAACCCTAACCCTAACCCTAACCCTAACCCTAACCCTAACCCTAACCCTAACCCTAACCCTAACCCTAACCCTAACCCTAACCCTAACCCTAACCCTAACCCTAACCCTAACCCTAACCCTAACCCTAACCCTAACCCTAACCCTAACCCTAACCCTAACCCTAACCCTAACCCCTAACCCTAACCCTAACCCTAACCCTAACCCTAACCCTAACCCTAACCCTAACCCTAACCCTAAATTTATTTAAATTTATTTAAATTTATTTAAATTTATTTAAATTTATTTAAATTTATTTAAATTTATTTAAATTTATTTAAATTTATTTAAATTTATTTAAATTTATTTAAATTTATTTAAATTTATTTAAATTTATTTAAATTTATTTAAATTTATTTAAATTTATTTAAATTTATTTAAATTTATTTAAATTTATTTAAATTTGGGGGATTTTATGTAAATTTATTTAAATTTATTTTAATTTGGAAGATTTTATGTAAATTTATTTAAATTTATTTAAATTTGGAAGATTTTATGTAAATTTGGAAGATTTTATGTAAATTTATTCAAATTTATTTAAATTTATTGAAATTTATTGGAATTTAAAAAAATTGTTGTCCGGAAACTGGACCAAATTTCGTTGAAAAAAAGGCGAAAAAAACGAGAGTCGAAAAGTACGCGAAAAAAACTACGCAAAAAAAATTACACTCGAAAACTACGCGAAAAAAACCAGACTTGAAAAATACGCGAAAAAAACGACGCGAAAAAAACACGAGAAAAACGAGTCGAAAAAACTGCGGAAAAAAGTCAAACGAGAAAAACGAGTCGAAAAAACTGCGGAAAAAAAACACACGAGAAAAACAAGTCTAAAAAAAGGCGAAAAAAAAAAAAAAAAGAAAAACGAGTCTAAAAAACTGCGCAAAAAAATAACACAAAAAAAACGAGTCTAAAAAACGGCGGAAAAAAGTCAAACGAGAAAAACGAGTCTAAAAAACTGCGGAAAAAAGTCAAACGAGAAAAACGAGTCTAAAAAAATGCGGAAAAAAGTCAAACGAGAAAAACGAGTCTAAAAAACGGCGGAAAAAAGTCAAACGAGAAAAACGAGTCTAAAAAACTGCGGAAAAAAGTCACACGAGAAAAACGAGTCGAAAAAACGGCGGAAAAAAGTCAAACGAGAAAAACGAGTCTAAAAAACTGCGGAAAAAAGTCAAACGAGAAAAACGAGTCTAAAAAACTGCGGAAAAAAATAACACGAGAAAAACGAGTCTAAAAAAAGGCGGAAAAAAATAACACGAGAAAAACGAGTCTAAAAAACTGCGGAAAAAAGTCAAACGAGAAAAACGAGTCTAAAAAACTGCGGAAAAAAGTCAAACGAGAAAAACGAGTCTAAAAAACTGCGGAAAAAAGTCAAACGAGAAAAACGAGTCTAAAAAACTGCGGAAAAAAATAACACGAGAAAAACGAGTCTAAAAAACTGCGGAAAAAAGTCAAACGAGAAAAACGAGTCTAAAAAACTGCGGAAAAAAGTCAAACGAGAAAAACGAGTCGAAAAAACTGCGGAAAAAAGTCAAACGAGAAAAACGAGTCTAAAAAACTGCGGAAAAAAGTCAAACGAGAAAAACGAGTTGAAAAAACTGCGGAAAAAAGTCAAACGAGAAAAACGAGTCTAAAAAACTGCGGAAAAAAGTCAAACGAGAAAAACGAGTCTAAAAAACTGCGGAAAAAATAACACGAGAAAAACGAGTCTAAAAAAAGCCGGAAAAAAATAACACGAGAAAAACGAGTCTAAAAAACTGCGGAAAAAAGTCAAACGACAAAAACGAGTCTAAAAAACTGCGGAAAAAAGTCAAACGAGAAAAACGAGTCTAAAAAACTGCAGAAAAAAGTCAAACGAGAAAAACGAGTCTAAAAAACTGCGGCAAAAAAATAACACGAGAAAAACGAGTCTAAAAAACTGCGGAAAAAAGTCAAACGAGAAAAACGAGTCTAAAAAACTGCGGAAAAAAGTCAAACGAGAAAAACGAGTCGAAAAAACTGCGGAAAAAAGTCAAACGAGAAAAACGAGTCTAAAAAACTGCGGAAAAAAGTCAAACGAGAAAAACGAGTTGGAAAAACTGCGGAAAAAAGTCAAACGAGAAAAACGAGTCTAAAAAACTGCGGAAAAAAAGTCAAACGAGAAAAACGAGTCTAAAAAACTGCGGAAAAAATAACACGAGAAAAACGAGTCTAAAAAAAGCCGGAAAAAAATAACACGAGAAAAACGAGTCTAAAAAACTGCGGAAAAAAGTCAAACGACAAAAACGAGTCTAAAAAACTGCGGAAAAAAGTCAAACGAGAAAAACGAGTCTAAAAAACTGCGGAAAAAAGTCAAACGAGAAAAACGAGTCTAAAAAACTGCGGAAAAAAGTCAAACGAGAAAAACGAGTCTAAAAAACTGCGGAAAAAAATAACACGAGAAAAACGAGTCTAAAAAACTGCGGAAAAAAGTCAAACGAGAAAAACGAGTCTAAAAAACTGCGGAAAAAAGTCAAACGAGAAAAACGAGTCGAAAAAACTGCGGAAAAAAGTCAAACGAGAAAAACGAGTCTAAAAAACTGCGGAAAAAAGTCAAACGAGAAAAACGAGTTGAAAAAACTGCGGAAAAAAGTCAAACGAGAAAAACGAGTCTAAAAAACTGCGGAAAAAAGTCAAACGAGAAAAACGAGTCTAAAAAACTGCGGAAAAAAGTCAAACGAGAAAAACGAGTCGAAAAAACTGCGGAAAAAAGTCAAACGAGAAAAACGAGTCTAAAAAACTGCGGAAAAAAGTCAAACGAGAAAAACGAGTTGAAAAAACTGCGGAAAAAAGTCAAACGAGAAAAACGAGTCTAAAAAACTGCGGAAAAAAAGTCAAACGAGAAAAACGAGTCTAAAAAACTGCGGAAAAAATAACACGAGAAAAACGAGTCTAAAAAAAGCCGGAAAAAAATAACACGAGAAAAACGAGTCTAAAAAACTGCGGAAAAAAGTCAAACGACAAAAACGAGTCTAAAAAACTGCGGAAAAAAGTCAAACGAGAAAAACGAGTCTAAAAAACTGCGGAAAAAAGTCAAACGAGAAAAACGAGTCTAAAAAACTGCGGAAAAAAGTCAAACGAGAAAAACGAGTCTAAAAAACTGCGGCAAAAAAATAACACGAGAAAAACGAGTCTAAAAAACTGCGGAAAAAAGTCAAACGAGAAAAACGAGTCGAAAAAACTGCGGAAAAAAGTCAAACGAGAAAAACGAGTCTAAAAAACGGCGGAAAAAAGTCAAACGAGAAAAACGAGTCTAAAAAACTGCGGAAAAAAGTCAAACGAGAAAAACGAGTCGAAAAAACTGCGGAAAAAAGTCAAACGAGAAAAACGAGTTGAAAAAACTGCGGAAAAAAGTCAAACGAGAAAAACGAGTCTAAAAAACTGCGGAAAAAAGTCAAACGAGAAAAACGAGTTGAAAAAACTGCGGAAAAAAGTCAAACGAGAAAAACGAGTCTAAAAAAATGCGGAAAAAAGTCAAACGAGAAAAACGAGTCTAAAAAACTGCGGAAAAAAATAACACGAGAAAAACGAGTCTAAAAAACTGCGGAAAAAAGTCAAACGAGAAAAACGAGTCTAAAAAACTGCGGAAAAAAGTCAAACGAGAAAAACGAGTCTAAAAAAATGCGGAAAAAAATAACACGAGAAAAACGAGTCTAAAAAAAGGCGGAAAAAAGTCAAACGAGAAAAATGAGTCTAAAAAACTGCGGAAAAAAATAACACGAGAAAAACGAGTCTAAAAAACTGCGGAAAAAAATTACACGAGAAAAACGAGTCTAAAAAAAGGCGGAAAAAAATAACACGAAAAAAACGAGTCTAAAAAACGGCGGAAAAAAGTCAAACGAGAAAAACGAGTCTAAAAAACGGCGGAAAAAAGTCAAACGAGAAAAACGAGTCTAAAAAACTGCGGAAAAAAATAACACGAGAAAAACGAGTCTAAAAAACGGCGGAAAAAAGTCAAACGAGAAAAACGAGTCTAAAAAACGGCGGAAAAAAGTCAAACGAGAAAAACGAGTCTACAAAACTGCGGAAAAAAGTCAAACGAGAAAAACGAGTCTAAAAAACTGCGGAAAAAAGTCAAACGAGAAAAACGAGTCTAAAAAACTGCGGAAAAAAATTACACGAGAAAAACGAGTCTAAAAAACTGGGGAAAAAAGTCAAACGAGAAAAACGAGTCTAAAAAACTGCGGAAAAAAGTCAAACGAGAAAAACGAGTCTAAAAAACTGCGGAAAAAAATAACACGAGAAAAACGAGTCTAAAAAAATGCGGAAAAAAGTAAAACGAATAAAACGAGTCTAAAAAACGGCGGAAAAAAGTCAAACGAGAAAAACGAGTCTAAAAAAATGCGGAAAAAAGTCAAACGAGAAAAACGAGTCTAAAAAACTGCGGAAAAAAATAAAACAAGAAAAACGAGTCTAAAAAAAGGCGGAAAAAAATAACACGAGAAAAACGAGTCTAAAAAACTGCGGAAAAAAGTCAAACGAGAAAAACGAGTCTAAAAAACTGCGGAAAAAAATTACACGAGAAAAACGAGTCTAAAAAACTGCGGAAAAAAGTCAAACGAGAAAAACGAGTCTAAAAAACTGCGGAAAAAAGTCAAACGAGAACAACGAGTCTAAAAAACTGCGGAAAAAAATAACACGAGAAAAACGAGTCTAAAAAAATGCGGAAAAAAGTAAAACGAATAAAACGAGTCTAAAAAACGGCGGAAAAAAGTCAAACGAGAAAAACGAGTCTAAAAAACTGCGGAAAAAAGTCAAACGACAAAAACGAGTCTAAAAAACTGCGGAAAAAAGTCAAACGAGAAAAACGAGTCTAAAAAACTGCGGAAAAAAGTCAAACGAGAAAAACGAGTCTAAAAAACTGCGGAAAAAAGTCAAACGAGAAAAACGAGTCTAAAAAACTGCGGCAAAAAAATAACACGAGAAAAACGAGTCTAAAAAACTGCGGAAAAAAGTCAAACGATAAAAACGAGTCGGAAAAACTGCGGAAAAAAGTCAAACGAGAAAAACGAGTCTAAAAAACGGCGGAAAAAAGTCAAACGAGAAAAACGAGTCTAAAAAACGGCGGAAAAAAGTCAAACGAGAAAAACGAGTCTAAAAAACTGCGGAAAAAAGTCAAACGAGAAAAACGAGTCTAAAAAACTGCGGAAAAAAATAACACGAGAAAAACGAGTCTAAAAAACTGCGGAAAAAAGTCAAACGAGAAAAACGAGTCTAAAAAACTGCGGAAAAAAGTCAAACGAGAAAAACGAGTCGAAAAAACTGCGGAAAAAAGTCAAACGAGAAAAACGAGTCTAAAAAACTGCGGAAAAAAGTCAAACGAGAAAAACGAGTTGAAAAAACTGCGGAAAAAAGTCAAACGAGAAAAACGAGTCTAAAAAACTGCGGAAAAAAGTCAAACGAGAAAAACGAGTCTAAAAAACTGCGGAAAAAATAACACGAGAAAAACGAGTCTAAAAAAAGCCGGAAAAAAATAACACGAGAAAAACGAGTCTAAAAAACTGCGGAAAAAAGTCAAACGACAAAAACGAGTCTAAAAAACTGCGGAAAAAAGTCAAACGAGAAAAACGAGTCTAAAAAACTGCAGAAAAAAGTCAAACGAGAAAAACGAGTCTAAAAAACTGCGGCAAAAAAATAACACGAGAAAAACGAGTCTAAAAAACTGCGGAAAAAAGTCAAACGAGAAAAACGAGTCTAAAAAACTGCGGAAAAAAGTCAAACGAGAAAAACGAGTCGAAAAAACTGCGGAAAAAAGTCAAACGAGAAAAACGAGTCTAAAAAACTGCGGAAAAAAGTCAAACGAGAAAAACGAGTTGAAAAAACTGCGGAAAAAAGTCAAACGAGAAAAACGAGTCTAAAAAACTGCGGAAAAAAAGTCAAACGAGAAAAACGAGTCTAAAAAACTGCGGAAAAAATAACACGAGAAAAACGAGTCTAAAAAAAGCCGGAAAAAAATAACACGAGAAAAACGAGTCTAAAAAACTGCGGAAAAAAGTCAAACGACAAAAACGAGTCTAAAAAACTGCGGAAAAAAGTCAAACGAGAAAAACGAGTCTAAAAAACTGCGGAAAAAAGTCAAACGAGAAAAACGAGTCTAAAAAACTGCGGAAAAAAGTCAAACGAGAAAAACGAGTCTAAAAAACTGCGGAAAAAAATAACACGAGAAAAACGAGTCTAAAAAACTGCGGAAAAAAGTCAAACGAGAAAAACGAGTCTAAAAAACTGCGGAAAAAAATAACACGAGAAAAACGAGTCTAAAAAAAGGCGGAAAAAAATAACACGAGAAAAACGAGTCTAAAAAACTGCGGAAAAAAGTCAAACGAGAAAAACGAGTCTAAAAAACTGCGGAAAAAAGTCAAACGAGAAAAACGAGTCTAAAAAACTGCGGAAAAAAGTCAAACGAGAAAAACGAGTCTAAAAAACTGCGGAAAAAAATAACACGAGAAAAACGAGTCTAAAAAACTGCGGAAAAAAGTCAAACGAGAAAAACGAGTCTAAAAAACTGCGGAAAAAAGTCAAACGAGAAAAACGAGTCGAAAAAACTGCGGAAAAAAGTCAAACGAGAAAAACGAGTCTAAAAAACTGCGGAAAAAAGTCAAACGAGAAAAACGAGTTGAAAAAACTGCGGAAAAAAGTCAAACGAGAAAAACGAGTCTAAAAAACTGCGGAAAAAAGTCAAACGAGAAAAACGAGTCTAAAAAACTGCGGAAAAAATAACACGAGAAAAACGAGTCTAAAAAAAGCCGGAAAAAAATAACACGAGAAAAACGAGTCTAAAAAACTGCGGAAAAAAGTCAAACGACAAAAACGAGTCTAAAAAACTGCGGAAAAAAGTCAAACGAGAAAAACGAGTCTAAAAAACTGCAGAAAAAAGTCAAACGAGAAAAACGAGTCTAAAAAACTGCGGCAAAAAAATAACACGAGAAAAACGAGTCTAAAAAACTGCGGAAAAAAGTCAAACGAGAAAAACGAGTCTAAAAAACTGCGGAAAAAAGTCAAACGAGAAAAACGAGTCGAAAAAACTGCGGAAAAAAGTCAAACGAGAAAAACGAGTCTAAAAAACTGCGGAAAAAAGTCAAACGAGAAAAACGAGTTGAAAAAACTGCGGAAAAAAGTCAAACGAGAAAAACGAGTCTAAAAAACTGCGGAAAAAAAGTCAAACGAGAAAAACGAGTCTAAAAAACTGCGGAAAAAATAACACGAGAAAAACGAGTCTAAAAAAAGCCGGAAAAAAATAACACGAGAAAAACGAGTCTAAAAAACTGCGGAAAAAAGTCAAACGACAAAAACGAGTCTAAAAAACTGCGGAAAAAAGTCAAACGAGAAAAACGAGTCTAAAAAACTGCGGAAAAAAGTCAAACGAGAAAAACGAGTCTAAAAAACTGCGGAAAAAAGTCAAACGAGAAAAACGAGTCTAAAAAACTGCGGAAAAAAATAACACGAGAAAAACGAGTCTAAAAAACTGCGGAAAAAAGTCAAACGAGAAAAACGAGTCTAAAAAACTGCGGAAAAAAGTCAAACGAGAAAAACGAGTCGAAAAAACTGCGGAAAAAAGTCAAACGAGAAAAACGAGTCTAAAAAACTGCGGAAAAAAGTCAAACGAGAAAAACGAGTTGAAAAAACTGCGGAAAAAAGTCAAACGAGAAAAACGAGTCTAAAAAACTGCGGAAAAAAGTCAAACGAGAAAAACGAGTCTAAAAAACTGCGGAAAAAAGTCAAACGAGAAAAACGAGTCGAAAAAACTGCGGAAAAAAGTCAAACGAGAAAAACGAGTCTAAAAAACTGCGGAAAAAAGTCAAACGAGAAAAACGAGTTGAAAAAACTGCGGAAAAAAGTCAAACGAGAAAAACGAGTCTAAAAAACTGCGGAAAAAAAGTCAAACGAGAAAAACGAGTCTAAAAAACTGCGGAAAAAATAACACGAGAAAAACGAGTCTAAAAAAAGCCGGAAAAAAATAACACGAGAAAAACGAGTCTAAAAAACTGCGGAAAAAAGTCAAACGACAAAAACGAGTCTAAAAAACTGCGGAAAAAAGTCAAACGAGAAAAACGAGTCTAAAAAACTGCGGAAAAAAGTCAAACGAGAAAAACGAGTCTAAAAAACTGCGGAAAAAAGTCAAACGAGAAAAACGAGTCTAAAAAACTGCGGCAAAAAAATAACACGAGAAAAACGAGTCTAAAAAACTGCGGAAAAAAGTCAAACGAGAAAAACGAGTCGAAAAAACTGCGGAAAAAAGTCAAACGAGAAAAACGAGTCTAAAAAACGGCGGAAAAAAGTCAAACGAGAAAAACGAGTCTAAAAAACTGCGGAAAAAAGTCAAACGAGAAAAACGAGTCGAAAAAACTGCGGAAAAAAGTCAAACGAGAAAAACGAGTTGAAAAAACTGCGGAAAAAAGTCAAACGAGAAAAACGAGTCTAAAAAACTGCGGAAAAAAGTCAAACGAGAAAAACGAGTTGAAAAAACTGCGGAAAAAAGTCAAACGAGAAAAACGAGTCTAAAAAAATGCGGAAAAAAGTCAAACGAGAAAAACGAGTCTAAAAAACTGCGGAAAAAAATAACACGAGAAAAACGAGTCTAAAAAACTGCGGAAAAAAGTCAAACGAGAAAAACGAGTCTAAAAAACTGCGGAAAAAAGTCAAACGAGAAAAACGAGTCTAAAAAAATGCGGAAAAAAATAACACGAGAAAAACGAGTCTAAAAAAAGGCGGAAAAAAGTCAAACGAGAAAAATGAGTCTAAAAAACTGCGGAAAAAAATAACACGAGAAAAACGAGTCTAAAAAACTGCGGAAAAAAATTACACGAGAAAAACGAGTCTAAAAAAAGGCGGAAAAAAATAACACGAAAAAAACGAGTCTAAAAAACGGCGGAAAAAAGTCAAACGAGAAAAACGAGTCTAAAAAACGGCGGAAAAAAGTCAAACGAGAAAAACGAGTCTAAAAAAATGCGGAAAAAAATAACACGAGAAAAACGAGTCTAAAAAAAGGCGGAAAAAAGTCAAACGAGAAAAATGAGTCTAAAAAACTGCGGAAAAAAATAACACGAGAAAAACGAGTCTAAAAAACTGCGGAAAAAAATTACACGAGAAAAACGAGTCTAAAAAAAGGCGGAAAAAAATAACACGAAAAAAACGAGTCTAAAAAACGGCGGAAAAAAGTCAAACGAGAAAAACGAGTCTAAAAAACGGCGGAAAAAAGTCAAACGAGAAAAACGAGTCTAAAAAACTGCGGAAAAAAATAACACGAGAAAAACGAGTCTAAAAAACGGCGGAAAAAAGTCAAACGAGAAAAACGAGTCTAAAAAACGGCGGAAAAAAGTCAAACGAGAAAAACGAGTCTACAAAACTGCGGAAAAAAGTCAAACGAGAAAAACGAGTCTAAAAAACTGCGGAAAAAAGTCAAACGAGAAAAACGAGTCTAAAAAACTGCGGAAAAAAATTACACGAGAAAAACGAGTCTAAAAAACTGGGGAAAAAAGTCAAACGAGAAAAACGAGTCTAAAAAACTGCGGAAAAAAGTCAAACGAGAAAAACGAGTCTAAAAAACTGCGGAAAAAAATAACACGAGAAAAACGAGTCTAAAAAAATGCGGAAAAAAGTAAAACGAATAAAACGAGTCTAAAAAACGGCGGAAAAAAGTCAAACGAGAAAAACGAGTCTAAAAAAATGCGGAAAAAAGTCAAACGAGAAAAACGAGTCTAAAAAACTGCGGAAAAAAATAAAACAAGAAAAACGAGTCTAAAAAAAGGCGGAAAAAAATAACACGAGAAAAACGAGTCTAAAAAACTGCGGAAAAAAGTCAAACGAGAAAAACGAGTCTAAAAAACTGCGGAAAAAAATTACACGAGAAAAACGAGTCTAAAAAACTGCGGAAAAAAGTCAAACGAGAAAAACGAGTCTAAAAAACTGCGGAAAAAAGTCAAACGAGAACAACGAGTCTAAAAAACTGCGGAAAAAAATAACACGAGAAAAACGAGTCTAAAAAAATGCGGAAAAAAGTAAAACGAATAAAACGAGTCTAAAAAACGGCGGAAAAAAGTCAAACGAGAAAAACGAGTCTAAAAAACTGCGGAAAAAAGTCAAACGACAAAAACGAGTCTAAAAAACTGCGGAAAAAAGTCAAACGAGAAAAACGAGTCTAAAAAACTGCGGAAAAAAGTCAAACGAGAAAAACGAGTCTAAAAAACTGCGGAAAAAAGTCAAACGAGAAAAACGAGTCTAAAAAACTGCGGCAAAAAAATAACACGAGAAAAACGAGTCTAAAAAACTGCGGAAAAAAGTCAAACGATAAAAACGAGTCGGAAAAACTGCGGAAAAAAGTCAAACGAGAAAAACGAGTCTAAAAAACGGCGGAAAAAAGTCAAACGAGAAAAACGAGTCTAAAAAACGGCGGAAAAAAGTCAAACGAGAAAAACGAGTCTAAAAAACTGCGGAAAAAAGTCAAACGAGAAAAACGAGTCTAAAAAACTGCGGAAAAAAATAACACGAGAAAAACGAGTCTAAAAAACTGCGGAAAAAAGTCAAACGAGAAAAACGAGTCTAAAAAACTGCGGAAAAAAGTCAAACGAGAAAAACGAGTCGAAAAAACTGCGGAAAAAAGTCAAACGAGAAAAACGAGTCTAAAAAACTGCGGAAAAAAGTCAAACGAGAAAAACGAGTTGAAAAAACTGCGGAAAAAAGTCAAACGAGAAAAACGAGTCTAAAAAACTGCGGAAAAAAGTCAAACGAGAAAAACGAGTCTAAAAAACTGCGGAAAAAATAACACGAGAAAAACGAGTCTAAAAAAAGCCGGAAAAAAATAACACGAGAAAAACGAGTCTAAAAAACTGCGGAAAAAAGTCAAACGACAAAAACGAGTCTAAAAAACTGCGGAAAAAAGTCAAACGAGAAAAACGAGTCTAAAAAACTGCAGAAAAAAGTCAAACGAGAAAAACGAGTCTAAAAAACTGCGGCAAAAAAATAACACGAGAAAAACGAGTCTAAAAAACTGCGGAAAAAAGTCAAACGAGAAAAACGAGTCTAAAAAACTGCGGAAAAAAGTCAAACGAGAAAAACGAGTCGAAAAAACTGCGGAAAAAAGTCAAACGAGAAAAACGAGTCTAAAAAACTGCGGAAAAAAGTCAAACGAGAAAAACGAGTTGAAAAAACTGCGGAAAAAAGTCAAACGAGAAAAACGAGTCTAAAAAACTGCGGAAAAAAAGTCAAACGAGAAAAACGAGTCTAAAAAACTGCGGAAAAAATAACACGAGAAAAACGAGTCTAAAAAAAGCCGGAAAAAAATAACACGAGAAAAACGAGTCTAAAAAACTGCGGAAAAAAGTCAAACGACAAAAACGAGTCTAAAAAACTGCGGAAAAAAGTCAAACGAGAAAAACGAGTCTAAAAAACTGCGGAAAAAAGTCAAACGAGAAAAACGAGTCTAAAAAACTGCGGAAAAAAGTCAAACGAGAAAAACGAGTCTAAAAAACTGCGGAAAAAAATAACACGAGAAAAACGAGTCTAAAAAACTGCGGAAAAAAGTCAAACGAGAAAAACGAGTCTAAAAAACTGCGGAAAAAAGTCAAACGAGAAAAACGAGTCGAAAAAACTGCGGAAAAAAGTCAAACGAGAAAAACGAGTCTAAAAAACTGCGGAAAAAAGTCAAACGAGAAAAACGAGTTGAAAAAACTGCGGAAAAAAGTCAAACGAGAAAAACGAGTCTAAAAAACTGCGGAAAAAAGTCAAACGAGAAAAACGAGTCTAAAAAACTGCGGAAAAAATAACACGAGAAAAACGAGTCTAAAAAAAGCCGGAAAAAAATAACACGAGAAAAACGAGTCTAAAAAACTGCGGAAAAAAGTCAAACGACAAAAACGAGTCTAAAAAACTGCGGAAAAAAGTCAAACGAGAAAAACGAGTCTAAAAAAATGCAGAAAAAAGTCAAACGAGAAAAACGAGTCTAAAAAACTGCGGCAAAAAAATAACACGAGAAAAACGAGTCTAAAAAACTGCGGAAAAAAGTCAGACGAGAAAAACGAGTCTAAAAAACTGCGGAAAAAAGTCAAACGAGAAAAACGAGTCGAAAAAACTGCGGAAAAAAGTCAAACGAGAAAAACGAGTCTAAAAAACTGCGGAAAAAAGTCAAACGAGAAAAACGAGTTGAAAAAACTGCGGAAAAAAGTCAAACGAGAAAAACGAGTCTAAAAAACTGCGGAAAAAAAGTCAAACGAGAAAAACGAGTCTAAAAAACTGCGGAAAAAATAACACGAGAAAAACGAGTCTAAAAAAAGCCGGAAAAAAATAACACGAGAAAAACGAGTCTAAAAAACTGCGGAAAAAAGTCAAACGACAAAAACGAGTCTAAAAAACTGCGGAAAAAAGTCAAACGAGAAAAACGAGTCTAAAAAACTGCGGAAAAAAGTCAAACGAGAAAAACGAGTCTAAAAAACTGCGGAAAAAAGTCAAACGAGAAAAACGAGTCTAAAAAACTGCGGCAAAAAAATAACACGAGAAAAACGAGTCTAAAAAACTGCGGAAAAAAGTCAAACGAGAAAAACGAGTCGAAAAAACTGCGGAAAAAAGTCAAACGAGAAAAACGAGTCTAAAAAACGGCGGAAAAAAGTCAAACGAGAAAAACGAGTCTAAAAAACTGCGGAAAAAAGTCAAACGAGAAAAACGAGTCGAAAAAACTGCGGAAAAAAGTCAAACGAGAAAAACGAGTTGAAAAAACTGCGGAAAAAAGTCAAACGAGAAAAACGAGTCTAAAAAACTGCGGAAAAAAGTCAAACGAGAAAAACGAGTTGAAAAAACTGCGGAAAAAAGTCAAACGAGAAAAACGAGTCTAAAAAAATGCGGAAAAAAGTCAAACGAGAAAAACGAGTCTAAAAAACTGCGGAAAAAAATAACACGAGAAAAACGAGTCTAAAAAACTGCGGAAAAAAGTCAAACGAGAAAAACGAGTCTAAAAAACTGCGGAAAAAAGTCAAACGAGAAAAACGAGTCTAAAAAAATGCGGAAAAAAATAACACGAGAAAAACGAGTCTAAAAAAAGGCGGAAAAAAGTCAAACGAGAAAAATGAGTCTAAAAAACTGCGGAAAAAAATAACACGAGAAAAACGAGTCTAAAAAACTGCGGAAAAAAATTACACGAGAAAAACGAGTCTAAAAAAAGGCGGAAAAAAATAACACGAAAAAAACGAGTCTAAAAAACGGCGGAAAAAAGTCAAACGAGAAAAACGAGTCTAAAAAACGGCGGAAAAAAGTCAAACGAGAAAAACGAGTCTAAAAAACTGCGGAAAAAAATAACACGAGAAAAACGAGTCTAAAAAACGGCGGAAAAAAGTCAAACGAGAAAAACGAGTCTAAAAAACGGCGGAAAAAAGTCAAACGAGAAAAACGAGTCTACAAAACTGCGGAAAAAAGTCAAACGAGAAAAACGAGTCGAAAAAACTGCGGAAAAAAGTCACACGAGAAAAACGAGTCTAAAAAACTGCGGAAAAAAATTACACGAGAAAAACGAGTCTAAAAAACTGGGGAAAAAAGTCAAACGAGAAAAACGAGTCTAAAAAACTGCGGAAAAAAGTCAAACGAGAAAAACGAGTTGAAAAAACTGCGGAAAAAAGTCAAACGAGAAAAACGAGTCTAAAAAACTGCGGAAAAAAGTCAAACGAGAAAAACGAGTTGAAAAAACTGCGGAAAAAAGTCAAACGAGAAAAACGAGTCTAAAAAAATGCGGAAAAAAGTCAAACGAGAAAAACGAGTCTAAAAAACTGCGGAAAAAAATAACACGAGAAAAACGAGTCTAAAAAACTGCGGAAAAAAGTCAAACGAGAAAAACGAGTCTAAAAAACTGCGGAAAAAAGTCAAACGAGAAAAACGAGTCTAAAAAAATGCGGAAAAAAATAACACGAGAAAAACGAGTCTAAAAAAAGGCGGAAAAAAGTCAAACGAGAAAAATGAGTCTAAAAAACTGCGGAAAAAAATAACACGAGAAAAACGAGTCTAAAAAACTGCGGAAAAAAATTACACGAGAAAAACGAGTCTAAAAAAAGGCGGAAAAAAATAACACGAAAAAAACGAGTCTAAAAAACGGCGGAAAAAAGTCAAACGAGAAAAACGAGTCTAAAAAACGGCGGAAAAAAGTCAAACGAGAAAAACGAGTCTAAAAAACTGCGGAAAAAAATAACACGAGAAAAACGAGTCTAAAAAACGGCGGAAAAAAGTCAAACGAGAAAAACGAGTCTAAAAAACGGCGGAAAAAAGTCAAACGAGAAAAACGAGTCTAAAAAACTGCGGAAAAAAGTCAAACGAGAAAAACGAGTCGAAAAAAATGCTGAAAAAAGTCAAACGATAAAAACGAGTCGGAAAAACTGCGGAAAAAAGTCAAACGAGAAAAACGAGTCTAAAAAACGGCGGAAAAAAGTCAAACGAGAAAAACGAGTCTAAAAAACGGCGGAAAAAAGTCAAACGAGAAAAACGAGTCTAAAAAACTGCGGAAAAAAGTCAAACGAGAAAAACGAGTCGAAAAAAATGCTGAAAAAAGTCAAACGAGAAAAACGAGTCTAAAAAACTGCGGAAAAAAGTCAAACGAGAAAAACGAGTCTAAAAAACGGCGGAAAAAAGTCACACGAGAAAAACGAGTCTAAAAAACTCCGAACAAAATAAACACGAGAAAAACGAGTCTAAAAAACTGCGGAAAAAAGTCAAACGAGAAAAACGAGTCTAAAAAACTGCGGAAAAAATCAAACGAGAAAAACGAGTCTAAAAAACTGCGGAAAAAAGTCAAACGAGAAAAACGAGTCTAAAAAACGGCGGAAAAAAGTCAAACGAGAAAAACGAGTCTAAAAAACTGCGGAAAAAAGTCACACGAGAAAAACGGGTCTAAAAAACTAGGGAAAAAAGCCAAACGAGAAAAACGAGTCTAAAAAAAGGCGGAAAAAAATAACACAAGAAAAACGAGTCTAAAAAACTGCGGAAAAATTCAAACGAGAAAAACGAGTCTAAAAAACTGCGGAAAAAAATAACACGAGAAAAACGAGTCT
Source organism: Crossaster papposus (assembly GCA_037893245.1). Taxonomy (NCBI): domain Eukaryota; kingdom Metazoa; phylum Echinodermata; class Asteroidea; order Velatida; family Solasteridae; genus Crossaster; species Crossaster papposus. The sequence continues at coordinate 2,366,800 of JBAIAA010000072.1, read as the reverse complement.
AAAAAACTGCGGAAAAAAGTCACACGAGAAAAACGAGTCTAAAAAACTGCGGAAAAAAGTCAAACGAGAAAAACGAGTCTAAAAAACTGCGGAAAAAAGTCAAACGAGAAAAACGAGTCTAAAAAACTGCTGAAAAAAATAACACGAGAAAAACGAGTCTAAAAAAAGGCGGAAAAAAATAACACGAGAAAAACGAGTCTAAAAAACTGCGGAAAAAAGTCAAACGACAAAAACGAGTCTAAAAAAATGCGGAAAAAAGTCAAACAAGAAAAACGAGTCTAAAAAAATGCGGAAAAAAATAACACACGAAAAAAGAGTCTAAAAAAAGGCGGAAAAAAATAACACGAGAAAAACAAGTCTAAAAAACTGCGGAAAAAAGTCAAACGAGAAAAACGAGTCTAAAAAACTGCGGAAAAAAGTCAAACGAGAAAAACGGGTCTAAAAAACTGCGGAAAAAAGACAAACGAGAAAAACGAGTCTAAAAAACTGCGGAAAAAAATAACACGAGAAAAACGAGTCTAAAAAACTGCGGAAAAAAGTCACTCGAGAAAAACGAGTCTACAAAAATGCGGAAAAAATAGTCTAAAAAAAAGGATACATTAAAAGTAAATTAAAGTTTACAATATTTTAAAGTCTAATGAACCAGCGCTAAGCCAACATGCCCGCCGCCCTCAGCGCTGGTTATAAAAAAATAGTCTAAAAAAAAAGGTTACATTAAAAGTACATTAAAGTTTACAATATTTTAAAGTCTAATGAACCAGCGCTAAGCCAACATGCCCGCCGCCCTCAGCGCTGGTTATAAAAAAATAGTCTAAAAAAAAAGGTTACATCAAAAGTACATTAAAGTTTACAATATTTTAAAGTCTAATGAACCAGCGCTAAGCCAACATGCCCGCCGCCCTCAGCGCTGGTTATAAAAAAATAGTCTAAAAAAAAAGGTTACATTAAAAGTAAATTAAAGTTTACAATATTTTAAAGTCTAATGAACCAGCGCTAAGCCAACATGCCCGCCGCCCTCAGCGCTGGTTATAAAAAAATAGTCTAAAAAAAAAGGTTACATTAAAAGTAAATTAAAGTTTACAATATTTTAAAGTCTAATGAACCAGCGCTAAGCCAACATGCCCGCCGCCCTCAGCGCTGGTTTACAAAAAAAGGTTACATTAAAAGTACATTAAAGTTTACAATATTTTAAAGTCTAATGAACCAGCGCTAAGCCAACATGCCCGCCGCCCTCAGCGCTGGTTTAAAAAAAATAGTCTAAAAAAAAAAGGCTAAATTAAAAGTAAATTAAAGTTTACAATATTTTAAAGTCTAATGAACCAGCGCTAAGCCAACATGCCCGCCGCCCTCAGTGCTGGTTTAAAAAAATTAGTCTAAAAAAAAGGCTAAATTAAAAGTAAATTAAAGTTAAAAATAATTTAAAGTCGATCACGGCCAACTGGTTGCCGCCCAGGAGGAGGTTCTCTAGCTCAGCCCACTGGTAGACCACGGCCAGGATCTCTTTGAGTCGGTTGCAGGACACACAGATCTCCCTCAGCTTCGACAGGGTGCTCCACTCAGAGGGGAGTTGTGCTGATCGCGTTGTTCCTGATACCAAAATAAAAATTAATTAATTAATTAGGGTGATACGGTCCAAGGGTTACGGCGATTGACTCATGTGGGATGGTATGCGGTTTCAAACCCTAACAAGCTACAAACCAAATTGCGGCTGATCTTGAGCCGCTGGGCCCCAAATTTAGTAGATCAGGATGTCGCAATGTCTTACCTAAGGCTCACCATCATTTGGAGTTCCGTCGGCAATGTCGTCAGTTTGTTAAAGCCGAGATTCAGGACAGTTATGGTCTTAGCGAGTAGGATCACACTGCAATGTACATTGAAAGATACAAAAAGAGTTTTATTGATTTCATTCAACACCCAACAGCGCTAATTACAGGATGAGAGATTGTGAAGAAGGTACAGTTTTAGAGGTGGGAGGCTAAAAAAAAAAAGTAATTTAAAGTTTAAAATAATATAACGACAGTGCAATATAACGACAGTGCAATATAACGACAGTGCAATATAACGACAGTGCAATATAACGACAGTGCAATATAACGACAGTGCAATATAACGACAGTGCAATATAACGACAGTGCAATATAACGACAGTGCAATATAACGACAGTGCAATATAACGACAGTGCAATATAACGACAGTGCAATATAACGACAGTGCAATATAACGACAGTGCAATATAACGACAGTGCAATATAACGACAGTGCAATATGGGAACAAAGGGAGATGGGAACAAAGGGAGTTGGGAACAAAGGGAATTGGGAACAAAGGGAGTTGGGTAACAAAGGGAGTTGGGTAACAAAGGGAGATGGGTAACAAAGGGAGAGGGTAACAAAGGGAGAGGGTAACAAAGGGAGAGGGTAACAATGGGAGAGGGTAACAATGGGAGAGGGTAACAATGGGAGAGGGTAAAAATGGGAGAGGGTAACAAAGGGACATAGTAACAAAGGGACATAGTAACAAAGGGGCATAGTAACAAAGGGACATAGTAACAAAGGGACATGGTAAATGAACCAGCGCTGAGCCAACATGCCCGCCGCCCTCAACCTTGGTTCATTTACTTTACGGACAAATACGACAACAAGACAACAACACCACAACACAACACAACTATATGAACTTTATTTATTAGCATAGAACGTATTATAACCAATAGTCCAATCTTCATTACTTCCATTTCAAATCGTCATCTTTGGCGGATGAATCTTCCAGTCACTGTCTCTGCATGTTAAAACAAGAAAGAAAAAAAAATCGACGTTGGCAGGGCAAGGGTAATATTTAGCGTGCTGGTTGTACTCCTACTTCAATGAACAATTATTAGTGGGTACACCACACCCAAATAAAATGGGTACACAAGACCCAACAAATAAATGGTTACACTAGACAGAGTATTGGGTAATATGATATTCGCATACAACGCATTACAATGCTAAAGCCTATACCAAAATTAAATTTTCTTGGTACCGTAATATGTACCTCGCATGTTATCAACAAGTCATACCTTTTGTTATTAAAGGGGCAATGAGTACGGTATTGAAAGTATACAGAAAAGAGCTTGTAGAATAATTTTGGGCAGGAACTATCTTTCATATGATTCTGCACTCCACGTTGTCCTTAAATTTAAGGAACCTTCATAACTCTTCTAGCTAAAACACGTCGGTTCAGAAATAGCCTAATTCCATATTATATTGATCTCATTAATTCAAGTGGAAAAGTGTGAAAATATATATCTTTTATTCACTGGCGTTTTTTAAAATTTACATTTTATTGACGTTTTGGGTATTTGTTTCTTATGTCTTTATTTCAAAATATATATATTAATTGTAATGGGTATTTTAACGATTAATAAGGTTACCTGTCATTGAAATGCTTCAGTAAGAAAAGGTTCTATTACAGGGATTAATTACAAACTAATTATTCATCAAAATTAAGTGTGCCTAGTAGCATGGCCTTGCAGATTATGAAATAGGAAGATGATTTTTGTTATCACATGTCACTGATAATCGCATCTGAAAAGAACACATCACAATACTGCAGTGAAAAGAGATTTCTTAACTGGCTAATTGTGCCCCAATTATTATTCGGCTTTTTATCATGGTATTGTACATTAGGAACTAAAATGAGAAATGTTTAGATAACATGCGAGGTACACAGAGAAATTCGCAGCCGAATGAACGCAATATGATGCTGCCGTAAGAAAGGGTTCCATTTAAGGAATTTATTAGGCACTAATTTGTGTTTGGCTTCAGCTTCCACAAGTATTAAGTGTGCCCAGTAGTATAATCATGTAGATTATGAAATAAAATTTAGAGTTCTGAATAATATGTAAAGTACACTTGATTTTGAAGATTCATAAATATTTGCAGCCGAAAAACGCATTACAATGCATTAGTAACAAATGGTTCTATATTTAACGGATTAATTGTGCACTAATAAGTATTCGGCTACAGCTTATACCATAATTAAGGGGGCCTAGTGGCATGGTCTTCAGGATTAGGAATCAAGAAGATGATTTTTTTTATCACATATTAAAATATATATTACAATACTGCAGTGAAAAGAAATTTCTTAAACTGGCTAATTATGCACTAATTATTATTCGGCTTTAGTCTATACCCAAAGTAAGTGTGCCAGGTATCATGATGTTGTAGATTTTGGAATAACATGCGGGGTACACCGTTTTAAAGAGGAAGAGAAATTTGCAGCCGAAATAATGCATTATGCTGCTGCAGTGAGAAAGGGTTTTATTTCAGTAATTAATTAGGCAACAAGTAGTTCGGCTGAAACATCTCCAAGTATTAAGTGTGCCCAGGAGTATAATCTTACACTTGGTTTCAAAGATTGAGGTTTTTGGACCTGAAATAACGGGTTACAATTCTTCAGTAGAAAAGGGTTCTATTTAGGGACTTAATTATACACTAATTATTATTCGGCTTTAGTCTATACCAAAATTAAGTGTACCAAGTATCATGATGTTGAAGATTAAGAACACAACAAAAGAGTTTTGGATAATGTGCGAGGTACACTGTTTTAAAAAGGCAGAAAAATTCGCAGTCATCTTTAACTGGCTAATTATGAACTCATTATTCATCGGCTTTAGTCTATGTCAAGTATCATAATGTTGTAGATTCAGAAATAAACATATGACTTCTGAACAACATGGGAGGCACACTTGGTTTTAGAGAGGCAGAGACAGACTTACAATGCGAGGGACTTGCGACAGACTTACAATGCTAAAGAACTGCGACAAACTTGTAATGCTAGAGAATTGTTACAAACTTGTAATGCTAGAGACTTGCGACAAACTTGTAATGCTAGAGAATTGCGACAAACTTGTAATGCTAGAGACTTGCGACAAACTTGTAATGCTAGAGAATTGCGACAAACTTGTAATGCTAGAGAATTGCGACAAACTTGTAATGCTAGAGACTTGTTACAAACTTGTAATGCTAGAGACTTGCGACAAACTTGTAATGCTAGAGAATTGTTACAAACTTGTAATGCTAGAGACTTGCGACAAACTTGTAATGCTAGAGACTTTGAGGGAATTGCAACGGGAAGGACTTGCGACAGACTTACAATGTGAGGGACTTGCGACAGACTTGTAATGAGAGGGACTTGCGACAGACTTGTAATGAGAGGAACTTGCGACAGACTTGTAATGAGAGGAACTTGCGACAGACTTGTAATGAGAGGAACTTGCGACAGACTTGTAATGCGAGAGACTTGCGACAGACTTGTAATGCGAGAGACTTGCGACAGACTTGTAATGAGAGGAACTTGCGACAGACTTGTAATGAGAGGAACTTGCGACAGACTTGTAATGAGAGGAACTTGCGACAGACTTGTAATGAGAGGAACTTGCGACAGACTTGTAATGAGAGGAACTTGCGACAGACTTGTAATGAGAGGAACTTGCGACAGACTTGTAATGAGAGGAACTTGCGACAGACTTGTAATGAGAGGAACTTGCGACAGACTTGTAATGAGAGGAACTTGCGACAGACTTGTAATGCGAGAAACTTGCGACAGACTTGTAATGCGAGAAACTTGCGACAGACTTGTAATGAGAGGAACTTGCGACAGACTTGTAATGCGAGAAACTTGCGACAGACTTGTAATGCGAGAAACTTGCGACAGACTTGTAATGAGAGGAACTTGCGACAGACTTGTAATGAGAGGAACTTGAGACAGACTTGTAATGCGAGAGACTTGCGACAGACTTGTAATGCTAGAGACTTGCGACAGACTTGTAATGTGAGGGACTTGCGACAGACTTGTAATGTGAGGGACTTGCGACAGACTAGTAATGCGAGGGACTTGCGACAGACTAGTAATGCGAGGGACTTGCGACAGACTTGTAATGAGAGGAACTTGCGACAGACTTGTAATGAGAGGAACTTGCGACAGACTTGTAATGAGAGGAAATTGCGACAGACTTGTAATGCGAGAAACTTGCGACAGACTTGTAATGCGAGAAACTTGCGACAGACTTGTAATGAGAGGAACTTGCGACAGACTTGTAATGAGAGGAACTTGCGACAGACTTGTAATGAGAGGAACTTGCGACAGACTTGTAATGAGAGGAACTTGCGACAGACTTGTAATGAGAGGAAATTGCGACAGACTTGCAATGCGAGAGACTTGCGACAGACTAGCAATGCGAGGGACTTGCGACAGACTTTCAATGCGAAAGACTTGCGACAAACTTGTAATGCTAGAGACTTGCGACAAACTTGTAATGCGAGAGACTTGCGACAAACTTGTAATGAGAGGAACTTGCGACAAACTTGTAATGAGAGGAACTTGCGACAAACTTGTAATGAGAGGAACTTGCGACAGACTTGTAATGAGAGGAACTTGCGACAGACTTGTAATGAGAGGAACTTGCGACAGACTTGTAATGTAAGGGAATTGCGACAGACTTGTAATGCGAGGGACTCGCGACAGACTAGTAATGCGAGGGACTTGCGACAGACTAGTAATGCGACGGACTTGCGACAGACTGGTAATGAGAGGAACTTGCGACAGACTGGTAATGAGAGGAACTTGCCACAGACTTGTAATGAGAGGAACTTGCGACAGACTTGTAATGAGAGGAACTTGCGACAGACTTGTAATGAGAGGAACTTGAGACAGACTTGTAATGAGAGGAACTTGCGACAGACTTGTAATGAGAGGAACTTGCGACAGACTTGTAATGAGAGGAACTTGCGACAGACTTGTAATGAGAGGAACTTGCGACAGACTTGTAATGTGAGGGACTTGCGACAGACTAGTAATGCGAGGGACTTGCGACAGACTTGTAATGAGAGGAACTTGCGACAGACTTGTAATGAGAGGAACTTGCGACAGACTTGTAATGAGAGGAACTTGCGACAGACTTGTAATGCGAGAAACTTGCGACAGACTTGTAATGCGAGAAACTTGCGACAGACTTGTAATGCGAGAAACTTGCGACAGACTTGTAATGAGAGGAACTTGCGACAGACTTGTAATGAGAGGAACTTGCGACAGACTTGTAATGAGAGGAACTTGCGACAGACTTGTAATGAGAGGAAATTGCGACAGACTTGCAATGCGAGAGACTTGCGACAGACTAGTAATGCGAGGGACTTGCGACAGACTTTCAATGCGAAAGACTTGTGACAAACTTGTAATGCTAGAGACTTGCGACAAACTTGTAATGCGAGAGACTTGCGACAAACTTGTAATGAGAGGAACTTGCGACAAACTTGTAATGAGAGGAACTTGCGACAAACTTGTAATGAGAGGAACTTGCGACAGACTTGTAATGAGAGGAACTTGCGACAGACTTGTAATGAGAGGAACTTGCGACAGACTTGTAATGTAAGGGAATTGCGACAGACTTGTAATGCGAGGGACTCGCGACAGACTAGTAATGCGAGGGACTTGCGACAGACTAGTAATGCGACGGACTTGCGACAGACTTGTAATGCGAGGAACTTGCGACAGACTGGTAATGAGAGGAACTTGCGACAGACTGGTAATGAGAGGAACTTGCGACAGACTTGTAATGAGAGGAACTTGCGACAGACTTGTAATGAGAGGAACTTGCGACAGACTTGTAATGAGAGGAACTTGAGACAGACTTGTAATGAGAGGAATTTGCGACAGACTTGTAATGAGAGGAACTTGCGACAGACTTGTAATGAGAGGAACTTGCGACAGACTTGTAATGAGAAGAACTTGCGACAGACTTGTAATGAGAGGAACTTGCGACAGACTTGTAATGAGAGGAACTTGCGACAGACTTGTAATGAGAGGAACTTGCCACAGACTTGTAATGAGAGGAACTTGCCACAGACTTGTAATGAGAGGAACTTGCCACAGACTTGTAATGAGAGGAACTTGCCACAGACTTGTAATGAGAGGAACTTGCCACAGACTTGTAATGAGAGGAACTTGCGACAGACTTGTAATGAGAGGAACTTGCGACAGACTTGTAATACGAGAAACTTGCGACAGACTTGTAATGAGAGGAACTTGCGACAGACTTGTAATGAGAGGAACTTGCGACAGACTTGTAATGAGAGGAACTTGCGACAGACTGGTAATGAGAGGAACTTGCCACAGACTTGTAATGAGAGGAACTTGCGACAGACTTGTAATGAGAGGAACTTGCGACAGACTTGTAATGAGAGGAACTTGCGACAGACTTGTAATGAGAGAAACTTGCGACAGACTTGTAATGAGAGGAACTTGCGACAGACTTGTAATGAGAGGAACTTGCGACAGACTTGTAATGAGAGGAACTTGCGACAGACTTGTAATGAGAGGAACTTGCGACAGACTGGTAATGAGAGGAACTTGCCACAGACTTGTAATGAGAGGAACTTGCGACAGACTTGTAATGAGAGGAACTTGCGACAGACTTGTAATGAGAGGAACTTGCGACAGACTTGTAATGATAGGAACTTGCGACAGACTTGTAATGAGAGGAACTTGCGACAGACTTGTAATGAGAGGAACTTGCGACAGACTTGTAATGAGAGGAACTTTTGACAGACTTGTAATGAGAGGAACTTGCGACAGACTTGAAATGAGAGGAACTTGCGACAGACTTGTAATGAGAGGAACTTGCGACAGACTTGTAATGCGAGAGACTTGCGACAGACTAGTAATGCGAGGGACTTGCGACAGACTTGTAATGAGAGGAACTTGCGACAGACTTGTAATGAGAGGAACTTGCGACAGACTTGTAATGCGAGAGACTTGCGACAGACTAGTAATGCGAGGGACTTGCGACAGACTTGTAATGAGAGGAACTTGCGACAGACTTGTAATGCGAGAGACTTGCGACAGACTAGTAATGCGAGGGACTTGCGACAGACTTGTAATGAGAGGAACTTGCGACAGACTTGTAATGAGAGGAACTTGCGACAGACTTGTAATGAGAGGAACTTGCGACAGACTTGTAATGAGAGGAACTTGCGACAGACTTGTAATGAGAGGAACTGGCGACAGACTTGTAATGAGAGGAACTTGCGACAGACTTGTAATGAGAGGAACTTGCGACAGACTTGTAATGAGAGGAACTTGCGACAGACTTGTAATGAGAGGAACTTGCGACAGACTTGTAATGAGAGGAACTTGCGACAGACTTGTAATGAGAGGAACTTGCCACAGACTTGTAATGAGAGGAACTTGCCACAGACTTGTAATGAGAGGAACTTGCGACAGACTTGTAATGAGAGGAACTTGCGACAGACTTGTAATGAGAGGAACTTGCGACAGACTTGTAATGAGAGGAATTTGCGACAGACTTGTAATGAGAGGAACTTGCGACAGACTTGTAATGAGAAGAACTTGCGACAGACTTGTAATGAGAGGAACTTGCGACAGACTTGTAATGAGAGGAACTTGCGACAGACTTGTAATGCGAGAAACTTGCGACAGACTTGTAATGAGAGGAACTTGCGACAGACTTGTAATGAGAGGAACTTGCGACAGACTTGTAATGCGAGAAACTTGCGACAGACTTGTAATGCGAGAAACTTGCGACAGACTTGTAATGAGAGGAACTTGCGACAGACTTGTAATGAGAGGAACTTGCGACAGACTTGTAATGAGAGGAACTTGCGACAGACTGGTAATGAGAGGAACTTGCGACAGACTGGTAATGAGAAGAACTTGCCACAGACTTGTAATGAGAGGAACTTGCGACAGACTTGTAATGAGAGGAACTTGCGACAGACTTGTAATGAGAGGAACTTGAGACAGACTTGTAATGAGAGGAACTTGCGACAGACTTGTAATGAGAGGAACTTGCGACAGACTTGTAATGAGAGGAACTTGCGACAGACTTGTAATGAGAGGAACTTGCGACAGACTTGTAATGAGAGGAACTTGCCACAGACTTGTAATGAGAGGAACTTGCCACAGACTTGTAATGAGAGGAACTTGCCACAGACTTGTAATGAGAGGAACTTGCCACAGACTTGTAATGAGAGGAACTTGCCACAGACTTGTAATGAGAGGAACTTGCGACAGACTTGTAATGAGAGGAACTTGCGACAGACTTGTAATACGAGAAACTTGCGACAGACTTGTAATGAGAGGAACTTGCGACAGACTTGTAATGAGAGGAACTTGCGACAGACTTGTAATGAGAGGAACTTGCGACAGACTGGTAATGAGAGGAACTTGCCACAGACTTGTAATGAGAGGAACTTGCGACAGACTTGTAATGAGAGGAACTTGCGACAGACTTGTAATGAGAGGAACTTGCGACAGACTTGTAATGAGAGAAACTTGCGACAGACTTGTAATGAGAGGAACTTTTGACAGACTTGTAATGAGAGGAACTTGCGACAGACTTGTAATGAGAGGAACTTGCGACAGACTTGTAATGAGAGGAACTTGCGACAGACTTGTAATGCGAGAGACTTGCGACAGACTAGTAATGCGAGGGACTTGCGACAGACTTGTAATGAGAGGAACTTGCGACAGACTTGTAATGAGAGGAACTTGCGACAGACTTGTAATGCGAGAGACTTGCGACAGACTAGTAATGCGAGGGACTTGCGACAGACTTGTAATGAGAGGAACTTGCGACAGACTTGTAATGCGAGAGACTTGCGACAGACTAGTAATGCGAGGGACTTGCGACAGACTTGTAATGAGAGGAACTTGCGACAGACTTGTAATGAGAGGAACTTGCGACAGACTTGTAATGAGAGGAACTTGCGACAGACTTGTAATGAGAGGAACTTGCGACAGACTTGTAATGAGAGGAACTGGCGACAGACTTGTAATGAGAGGAACTTGCGACAGACTTGTAATGAGAGGAACTTGCGACAGACTTGTAATGAGAGGAACTTGCGACAGACTTGTAATGAGAGGAACTTGCGACAGACTTGTAATGAGAGGAACTTGCGACAGACTTGTAATGAGAGGAACTTGCGACAGACTTGTAATGAGAGGAACTTGCGACAGACTGGTAATGAGAGGAACTTGCCACAGACTTGTAATGAGAGGAACTTGCGACAGACTTGTAATGAGAGGAACTTGCGACAGACTTGTAATGAGAGGAACTTGCGACAGACTTGTAATGAGAGGAACTTGCGACAGACTTGTAATGAGAGGAACTTGCGACAGACTTGTAATGAGAGGAACTTTTGACAGACTTGTAATGAGAGGAACTTGCGACAGACTTGTAATGAGAGGAACTTGCGACAGACTTGTAATGAGAGGAACTTGCGACAGACTTGTAATGCGAGAGACTTGCGACAGGCTAGTAATGCGAGGGACTTGCGACAGACTTGTAATGAGAGGAACTTGCGACAGACTTGTAATGAGAGGAACTTGCGACAGACTTGTAATGCGAGAGACTTGCGACAGACTAGTAATGCGAGGGACTTGCGACAGACTTGTAATGAGAGGAACTTGCGACAGACTTGTAATGCGAGAGACTTGCGACAGACTAGTAATGCGAGGGACTTGCGACAGACTTGTAATGAGAGGAACTTGCGACAGACTTGTAATGAGAGGAACTTGCGACAGACTTGTAATGAGAGGAACTTGCGACAGACTTGTAATGAGAGGAACTTGCGACAGACTTGTAATGAGAGGAACTGGCGACAGACTTGTAATGAGAGGAACTTGCGACAGACTTGTAATGAGAGGAACTTGCGACAGACTTGTAATGAGAGGAACTTGCGACAGACTTGTAATGAGAGGAACTTGCGACAGACTTGTAATGAGAGGAACTTGCGACAGACTTGTAATGAGAGGAACTTGCCACAGACTTGTAATGAGAGGAACTTGCCACAGACTTGTAATGAGAGGAACTTGCGACAGACTTGTAATGAGAGGAACTTGCGACAGACTTGTAATGAGAGGAATTTGCGACAGACTTGTAATGAGAGGAACTTGCGACAGACTTGTAATGAGAAGAACTTGCGACAGACTTGTAATGAGAGGAACTTGCGACAGACTTGTAATGAGAGGAACTTGCGACAGACTTGTAATGCGAGAAACTTGCGACAGACTTGTAATGAGAGGAACTTGCGACAGACTTGTAATGAGAGGAACTTGCGACAGACTTGTAATGCGAGAAACTTGCGACAGACTTGTAATGAGAGGAACTTGCGACAGACTTGTAATGAGAGGAACTTGCGACAGACTTGTAATGAGAGGAACTTGCCACAGACTTGTAATGAGAGGAACTTGCCACAGACTTGTAATGAGAGGAACTTGCGACAGACTTGTAATGAGAGGAACTTGCGACAGACTTGTAATGAGAGGAATTTGCGACAGACTTGTAATGAGAGGAACTTGCGACAGACTTGTAATGAGAAGAACTTGCGACAGACTTGTAATGAGAGGAACTTGCGACAGACTTGTAATGAGAGGAACTTGCGACAGACTTGTAATGCGAGAAACTTGCGACAGACTTGTAATGAGAGGAACTTGCGACAGACTTGTAATGAGAGGAACTTGCGACAGACTTGTAATGCGAGAAACTTGCGACAGACTTGTAATGCGAGAAACTTGCGACAGACTTGTAATGAGAGGAACTTGCGACAGACTTGTAATGAGAGGAACTTGCGACAGACTTGTAATGAGAGGAACTTGCGACAGACTGGTAATGAGAGGAACTTGCGACAGACTGGTAATGAGAAGAACTTGCCACAGACTTGTAATGAGAGGAACTTGCGACAGACTTGTAATGAGAGGAACTTGCGACAGACTTGTAATGAGAGGAACTTGAGACAGACTTGTAATGAGAGGAACTTGCGACAGACTTGTAATGAGAGGAACTTGCGACAGACTTGTAATGAGAGGAACTTGCGACAGACTTGTAATGAGAGGAACTTGCGACAGACTTGTAATGAGAGGAACTTGCCACAGACTTGTAATGAGAGGAACTTGCCACAGACTTGTAATGAGAGGAACTTGCCACAGACTTGTAATGAGAGGAACTTGCCACAGACTTGTAATGAGAGGAACTTGCCACAGACTTGTAATGAGAGGAACTTGCGACAGACTTGTAATGAGAGGAACTTGCGACAGACTTGTAATACGAGAAACTTGCGACAGACTTGTAATGAGAGGAACTTGCGACAGACTTGTAATGAGAGGAACTTGCGACAGACTTGTAATGAGAGGAACTTGCGACAGACTGGTAATGAGAGGAACTTGCCACAGACTTGTAATGAGAGGAACTTGCGACAGACTTGTAATGAGAGGAACTTGCGACAGACTTGTAATGAGAGGAACTTGCGACAGACTTGTAATGAGAGAAACTTGCGACAGACTTGTAATGAGAGGAACTTTTGACAGACTTGTAATGAGAGGAACTTGCGACAGACTTGTAATGAGAGGAACTTGCGACAGACTTGTAATGAGAGGAACTTGCGACAGACTTGTAATGCGAGAGACTTGCGACAGACTAGTAATGCGAGGGACTTGCGACAGACTTGTAATGAGAGGAACTTGCGACAGACTTGTAATGAGAGGAACTTGCGACAGACTTGTAATGCGAGAGACTTGCGACAGACTAGTAATGCGAGGGACTTGCGACAGACTTGTAATGAGAGGAACTTGCGACAGACTTGTAATGCGAGAGACTTGCGACAGACTAGTAATGCGAGGGACTTGCGACAGACTTGTAATGAGAGGAACTTGCGACAGACTTGTAATGAGAGGAACTTGCGACAGACTTGTAATGAGAGGAACTTGCGACAGACTTGTAATGAGAGGAACTTGCGACAGACTTGTAATGAGAGGAACTGGCGACAGACTTGTAATGAGAGGAACTTGCGACAGACTTGTAATGAGAGGAACTTGCGACAGACTTGTAATGAGAGGAACTTGCGACAGACTTGTAATGAGAGGAACTTGCGACAGACTTGTAATGAGAGGAACTTGCGACAGACTTGTAATGAGAGGAACTTGCGACAGACTTGTAATGAGAGGAACTTGCGACAGACTGGTAATGAGAGGAACTTGCCACAGACTTGTAATGAGAGGAACTTGCGACAGACTTGTAATGAGAGGAACTTGCGACAGACTTGTAATGAGAGGAACTTGCGACAGACTTGTAATGAGAGGAACTTGCGACAGACTTGTAATGAGAGGAACTTGCGACAGACTTGTAATGAGAGGAACTTTTGACAGACTTGTAATGAGAGGAACTTGCGACAGACTTGTAATGAGAGGAACTTGCGACAGACTTGTAATGAGAGGAACTTGCGACAGACTTGTAATGCGAGAGACTTGCGACAGGCTAGTAATGCGAGGGACTTGCGACAGACTTGTAATGAGAGGAACTTGCGACAGACTTGTAATGAGAGGAACTTGCGACAGACTTGTAATGCGAGAGACTTGCGACAGACTAGTAATGCGAGGGACTTGCGACAGACTTGTAATGAGAGGAACTTGCGACAGACTTGTAATGCGAGAGACTTGCGACAGACTAGTAATGCGAGGGACTTGCGACAGACTTGTAATGAGAGGAACTTGCGACAGACTTGTAATGAGAGGAACTTGCGACAGACTTGTAATGAGAGGAACTTGCGACAGACTTGTAATGAGAGGAACTTGCGACAGACTTGTAATGAGAGGAACTGGCGACAGACTTGTAATGAGAGGAACTTGCGACAGACTTGTAATGAGAGGAACTTGCGACAGACTTGTAATGAGAGGAACTTGCGACAGACTTGTAATGAGAGGAACTTGCGACAGACTTGTAATGAGAGGAACTTGCGACAGACTTGTAATGAGAGGAACTTGCCACAGACTTGTAATGAGAGGAACTTGCCACAGACTTGTAATGAGAGGAACTTGCGACAGACTTGTAATGAGAGGAACTTGCGACAGACTTGTAATGAGAGGAATTTGCGACAGACTTGTAATGAGAGGAACTTGCGACAGACTTGTAATGAGAAGAACTTGCGACAGACTTGTAATGAGAGGAACTTGCGACAGACTTGTAATGAGAGGAACTTGCGACAGACTTGTAATGCGAGAAACTTGCGACAGACTTGTAATGAGAGGAACTTGCGACAGACTTGTAATGAGAGGAACTTGCGACAGACTTGTAATGCGAGAAACTTGCGACAGACTTGTAATGCGAGAAACTTGCGACAGACTTGTAATGAGAGGAACTTGCGACAGACTTGTAATGAGAGGAACTTGCGACAGACTTGTAATGAGAGGAACTTGCGACAGA
This sequence comes from Crossaster papposus, assembly GCA_037893245.1. Classification (NCBI taxonomy): domain Eukaryota; kingdom Metazoa; phylum Echinodermata; class Asteroidea; order Velatida; family Solasteridae; genus Crossaster; species Crossaster papposus. Next base: position 2,351,545 of record JBAIAA010000072.1, on the reverse strand, counting down.
CTGGTAATGAGAGGAACTTGCGACAGACTGGTAATGAGAGGAACTTGCCACAGACTTGTAATGAGAGGAACTTGCGACAGACTTGTAATGAGAGGAACTTGCGACAGACTTGTAATGAGAGGAACTTGAGACAGACTTGTAATGAGAGGAACTTGCGACAGACTTGTAATGAGAGGAACTTGCGACAGACTTTTAATGAGAGGAACTTGCGACAGACTTGTAATGAGAGAAACTTGCGACAGACTTGTAATGAGAGGAACTTGCCACAGACTTGTAATGAGAGGAACTTGCGACAGACTTGTAATGCGAGAAACTTGCGACAGACTTGTAATGCGAGAAACTTGCGACAGACTTGTAATGAGAGGAACTTGCGACAGACTTGTAATGAGAGGAACTTGCGACAGACTTGTAATGCGAGAAACTTGCGACAGACTTGTAATGAGAGGAACTTGCGACAGACTTGTAATGCGAGAAACTTGCGACAGACTTGTAATGCGAGAAACTTGCGACAGACTTGTAATGCGAGAAACTTGCGACAGACTTGTAATGCGAGAAACTTGCGACAGACTTGTAATGCGAGAAACTTGCGACAGACTTGTAATGAGAGGAACTTGCGACAGACTTGTAATGAGAGGAACTTGCGACAGACTTGTAATGAGAGGAACTTGCGACAGACTTGTAATGAGAGGAACTTGCGACAGACTTGTAATAAGAGGAACTTGCGACAGACTTGTAATGAGAGGAACTTGCGACAGACTTGTAATGAGAGGAACTTGCGACAGACTTGTAATGAAAGGAACTTGCGACAGACTTGCAATGCGAGAGACTTGCGACAGACTAGTAATGCGAGGGACTTGCGACAGACTTTCAATGCGAAAGACTTGCGACAAACTTGTAATGCTAGAGACTTGCGACAAACTTGTAATGCTAGAGACTTGCGACAGACTTGTAATGAGAGGAACTTGCGACAGACTTGTAATGTGAGGGACTTGCGACAGACTTGTAATGTGAGGGACTTGCGACAGACTAGTAATGCGAGGGACTTGCGACAGACTTGTAATGAGAGGAACTTGCGACAGACTTGTAATGAGAGGAACTTGCGACAGACTTGTAATGAGAGGAAATTGCGACAGACTTGTAATGCGAGAAACTTGCGACAGACTTGTAATGCGAGAAACTTGCGACAGACTTGTAATGAGAGGAACTTGCGACAGACTTGTAATGAGAGGAACTTGCGACAGACTTGTAATGAGAGGAACTTGCGACAGACTTGTAATGAGAGGAACTTGCGACAGACTTGTAATGAGAGGAAATTGCGACAGACTTGCAATGCGAGAGACTTGCGACAGACTAGTAATGCGAGGGACTTGCGACAGACTTTCAATGCGAAAGACTTGCGACAAACTTGTAATGCTAGAGACTTGCGACAAACTTGTAATGCGAGAGACTTGCGACAAACTTGTAATGAGAGGAACTTGCGACAAACTTTTAATGAGAGGAACTTGCGACAAACTTGTAATGAGAGGAACTTGCGACAGACTTGTAATGAGAGGAACTTGCGACAGACTTGTAATGAGAGGAACTTGCGACAGACTTGTAATGAGAGGAACTTGCGACAGACTTGTAATGTAAGGGAATTGCGACAGACTTGTAATGCGAGGGACTCGCGACAGACTAGTAATGCGAGGGACTTGCGACAGACTAGTAATGCGACGGACTTGCGACAGACTTGTAATGAGAGGAACTTGCGACAGACTTGTAATGAGAGGAACTTGCGACAGACTTGTAATGAGAGGAACTTGCGACAGACTTGTAATGAGAGGAACTTGCGACAGACTTGTAATGAGAGGAACTTGCGACTGACTTGTAATGAGAGGAACTTGCGACAGACTTGTAATGAGAGGAACTTGCGACAGACTTGTAATGAGAGGGACTTGCGACAGACTTGTAATGCGAGGGACTTGCGACAGACTTGTAATGCGAGGGACTTGCGACAGACTTGTAATGCGAGGGACTTGCGACAGACTTGTAATGCGAGGGACTTGCGACAGACTTGTAATGCGAGGGACTTGCGACAGACTTGTAATGAGAGGAACTTGCGACAGACTTGTAATGAGAGGAACTTGCGACAGACTTGTAATGAGAGGAACTTGCGACAGACTTGTAATGAGAGGAACTTGCGACAGACTTGTAATGAGAGAAACTTGCGACAGACTTGTAATGAGAGAAACTTGCGACAGACTTGTAATGAGAGGAACTTGCGACAGACTTGTAATGCGGGAAACTGGCGACAGACTTGTAATGCGAGAGACTTGCGACAGACTTGTAATGCGAGAAACTTGTGGCAGACTTGTAATGCGAGGGACTTGTGGCAGACTTGTAATGCGAGGGACTTGTGGCAGACTTGTAATGCGAGGGACTTGTGACAGACTTGCAATGCGAGGGACTTGCGACAGACTTATAATGCGAGGGACTTGCGACAGACTTATAATGCAAGGGACTTGCGACAGACTTATAATGCGAGGGATTTGCGACAGACTTATAATGCAAGGGACTTGCAACAGATTTGTAATGTGAGAGACCGATATACGCATCTAAAAAACGCTATGCTGCAGTGAAAAGTCATCTTTAACTGGCTAATTATGAACTAATTATTAATCGGCTTTAGTCTATGTCAAGTATCATGATTTTGAACGCCAAAATTCGCAGCCAAAATAACGCATTACAATGCTAAAGCCTATATAAAAATTAGGTGTGCCTAGTAGCATGGTCTTAAGGATTTTGAAATAGGAAGATGAGGTTTTTTGTCTCCACATGTGAGGTACATTTCATCTGAAAACAAGGCATTACAATACTGCAGTGAAAAATAATTACTGAAAGAGTTTTGGATAACATGCAAACGGAAAACGGAAATTCGCAGCCGAAAAAACGCAATATGATGCTGCAGTAAGAAAGGCTTCTATTTATGGAATTAAAAAGGCACTAATGAGTGTTTGGCTTAAGCTTCTACAAGAATTAGTATAATATGTTTGGTATAATATGTAAAGTAAACTTAGTTTTAAAGAGGCAGAGATATTCGCAGCCAAAATAACGCATTACAATGCGGCAGAAATTAATAAAGCACTAATTAGTGTTCGGCTAAAGCCTATATAAAAATTAGGTGTGCCTAGTAGCATGGTCTTGAGGGTTTTGAAATAGGAAGATGAGGTTTTTTTATCACATGTGAGGTACATTTAATGTTAAACACATCACAATACTGCAGTAAAAAGAGATTTCTTTAACTGGCTAATTAGGCCCTAATTATTATTCGGCTTAAAGTAAGTGTGCCAAGTATCATGGTACTGTAGATTAGGAACTAAAATGAAACAGTTTGGGATAACATGCGAGGTACACTGGTTTTAGGCAAAGATAAAGTCCAAAAGAACACATTAAAATTATTCAGTAACAAAGGCTTCTATATTTAAGGGATATAAAGCTTAATCCAAAATTAAGCATGATCTTGTAGATTAGGAAAATTTCGATAAAATGCGAGGTACATTTTCTTTAAATAAGAAAGGGTCCTATTGAAGGGAATAAATTATAAACTAATTAAACTAATCTTGCAGAGTATGAAATAAAATTTAGAGTTTTTGATAACATGTAAGGTACACTTTGTTTTAAAGATTCAGAGATATTCGCAGCCGAAAGAACGCATTACAATGCTGCAGTAAGAAAGGGTTCTATTTAAGGGAATGAGAAACTAATTAGTGTTTGGCTAATTAGGCACTATTTATTATTCGACTTTAGTCTATACCAAGTATCATAATGTTGTAGATTAAGAAAACAAATATGACTTTTGGATAACATGCGAGGCAGACATATTCGCAGCCAAAATAATGCATTACAATGCTGCAGTAATCAAGGGTTTTATATTTAAAGGATTAATTATGCACTAATAAGTGTTCGGCTAAAGCTTAAATTAGGAAATAACGATACGAGTTTGGGATAACATGTAAGGTACACTTTGTTTCAAAGATATTCACAGCCAAAAGAACGCATTACTAGTTTGTTTTAAAGAGATATTCGCAGCAAAAATAACGCTTCATAATGCTGCAGTAATTAAGCACTGTACCAAAGTATCACGAGGTTGTAGATTAGGAACTAAAAAAAGAGTTTTGGATAACATGCGAGGTACACTTAAGGGTTCTATTTAAGGGATTAATTAGGCACTATACAAACATATATTGTGCCCAGTAGATTATGAATTAAAGATATGAGTTTGGGATAACATGCGAGGAGAACGTATAATATAAAAACCTACCTATCGTCCAGTATTCGGGGCTTCCAGGCCGTCTCTCTCATCCAGCTTGTTACAAGACGGTTGCATCTCATCACATCACATCCCATCTATTTTGACACATGAAATTTTCAAGGTTACTATTGATCGAGATGTAGGGGTACTGTTTTCTAAAATCGCCAAATTCGGCTACAAAACGCTTTGTAAACAAAATGATGTTAATCGGAAAGAGCATTTAAAAGTACGAGCCAGGCTTTTCAGTTTGTATTTGTTAATGTAGCGGACCACACCTATCTCCTGAATATAACTTTACAAGAAAACACTCATTGCAATAAAGGCACAGTATTATTTACGACCGTAGTACAATAACATGAAGGTCAAATGTCACCTGGATAGCTGCACATTACATCTACAAATCTGACAATACAAATAATAAAAATACACACACGGTCGCAAAAAGGTCACAATTATCAGTACAAATATCAAATAAAATACAACGTTACTCACTGGGAGTTGGTTTACATGGTAGACAATTTATGTTGGTCTTCTCTGTTCGAAGCCCACAGAAGAAAACTTGCTACAACTAAAGGTCACCTTATGCGTTATATGAAAACATGCAAATCACTTGCAAAACTTTTAGGCATGCACAAACATTAATATAGTGGTTTAATAGTAGGATACACCATTGGTAATTGCTTGAATTACCAATATTTTTAAATACACCTACCAATCATTCAGTCTTCATGGCATCCATTCCTGGCCGTCATCTTACGGGGTATAGCCGCCATCTCAGAACCGCTTCATTACTTACATCTACCACAGGCCAACTGACACTCATCTAAGAATGCGATCCCAAATCCGGAATTGTAAAAGGTTTCTTAACCAGACAACCCAGTTTCTTCTGCTCTCAACCGAGCTACATCCACGGGCCGCCAACAAGCACTAGCCACTACTCAACGATGGTCAAAACATCGCGTCTACTTCGTCTTCACATCTAAACTCCTGAACCAAAGAGGTGCGCGAGACCTCCTGCTACGACATTTAGAGACCCTCTTGACATGAACCTGCTTACCATCAGGATCTCAAACAACTTTGCCGACAAGCTCATCCGCGATTCAGACATTTTTCACCCACTAAGATTCAACCAGTGCACCCCACTAGTCACGGCTGTACAAACAATTCCCCCTACCGAGGCAAGATCAGCCATGCAAACAGACACTTGCAACACTTTTCGATACTTGTACCCCACTGTCTTCCAATAATAACAGGTTCCGCGAGCCGTAAACCCCATCAAAGGATTATTCGCATGCACACCGCCAAATGCTGTTTATTGCATCACTCGCACCCATTGTCGCCTTCTTCACATCGTAAAGAAAAAGCGGCCACTGCCTGGCATGTTCGACGAGCATCTTCGTAGCACAACTACTTGGTACCCACAACTTAGCTGTAGCACCGAGCTTCTCCACATCAGACCGTACCATCAAAGACAAGAGTGTCTGCGCCTTGGTTGCCACGGGGACCGACATAAAATGCAAATGCACTGAGTAGCGTATAATCTTCTATCTCTGTACGCTGACAGTATGTCCCAAAATGTTGCACCCCAACCAAAAGGTAAGCACTGTACTATCTTGCACAGTATCGCAACAAAATCTAAAACCATAGTCAATTTGACTTCTTTTTTAAAATTGCTCGAAAGTCTGTGTCACAGTCAAATTTTTTATATTTTTAAAATTCCTTTAGGTGTCTTCGTGTCTTTGTCCAAAATCAACCAGCGCCGACGGCGGCGGGCATGCTGGCTCAGTGCTGGTTAATTTCGGTCTACACTTCTACACTTGCACAGTATCTAAACAAAATCGAAAAACTTTGTCCATAACAAATTGCACATCTGTTAGAAAATTGATTGTAACACTGTCGGTCATTATTTGCTCATTGTAATTCATTTCGATGTAATCGTGTCTTTGTCCCAGTAGGCGCCACAGACATGAACCAGCCCTGACGGCGGCGGGCATGCTGGCTCAGTGCTGGTTCATTTAGGTAACGCCCTTACGGACAAAAACGACTTGATTAAAAACAAATTTAAAAAGGGCTCACAATTTCGCGAGGTGCAATTGTTTTTAATTACTGTTCTTTGTCAGGGCATGGAAGATGATATGTTGCTCAGCGCATTTGCATTTCATGTCGGTACCTGTGGCAACCAAGAAACGGACGCTCGTGTCTATAATGGTTTGGCCCGATGAAGAAAAGTACTGCACCACAGTTAAGTCACGAGTAACAAGTGTAACGCTACAGAGATGCTCGGTGAACCTGTCTGACAGTCACCACTTCGTCTTGACAATGCCAAGGTAGGCAACACTGGGTGAAGGCGTACAATAAAAACATTGGCTGGTATGCATGTAAATATCTCCATTCATGCGGTAGCGACCGTTAGTTCCTGCTACATCGGAGACAGAGTGATCCGCCTACCGGCCGGTGCTACAAAATGCCTGCATACACACAACTCGATCAAGACAAGGCAGTTGAGGAATGTCAGACAGTCGCAGGCTAATGAGGACACTTGCTGATCTCCAATGAATGTCCAATGCCCGAATTTCAGATGGTCTTGTTAGCGCAGTTGGAAATCCTTCCGGTTTAGCAGGTCTGTCAGGAGAGACTAGAGACGCCACAGCAGGATGTCACGCACCTTCAGGTTCAGGGGTATTAGACTGTGAAGATAAAGTGGATGCAATTAATTTGACCGTCGTGTTAGTAGGGACTAAGGCTCATTGGCAGCTATGCCATGCATGTAGCTCGATTGAGCCAAGAAGAAACCGTCTTGTCTGAAGAAACCCTTCATAATTCTGGCTTGGTATTTGAAGTCCAACTCGGCGCCACAAATCGCACGAAATCACACTTTTAGATTAAGCGAGTGTCGGTTGGTTGTAGTAGATGCTAGATTCAAGCGGTTCCCACTTCAAAAAAAGAACAACAAAAAATGGCTGACTTAAACTGTTAATAAAAGTACATGGTGGTATTCGTTGGATGCAATGAATATACCCTCAAATATCTCACTATGTACCGCAATCGTATTCTCCCTAAATCTGTAGGGATTTCCTAATCTATCTAAGAAAATACTCACCTCCGATACCTATATATGCATTTCTATGCGCATGCGCAAGCAATTGTACTCAAAAGCTCTTATGAGGATGAGTTGACAGTCCTGCGGTGTTTCTGGGCTGAAGAACGTGCTGCTGCTTGCAAAACTTGTCTGCCCATGTGCCCCTCCAACAAGCTGCCTCCATAATATCTGTGATAGGAACACCTTGGAAATGAGCCTGTGAGGTAGTCATGCAACTGGTTGAGGGGGGTGTGTTCCGTGTCAGAGTAGATACTATTAATTGCTCCCGTCAACAGTTCGCATGGTAAATCTGGTAGTATGGCTTCGGCGGGGTTGAACGGACAGACTGTTGTGATGAAGAGTTGTGTAGTGTTCAAAATGACACTTGAAAATGAAGTCAAGCTCGCGACGAATATGTCTGGAGGGGAAAAACTTGGTGATTGGTTCTTGGTTAGGAAGTTGATACGTGGGACAAGACAAACACCTCCCTGTTCCTGTTCCTAAAAGGTTGTGTTCAAAGGGAGGCTTCGTCAACCGAGGTCCCAAAAAGGAGTGGTCTCTCTAAAAACATGCCTTTTATCAGTTGAGATATAGCAGTATTATTGGTAAGATTGGTAAGATGTACTACTGAGATGGCTGATCTGTAGCCTCAAATGGTTCTAATCTGGAGGCCAGAATTAAAGAGATGAAGTAGAAAATCCCCCATCACAGTTACAGATGCAGAATTGGGATCGAAACCTTCCTTGGCATTTTGCTGCAAGGGAAGCAGCGTCTAAAGATAGGCCAGCCGTTCGGAGGGAAGACTTGATAGCATCCAAGCACAAAGATAAAGACTGTCCGGATCTGGGTGCAGCAACATCTTGGACACGGGTTGTGTGAGAAGGTCTGGTCTCTTTGGTAGAATAATGGGAAGTCCAGAAGTTGAGGGAACCATGGTTATCTTGGCCAGGGGGGGGGGGCTATTAAGATTATCTAGCACCTCTCTTGGTCGATCTTTGATAAGACTCTGGGTAGGAGGGCGCGTGTTTAGGGTGTCTAGGACGTTGAAGATCTGTTTCTCCCTCGTGAAAGGGCATCCACTATGATGTTCTATTTCCCGGAGAGGTGGCTCGCTTGTAGAGAGATTGCACCAAGTGAGTAGACTCCAGGTTAGCATGCATTCCTGGTTGATGAAAGAGTCCAATTTTTGGGTAAACTGATAAGTGATGTTCCGATACATGAATTGCAAGAACCTCCGATGGTCTCTGTGGATGGAGATATGAAGATAAACATCCTTCAGATCCAGGGTTGCAGCCCACCAGCCCTGGGGAAGGGATTGCAGGACAGTGGCCAGGGTTTCCATCTTGTCTGGGAAAAAGCTTCTCTTGGAAGGGTTGGAAGAACACAATTTGTCTTTGACTGCTGAAAGAATTGTTGGGATAGTACAAAACTGATTGGAGTTATCATCTTTGGTTTTAAAAAGTCAATGTTCTCTGGAGGAGGCTTTGGGAGGTTTTTTCTTCTGAATGAGAGAAAAGGCTTTATCCATGATGTCCGCCAAACAAATGTCAATGGGAAGCACAAAATTCAGAGGAGGAGTGGGTCTAGCAGTCTCTCTTCGGAAGGCGGAGCGGGAGGCTTCTATAGAAGAAGGAGGGGGAAACTGTAAAAATCTTACCCACTTCTGGGATGATCACTTTGGGCTCCCGACTGTCTAGATCCGAGTCACTGGAAGTCGGTAAAAAAGACAAAGGATGGCCCTGTGTGTACGACCTGATAGTCGATGAGACGACCTGATAGTCGATCGAGAACGGGAGCGGAAACGAGAAAAATCCCCACAACGAAGACGAAAAATTCCCTCCGGAAAATGATCTCCGACGTAGTGTTGAGAGCAGTAGGCACTATCACGAGACAAAGAATGTGTAGCGTGGCCTCTGAAATAGTGGCTACTATCGCACTGGCTGTAATCATCGTCAGCATATAGTGCCATGATATGACATCTCCGGAGTGTAGTACGTAGGAAAGTAGCTCAAAGGCAGGCAAGAGAGATGCATCGGCGGCCCGTACTGACGGGGATCGTTAGGGAAGTACGCCCAAGCTCAGCCCAAAAAGAAAGGTCGTTCCGTCTCTCTGACGAGGCGGGAATAGGGCGACTGTAGGATGAAACTATGAACAGATTCAGCAAGGGTTATCCTGTGAGCATAGACGACAACGGAAGCAGGAAGGATGTATATCAAAGTCCAAAGGTGAACTACCACAGGAACGGCAAATATTGCTGCGATTCGCTGTCTTTTTCTTAGATTTTGGTTCAGCCATGTCGTGTCGAAAATACAATCTTTACGCTTGTAGAGTGTATCGCTAGGAGTAAACCTAACAACACGTGTACACTTAACGCACGCTGAAATAAGGACGATTCATATAGGGCTTCTGGGAGGTGCAGTGTGTGGGTGACGTCATAGCCTTTGTTTTCGTTTCAGCAAATTCCTTGCGCATGCGCAAAGAAATGCATATGTAAGTATCAGAGGTGACATATTTTCTGTAATAGAATACTGAAATATACGAGTCACGTTTTTAATGTGTATTTCTAAACGAACTTTAGCTAGCGAAATGAAGGTGCATTATAACTATCTATAACTGTGACAATAAACAAAAACTCCAAATATATACTATAGTGGTTTAATATAATAGAACGTGTCATAAAACACTCACCAATCTTCCAGTCCTTCATAGCTTCCAGTCGCATTCATTGATTCTCCATCTCAAGCTGTTTAAAATTGAAACAATAACAAAAATCAAATATCAACTTTGGATGGGCAAAGCTGTATACATTGTTATACTTGGTTTTTATTATGACTGGAGTCGGGTATTTAAGGTGTAATTTTAAACGAATTTCATCACGCTAAATATGAAGGCACATTATATGTATCTATTTATGCACAAAATAGGCACTAATTTAATGTAACAGAACGCGTCATAAAACACCCACCAATCGTCCAGTCTTCCAGTCCTGTCATCATCTTGGGCGGGTGCATCTTAGGCTGTCACTCCCTTATCCAACAACAGTCTTCCTCTAAAGTGGTTTAAAATACACACAAACAAAAGTTGGCCTTGGATGGGTAAAAAGTTTGTTGTTAGACACTGTCGTCTTTGTCCATGCAGGCGCAACCAAAATCAGCCAGCGCTGACGGCGGCGGGCATAGTGGCTCAAAGTGTCCAACGACTTCATTTCAAATCTACACTTGCACAGTATCCAAACAAAGTCGACAAACTTAGTCTCATAATCAGTTTGGCATCTCTTAAAAAATTACTCGCAACTGTGTGTCAGTATTTGGGTGGGTTTTGTTTTCATTCCTTTTCGTGTCTTCTCGTCTTTCCCTGAGCAGGCGCCACTGAAATGAACCAGCGTTGATGGCGGCGGGCAATGCGGCTCAGCGCCGGTTCATTTTGGTAGCGCCTGCAAGGACAAAAACAGTTTACACTTGCACAGTATCCAAACAAAATTTAAATAATTAGTCCCCTAGTTAATTTCACCTCTCTTAAAACATATACTTAACTTTGTTTCGGTCTAGGCGTGCTGGTCTGGGCGTGCGGGTCTCGTTGTGCGGACTCAAAGTGCAGACTCCACATGCAGACTAGGCGCACAGGCAAGGCAGACGAGAGGCAGACGTGGAAACAAGAAATAGAACAAAAAACACTTTCAGAAAAGAATACTGAAATATACGAGTCACTTTTTTAATGTGTATTTCCAACTGAACTTTAGCAAGCGAAATGAAGGCGCATTATATGTATCTATAACTGTGACAATAAACAAACACTCTAAATATGCACTATAGTGGTTTAATATAATAGAACGTGTCATAAAACACCCACCAATCTTCCAGTCTTTCATAGCTTCCAGTCGCATTCATTGATTCTCCATCTCAAGCTGTTTAAATTGAAACAATAACAAAAATCAAATATCAACTTTGGATGGGCAAAGCTGTATACATTGTTATACTTGTTTTTATTATGACTGGAGTCGGGTATTTAAGGTGTAATTTCCAACAAATTTCATCACGCTAAATATGAAGGCGCATTATATGCATCTATATCTGTGACAATAAACAAATAAACAAAATAGGCACTACAGTGCTTTAATATAACAGAACGTGTCATAAAACACCCACCAATCGTCCAGTCTTCCCGTCCTGTCGTCATCTTGGGCGGGTGCATCTTGGACGGGTGCATCTTGGGCTATTACTCCCTTATCCAACAACAGTCTTCCTCTAAAGTGATTTAAAATACACACAAACAAAAGTTGGCCTTGGATGGGCACAATTTTTGTTATTAGACACTGTCGTCTTTGTCCATGAATAGTGGCTCAGCGTTGGTTTTTTTGGATGGCGACTACACATACAAAAACGACAGTGTCCAACGACTTCATTTCAAGTCTACACTTGCACAGTCGGGTATCCAAACAAAGTCGACAAAATTAGTCTCATAAGCAGTTTGGCATCTCTTAGAAAATTACTCGGAACTGTGGGTCAGTATTTGAGTGGGTTTTGTTTTCATTCCTTTTCGTGTCTTCTTGTCTTTCACCGAGCAGGCGCCACTAAAATGAACAAGCGTTGACGGCGGCGGGCAAGGCGGCTCAGCGCCGGTTCATTTTGTTGGCGCCTGCAATGACAAAAACAGTTTACACTTGCACAGTATCCAAACAAAATCTAAATAATTAGTCCCCTAGTCAATTTAACCTCTCTTAAATCATATACTTAACTTTGTTTCGGTCTAGGCGTGCTGGTCTGGGCGTGCTGGTCTGGGCGTGCGGTCTTGTTGTCGCATTCTTTAATTCTCCATCTCAAGCTGTTTAAAAATAAAACAATAACAATAATCAAATATCAACTTTGGATGGGTAAAGCTGTATACATTGTTATACTTGTTTTGATTATTATTGGAGTCGGGTCTTTAAGGTGTAATTTCAAACAAATTTCATCACGCCAAATATGAAGGCGCATTATATGTATCTATTTATGCACAAAATATGCACTACAGTGCTTTAATATAACAGAACGTGTCATAAAACACCCACCAATCGTCCAGTCTTCCAGTCCTGTCGACATCTTGGGCGGGTGCATCTTGGGCTGTCACTCCCTTATCCAACAACAGTCTTCCTCTAAAGTGGTTTAAAATACACACAAACAAAAGTTGGCCTTGGATGGGCAAAATGTTTGTTGTGAGACACTGTTGTCTTTGTCCATGCATAGTGGCTCAGCGTTTGTTTGTTTTGGATGGCGACTACACATACAAAAACGACAGTGTCCAACAACTTCATTTCAAGTCTACACTTGCACAGTCGGGTATCCAAACAAAGTCGACAAAATTAGTCTCATAATCAGTTTGGCATCTCTTAGAAAATTACTCGTAACTGTGTGTCAGTATTTGAGTGGGTTTTGTTTTCATTCTTTTTCGTGTCTTCTTGTCTTTCTCCGAGCAGACGCCACTAAAATGAACAAGCGTTGACGGCGGCGGGCAAGGCGGCTCAGCGCCGGTTCATTTTGTTGGCGCCTGCAATGACAAAAACAGTTTACACTTGCACAGTATCCAAACAAAATCTAAATAATTAGTCCCCTAGTCAATTTAACCTCTCTTAAAACATATACTTAACTTTGTTTCGGTCTAGGCGTGCTGGTCTGGGCGTGCGGTCTTGTTGTCGCATTCTTTAATTCTCCATCTCAAGCTGTTTAAAATTAAAACAATAACAATAATCAAATATCAACTTTGAATGGGCAAAGCTGTATACATTGTTATACTTGTTTTGATTATTACTGGAGTCGGGTATTTAAGGTGTAATTTCAAACAAATGTTATCACGCCAAATATGAATGCGCATTATATGTATCTATATTTATGCACAAAATATGCACTACAGTGCTTTAATATAACAGAACGTGTCATAAAACACCCACCAATCATCCAGTCTTCCAGTCCTGTCGACATCTTGGGCGGGTGCATCTTGGGCTGTCTTCAACAACAGTCTTCCTCTAAAGTGGTTTAAAATACACACAAACAAAAGTTGGCCTTGGATGGGCAAAATGTTTCTTGTGAGACACTGTCGTCTTTGTCCATGCATAGTGGCTCAGCGTTGGTTTTTTTGGATGTCGACTACACATACAAAAACGACAGTGTCCAACGACTTCATTTCAAGTCTACACTTGCACAGTCGGGTATCCAAACAAAGTTGACAAAATTAGTCTCATAAGGAGTTTGGCATCGAAAATTACTCGTAACTGTGTGTCAGTATTTGAGTGGGTTTTGTTTTTATTCCTTTTCGTGTCTTCTTGTCTTTCTTCGAGCAGACGCCACTAAAATGAACAAGCGTTGACGGCGGCGGGCAAGGCGGCTCAGCGCCGGTTCATTTTGTTGGCGCCTGCAATGACAAAAACAGTTTACACTTGCACAGTATCCAAACAAAATCTAAATAATTAGTCCCCTAGTCAATTTAACCTCTCTTAAAACCTATACTTAACTTTGTTTCGGTCTAGGCGTGCTGGTCTGGGCGTGCGGTCTTGTTGTCGCATTCTTTAATTCTCCATCTCAAGCTGTTTACAATTAAAACAATAACAATAATCAAATATCAACTTTGGATGGGCTAAGCTGTATACATTGTTATACTTGTTTTGATTGTTACTGGAGTCGGGTATTTAAGGTGTAATTTCAAACAAATTTCATCACGCCAAATATAGAGGCGCATTATATGTATCTATTTATGCACAAAATATGCACTACAGTGCTTTAATATAACAGAACGTGTCATAAAACACCCACCAATCGTCCAGTCTTCCAGTCCTGTCGACATCTTCGGCGGGTGCATCTTGGGCTGTCACTCCCTTATCCAACAACAGTCTTCCTCTAAAGTGGTTTAAAATACACACAAACAAAAGTTGGCCTTGGATGGGCAAAATGTTTCTTGTGAGACACTGTCGTCTTTGTCCATGCATAGTGGCTCAGCGTTGGTTTTTTTGAATGGCGACTACACATACAAAAACGACAGTGTCCAACGACTTCATTTCAAGTCTACACTTGCACAGTCGGGTATCCAAACAAAGTCGACAAAATTAGTCTCATAAGCAGTTTGGCATCGAAAATTACTCGTAACTGTGTGTCAGTATTTGAGTGGGTTTTGTTTTCATTCCTTTTCGTGTTTTCTCGTCTTTCTTCGAGCAGACGCCACTAAAATGAACAAGCGTTGACGGCGGCGGGCAAGGCGGCTCAGCGCCGGTTCATTTTGTTGGCGCCTGCAATGACAAAAACAGTTTACACTTGCACAGTATCCAAACAAAATCTAAATAATTAGTCCCCTAGTCAATTTAACCTCTCTTAAATCATATACTTAACTTTGTTTCGGTCTAGGCGTGCTGGTCTGGGCGTGCGGTCTTGTTGTCGCATTCTTTAATTCTCCATCTCAAGCTGTTTAAAATGAAAACAATAACAATAATCAAATATCAACTTTGGATGGGCAAAGCTGTATACATTGTTATACTTGTTTTGATTATTACTGGAGTCGGGTATTTAAGGTGTAATTTCAAACAAATTTCATCACGCCAAATATAGAGGCGCATTATATGTATCTATTTATGCACAAAATATGCACTACAGTGCTTTAATATAACAGAACGTGTCATAAAACACCCACCAATCGTCCAGTCTTCCAGTCCTGTCATCATCTTGGGCTGTCACTCCCTTATCCAACAACAGTCTTCCTCTAAAGTGGTTTAAAATACACACAAACAAAAGTTGGCCTTGGATGGGCAAAATGTTTCTTGTGAGACACTGTCGTCTTTGTCCATGCATAGTGGCTCAGCGTTGGTTTTTTTGGATGGCGACTACACATACAAAAACGACAGTGTCCAACGACTTCATTTCAAGTCTACACTTGCACAGTCGGGTATCCAAACAAAGTCGACAAAATTAGTCTCATAAGCAGTTTGGCATCGAAAATTACTCGTAACTGTGTGTCAGTATTTGAGTGGGTTTTGTTTTCATTCCTTTTCGTGTCTTCTTTTCCTTCTCCGAGCAGACGCCACTAAAATGAACAAGCGTTGACGGCGGCGGGCAAGGCGGCTCAGCGCCGGTTCATTTTGTTGGCGCCTGCAATGACAAAAACAGTTTACACTTGCACAGTATCCAAACAAAATCTAAATAATTAGTCCCCTAGTCAATTTAACCTCTCTTAAATCATATACTTAACTTTGTTTCGGTCTAGGCGTGCTGGTCTGGGCGTGCGGTCTTGTTGTCGCATTCTTTAATTCTCCATCTCAAGCTGTTTAAAATTAAAACAATAACAATAATCAAATATCAACTTTGGATGGGCAAAGCTGTATACATTGTTATACTTGTTTTGATTATTACTGGAGTCGGGTATTTAAGGTGTAATTTCAAACAAATTTCATCACGCCAAATATAGAGGCGCATTATATGTATCTATTTATGCACAAAATATGCACTACAGTGCTTCAATATAACAGAACGTGTCATAAAACACCCACCAATCGTCCAGTCTTCCAGTCCTGTCATCATCTTGGGCTGTCACTCCCTTATCCAACAACAGTCTTCCTCTAAAGTGGTTTAAAATACACACAAACAAAAGTTGGCCTTGGATGGGCAAAATGTTTCTTGTGAGACACTGTCGTCTTTGTCCATGCATAGTGGCTCAGCGTTGGTTTTTTTGGATGGCGACTACACATACAAAAACGACATTGTCCAACGACTTCATTTCAAGTCTACACTTGCACAGTCGGGTATCCAAACAAAGTCGACAAAATTAGTCTCATAAGCAGTTTGGCATCGAAAATTACTCGTAACTGTGTGTCAGTATTTGAGTGGGTTTTGTTTTCATTCCTTTTCGTGTCTTCTTTTCCTTCTCCGAGCAGACGCCACTAAAATGAACAAGCGTTGACGGCGGCGGGCAAGGCGGCTCAGCGCCGGTTCATTTTGTTGGCGCCTGCAATGACAAAAACAGTTTACACTTGCACAGTATCCAAACAAAATCTAAATAATTAGTCCCCTAGTCAATTTAACCTCTCTTAAATCATATACTTAACTTTGTTTCGGTCTAGGCGTGCTGGTCTGGGCGTGCGGTCTTGTTGTCGCATTCTTTAATTCTCCATCTCAAGCTGTTTAAAATTAAAACAATAACAATAATCAAATATCAACTTTGGATGGGCAAAGCTGTATACATTGTTATACTTGTTTTGATTATTACTGGAGTCGGGTATTTAAGGTGTAATTTCAAACAAATTTCATCACGCCAAATATAGAGGCGCATTATATGTATCTATTTATGCACAAAATATGCACTACAGTGCTTTAATATAACAGAACGTGTCATAAAACACCCACCAATCGTCCAGTCTTCCAGTCCTGTCATCATCTTGGGCTGTCACTCCCTTATCCAACAACAGTCTTCCTCTAAAGTGGTTTAAAATACACACAAACAAAAGTTGGCCTTGGATGGGCAAAATGTTTCTTGTGAGACACTGTCGTCTTTGTCCATGCATAGTGGCTCAGCGTTGGTTTTTTTGGATGGCGACTACACATACAAAAACGACAGTGTCCAACGACTTCATTTCAAGTCTACACTTGCACAGTCGGGTATCCAAACAAAGTCGACAAAATTAGTCTCATAAGCAGTTTGGCATCGAAAATTACTCGTAACTGTGTGTCAGTATTTGAGTGGGTTTTGTTTTCATTCCTTTTCGTGTCTTCTTGTCTTTCTCCGAGCAGACGCCACTAAAATGAACAAGCGTTGACGGCGGCGGGCAAGGCGGCTCAGCGCCGGTTCATTTTGTTGGCGCCTGCAATGACAAAAACAGTTTACACTTGCACAGTATCCAAACAAAATCTAAATAATTAGTCCCCTAGTCAATTTAACCTCTCTTAAAACCTATACTTAACTTTGTTTCGGTCTAGGCGTGCTGGTCTGGGCGTGCGGTCTTGTTGTCGCATTCTTTAATTCTCCATCTCAAGCTGTTTAAAATTAAAACAATAACAATAATCAAATATCAACTTGGGATGGGCAAAGCTGTATACATTGTTATACTTGTTTTTATTATTACTGGAGTCGGGTATTTAAGGTGTAATTTCAAACAAATTTCATCACGCCAAATATGAAGGCGCATTATATGTATCTGTTTATACACAAAATATGCACTACAGTGCTTTAATATAACAGAACGTGTCATAAAACACCCACCAATCGTCCAGTCTTCCAGTCCTGTCGTCATCTGGGGCGGGTGCATCTTATCCAACAACAGTCTTCCTCTAAAGTGGTTTAAAATACACACAAACAAAAGTTGGCCTTGGATGGGCAAAAAGTTTGTTGTTAGACACTGTCGTCTTTGTCCATGCATAGTGGCTCAGCGTTGGTTTTTTGGATGGCGACTACACATACAAAAACGACAGTGTCCAACGACTTCATTTCAAGTCTACACATGCACAGTCGGGTATCCAAACAAAGTCGACAAAATTAGTCTCATAAGCAGTTTGGCATCGAAAATTACTCGTAACTGTGTGTCAGTATTTGAGTGGGTTTTGTTTTCATTCCTTTTCGTGTCTTCTTGTCTTTCTTCGAGCAGATGCCACTAAAATGAACAAGCGTTGACGGCGGCAGGCAAGGCGGCTCAGCGCCGGTTCATTTTGTTGGCGCCTGCAATGACAAAAACAGTTTACACTTGCACAGTATCCAAACAAAATCTAAATAATTAGTCCCCTAGTCAATTTGACCTCTTAAAACATATACTTAACTTTGTTTCGGTCTAGGCGTGCTGGTCTGGGCGTGCGGTCTTGTTGTCGCATTCATTAATTCTCCATCTCAAGCTGTTTAAAATTAAAACAATAACAATAATCAAATATCAACTTTGGATGGGCAAAGCTGTATACATTGTTATACTTGTTTTTATTATTACTGAAGTCGGGTATTTAAGGTGTAATTTCAAACAAATTTCATCACGCCAAATATGAAGGCGCATTATATGTATCTGTTTATACACAAAATATGCACTACAGTGCTTTAATATAACAGAACGTGTCATAAAACACCCACCAATCGTCCAGTCTTCCAGTCCTGTCGTCATCTTGGGCGGGTGCATCTTGGCCTGTCACTCCCTTATCCAACAACAGTCTTCCTCTAAAGTGGTTTAAAATACACACAAACAAAAGTTGGCCTTGGATGGGCAAAAAGTTTGTTGTTAGACACTGTCGTCTTTGTCCATGCATAGTGGCTCAGCGTTGGTTTTTTGGGATGGCGACTACACACGACAGTGTCCAACGACTTCATTTCAAGTCTACACTTGCACAGTCGGGTATCCAAACAAAGTCGACAAAATTAGTCTCATAAGCAGTTTGACATCTCTTAGAAAATTACTCGTAACTGTGCGTCAGTATTTGAGTGGGTTTTGTTTTCATTCCTTTTCGTGTCTTCTTGTCTTTCACCGAGCAGGCGCCACTGAAATGAACCAGCGTTGACGGCGGCGGGCAAGGCGGCTCAGCGCCGGTTCATTTTGTTGGCGCCTGCAATGACAAAAACAGTTTACACTTGCACAGTATCCAAACAAAATCTAAATAATTAGTCCCCTAGTCAATTTGACCTCTTAAAACATATACTTAACTTTGTTTCGGTCTAGGCGTGCTGGTCTGGGCGTGCGGTCTTGTTGTCGCATTCATTAATTCTCCATCTCAAGCTGTTTAAAATTAAAACAATAACAATAATCAAATATCAACTTTGGATGGGCAAAGCTGTATACATTGTTATACTTGTTTTTATTATTACTGAAGTCGGGTATTTAAGGTGTAATTTCAAACAAATTTCATCACGCCAAATATGAAGGCGCATTATATGTATCTATTTATGCACAAAATAGGCACTACAGTGCTTTAATATAACAAAACGTGTCATAAAACACCCACCAATCGTCTAGTCTTCCAGTCCTGTCGTCATCTTGGGCGGGTGCATCTTGGGCTGTCACTCCCTTATCCAACAACAGTCTTCCTCTAAAGTGGTTTAAAATACACACAAACAAAAGTTGGCCTTGGATGGGTAATAAATTTGTTGTTAGACACTGTCGTCTTTGTCCATGCATAGTGGCTCAGCGTTGGTTTTTTTGGATGGCGACTACACACGACAGTGTCCAACGACTTCATTTCAAGTCTACACTTGCGGTCGGGTATCCAAACAAAGTCGACAAACTTAGTCTCATAATCAGTTTGGCATCTCTTAGAAAATTACTCGCAACTGTGTGTCAGTATTTAGGTGGTTTTTTTTTATATTCCTTTTCGTGTCTTCGTGTCTTCTTGTCTCTCTCCGAGCAGGCGCCACTGAAATGAACCAGCGTTGACGGCGGCGGGCAAGGCGGCTCAGCGCCGGTTCATTTTGTTGGCGCCTGCAATGACAAACAGTTTACACTTGCACAGTATCCAAACAAAATCTAAATAATTAGTCCCCTAGTCAATTTGACCTCTTAAAACATTAACGTAACTTTGTTTCGGTCTAGGCGTGCAGGTCTGGGCGGAAGGGACGCGGAATAAAAATAGTTGGAACGGGAGTATAAAAAGTTGGGAACGCAGAGTAGAAACAGTTGGGAACGCGGAGTAGAAACAGTTGGGAACGCAGAGTGGAAACAGTTGGGAACGCAGAGTAGAAACAGTTGGGAACGCAGAGTAGAAACAGTTGGGAACGCGGAGTAGAAACAGTTGGGAACGCGGAGTAGAAACAGTTGGGAACGCGGAGTAGAAACAGTTGGGAACGCGGAGTAGAAACAGTTGGGAACGCGGAGTAGAAACAGTTGGGAACGCAGAGTAGAAAAAGTTGGGAACGCAGAATAAAAAAAAGTTGGGAACGCAGAATAAAACAAAGTTGGGAACGCAGAATAAAAAAAAGTTGGGAACGCAGAATAAAAAAAAGTTGGGAACGCAGAATAAAAAAAAGTTGGGAACGCAGAATAAAAAAAAGTTGGGAACGCAGAATAAAAAAAAGTTGGAACGCAGAATAAAAAAGGTTGGAACGATGAATAAAAAAAGGTTGGAACATGGGAATAAAACATGTTGGAACGCGGAATAAAAACAGTTGGAACGCGGAATAAAAAAAGTTGGAATGCGAAATAAACAAAGATTGAACGCGGAATACAACAATTTGGAACGTGGAATAAAAAAAGGTGAAACACAGGGTTAAAGTTAGAACAAGAAGTAAAGATGGAACACGGGGTAAAATTTGTTTGTAAAAAGTGGATATGAAGGTGAGAAGCTTGATGAGTACACGAGTATGAATATGACGATTTCTGGAAAATATCGATGCAAGACAAATGAGTAATGTATTGTGAGCGAGATGGTACATGATTGTTCCTAACTAAAGAGAGTAAATATCGTGCAGTTTCAGGGTTCTTAGATTGAGAAAAAGGGAATCAGTGTGGGCTAAGTAGTGTGCTAGTAGCTGATCACACGAATGGTTCTTTTTCGGAAGCAGAAATAGTCTATTAGGCCAATTAAAAAAAATGAAGCGTCATGCCTTTTTTGTAAAAGAAAGGAGGCCCTTTTTGTTTCTTTTTTTCAAAACCAACATTTCTAGCTACGATATTACATAAATAATTTACATTATTATAATTGTCGATTCCAGTGGAACACAAAATAGTGGAAACGCGGAACACAAAATAGTGGAAATGCGGAACACAAAATAGTGGAAACGCGGAAACACAAAACTATACATGTGGCCCGACCCCACCATACGTTATGGGGCAAGCTGTGCAAGTCAATCAAAGACGAGTTCTAACTGTTACATTTAGCAAAAATGCAAGACTCTTAAACTAAAAACGAACAAACAAACAGAAAGCAGCCTAAGCAAAATATGTCCAAACAAACTAAGGCCTATTAGAAGACTAAAAATTGATTTTCACTTGGTTGCATTGATTTTATCTCAATGATAAGTTTAGCCAAGTGTGTAACTTTCTTAAAAATATATGTTTGGTAGTCATTTCTGAAAGAATACAACTGATCATCTGATTTTTTTTAATAAAAAGGAAAGATGTATATTGTGCATTTTTGTAAAAGAAAAAAATGCACAGAGGTAATGAGAAAAAAAAAATACATTTTATAAAAAAATTAAAAAAAATTATTTAAAAAGACAATAAAATTTTAGGATCGTATTTTAGACTTTAGCATCACTGTGTACATTAAGTGGAAATATATTTTTATTAGGCCAGATAAAAAAAAATTGTTGATCGTCCCCGCCCGACCCTACAAAACACGCCCGACATGAAACTTATTTTGAAAAAAATAAAGAGATGCCATTTGTAAAATGGCTGCGTGCAAGATGGGAAAGTATCACGTTTCGGGAGGCGAGTTTCTTTTGGTGTGAATATTACAAAAATGTTATTGGCTAACCCACCAAAAATTGAAAAGACATCCAAAGATAAAGGCCAAGACAATAATCTTTATATTGTTGTTTGAAAATCCCCAGTGATGTCGGTTTGCATGAAACTTGGCCCGGAACGATATTGATTTTACACTAGTTTCAATGGGGCTCGAATTAGGCTAGTGCACCCTAAGTTATAGAGCGTTCAGAATCGAGACTAAACAGTTGAAGGGCTTTGTTGGATACGAGCTGCCGACTTCATTAATCTTATAGGCTTATACAAACAAAGAGCATATCTAGATTGACACAAAATTCGGCCACTGTGTTAAACAAACTTTCCTTTTGCCGCCTACATTAGGCCCTAAACTAAAATTAAACATTCTCAATACTTTACCTGTATTATAAAATCATCCCCCCTCAATAACAAATAAACTAACAAAATCACAAAAACACTTGCAAAATAACTTGTCTACTCTAAACCTTCAGGAAATATCAATATAAAGGGGCAATTTCTTTGAGCTTCATGTGCCGCGCGCCGACAGCGCGTGGAAATGAATCACGCGCAAAATCTGCCGACTTATTAATTCATCAAGTGCGCTGCTGATAACGTCACACTATGTCCAACTCCCTAAACTTCCACAAGAGTTAAATAACAAAATTCAAGCTACGTTTTAATAAAACAGTAAAGATCACTTTACTTACCATGCATGTGACGTTCCTCAACTGGTGCCAGTCAAACTTTGCAAAACGGAAAACAGCACCGATAAATTAAGAGGTATATACATATTAAACACTGAAACTGGCTATAGCAATAGCACTAATGGCCAAGTAATATCAGGAGAGATGAGTTGATGCTGCTCACTCCATGCGAGCTCAAAAATAGAATGACTAAATCATTGCAGCAATAGCTGTTCACTGCACCGAGCTCAAAAACGCAATGACTAATTCATTGTAGCAATAGCTGCTCACCCCAGAGAGCTCCAAAAACGGAATGACTAAATTATTGTAACAATAACTTGAAAGGAACAGCAAAGGCATGCAAGTCAGTACAGCAAAGGCATGCAAGTCAGTACACCATTGGCATGCCTGACTGGTATCATTATATAACTTATGCATACAAATGTGCTCACACAACAATTAAGACAGTGCTGCATTTTGTAACCCCCAAAAACGCAACACACTAATATGCAAATTCATTGTTACTTGCCTACAGGTTTATGGGCCAGATAACTGAAATTCACCAGCCGCGCTCTGGAATTTATCGTACCCAGCATGGTATTAGTCCCCCATACCTTATACCCCCCTCTTATCCCTATACTTTATACACACTCAACACAAATGTAACCTAACCATACCTATACATTCTCTTGACTATTGTTACCTAAAAAGAAACCACAACATTCCGCAAGCCCAATGATCACCACAAAGGAGGGGCGGGGAGGGTTCTCATGCTGCAATGCAGCCACTGATGATGAAGGAATAAAAGCATGAAATCCATCTCCAGACTTGAAAAGCCCATTTCCACCTGTCACACATTATTGCTTTATATGCCGGAATTTGTAGTGGACAAAAATAACAATAAAATCGTGTGGTAATTGTTTGTTAAAAAAAAAATGCACAAAGGTAATAGGAATCGTTTTTTTCCCTGAAAACTAAAAGTATTGTTTTTTAAATGGTTAAACAAATCTTAACCCTTTTATAGAGTATTTGTAGAACTTCCCTGCATATTTATGTCAGTAAATTTTTGTTTACATGCTGGGTGCATGGCCTATAGTGCTTTTACTTGAACTCAAATATTAAATGTAGTTTTTAAGTCATTACCGCATTACCGAAGAGTAAAATCAATTGACATCGAATCCTTTAAGGATGATTTGGCTCTGTCAGAAGTTTGTTTAAATCCACCTGAAAACCTTGATGATCTTACTAACTGCTATAATGAAAGTCTTTTGAATGTTCTTGATCGTCATGCTCCTGTGCAGAATAAAGTTATCAGCTCAAGACCACTTGTGCCCTGGTTTAACCAACACATTAAACAACTCAAACGGTTACGTCGTAAGGCTGAAAAGAAGTGGCGACTTTCTGGTAAAGACTCTGATTTGATCAGTTTTAAGATCCTAAGAAATCGGACCAATTTTATGATGTATAAAGCACGTCAAGATTTTTACAGTAACCTTGTCAGTGATAATAGTGGCAATTTTCGTAGACTTTTTAGTCTAGTCAATAAACTTCTGAAACCCTGTGACAGACACATTTTGTCTGATAACACTGTCAACCAGGAATGGGCTAATAATATTGGAAATTTTTTTGTCCAGAAAATAAACGGTATTCATAATCAATTACCGGTAGATAATATCATTTCTACAGGTGGTGCATGTAATTTGGTTAATGAACTTGATGTGGATAGACCAGCCGTGCAGTTTGATCGTTTTGTCGCGCTTACCCAGCATGATGTAAGGGCTCTTATTCAAAATGCCTCTAAAAAAACTTGCTTTTTGAACCCCATGCCTACACAGTTGCTTGTTAATTGCTTGGATGTTGTGTTACCAACATTGACTAGAATTATTAACCAATCGCTTCAGTCTGGTATTTTTCCAAATGAATGGAAGGAAGCTGTTGTAATTCCACTTTTAAAAAAGGCCAATTTGGACATTAGTAACTTTTAGAACTATTGGCCAATTAGTAATCTTCAGTTTGTATCTAAATTGACAGAAAGAGCGGTTTACGATCAGATTCATGGTTATATGACATTAAATTCTCTCTATCCACCTCAACAGTCAGCCTACAGGAAAAACCACAGCACGAAAACGGCCTTGGTCAAGATCACTAATGACATACTCATGAAAATGAACTCACAGCATGTTACCCTTTTGGTACTGTTGGATCTTAGTGCCGCTTTCGATACGGTTGACCATGGGATTTTGTTGCGGAGACTGGAAACAAAATTTGGGGTTACTGGTTTGGCATTGAACTGGTTTCGCTCCTATTTGAATGGTAGACGTCAGCGTGTGCTGATGCAAGGAACACTGTCGGACTATTTTGATCTTGATTGTGGAGTTCCACAGGGATCCTGTTTAGGACCGTTACTTTTTATTATTTATTCATCTGGTTTATTTGATGTCATTAAACATCATCTTCCAAATGTTCACTGTTACGCTGATGACACACAGCTATATATGTCATTTAGGCCACATGACACTGCTTGCCAAGAGCAAGCAGTAGCTGGTATGGAAAATTGCATCACTGATTTACGTCAGTGGATGTTGCATAATCGTCTCATGATCAATGATGCAAAAACAGAGTTCATTGCAATTGGCACTAGGCAACAACTTTCCAAATCAACCGTATCCAGTCTAACAGTTGGGGATGTCAGTGTGGATTCCTCACAATGTGTACGAAATTTGGGAATTTGGCTTGATTCTAACCTTTCTATGGACAAGCACATAACTAAAGTTTGCTCGGTTGCTTTTTATCACTTACATAACATTCGGAGGATCAGAAAATACCTGACTAAGGGCACCTTGGAGGTTTTAATCCATGCTTTTGTGACTAGTCGTTTAGACTATTGTAATGCTTTATTTTATGGCCTTCCTAACACTCAACTTGTTAAATTACAGAGAGTTCAGAATGAAGCTGCACGTCTAGTGTGCGGTTTGTCACGACGTGACCACATAACTTCAACATTGTGCGATTTACATTGGCTCCCGGTATCCTTTCGTATTCAGTTTAAGGTGTTGCTGCTTACATTTAAAATTCTTCATGGTTTAGCTCCTACTTATTTGGCTGACTTAATTAGTGTGAGAAGGCCTGGGAGATATTCTCTTCGTTCATGCAATAAATGTGCCTTAAATTACCCTCAAGGACGGATGTTGAAAACATTGGGGGGAAGAAGTTTTAATGCAGCTGCACCATTTCTCTGGAATAAGTTACCATATAAATTCAATGTGTTCACTCTCTCACAACATTCAAAAACAAACTGAAAACATATTTGTTTAACATGGCTTTTAATTAATGTTTTATGGTTAGTGTATTTTGGTATTGCATAGTAAGTTTTGTTAGCTTTATTAAGTTTATCGCCTTATTAAGTTGTTCTGCGCACATGAACATTTTTTAATGGAATGTGCGCATTATAAATGTATTATTATTATTATTACCATACATTTATATTTCAACTTACACCAAACAGGTAGATACAGTTTGCTACACAGAAATGCACAAACTGGTATATCCATTGTTTTTCTGAATAAAACTAGCTTGTGAAGTATATATGTTTTGGTACTAACCCCAGTCTCCTCTATTGCAAGTACGAAGGAGAGTCGGTAGGATTGTACTAGATGCTGGTAACAAGTGGTTCTGACTGATGCTAACTTGCATATAAAGGAAGAATAAAGATACTTTACCGACTTTGGCTGTGAATGGTACTCGTTCGCAAAACTGATGAAATCAGCAATCTTCTCCATGGATGCGATGAATACCCCAAAGATGTTCATTTCGGTGGTAAAAAGTACATGTACCTGCACAGACAATTAAGACGACAATATATAATAAATTAATTTTGAGTCTACACTTGCACAGTACATTGTATCTAAATTTTAGAACGCAAAACAATTAAGGCACGTTTCAATAAATGTGTGACAATAAAGCAAACTATGAACTATAGTGGTTTAACAGAATAGAACCTATCACAAAAACAACTACCAAAAATAAAACACAGATCAAATTAAATTGGGTAAACAAGAAGTAACTGGTAATTAGAATATCAATCACATATCAAGGCAAGTGCAGCCAGAAAGGTACGGAAAACTAAAAGTTAAAACATTTCAAGTTGCCCAGAAGCAAACAATGCATGGCCTCAGCAAAGAGGGTCGTAGTTTCGACAAAAATCCCTGATGCTGTTTTTATTTTGCAAATCTCAGTGCAAAACACAGTGGACCAACAATTCAAAACAAGTTGTCGGACTGATCGTCAAATTGAGGCAATCTAAAAAAAACATTTGCTAACGATTGAGGTTGCTGTGTCTCCCTACGGAAACAATTATAGAGAAACTGTTTACCCCAAAGATAAATAAAAGTCATCATCTGTCAATCAATAAGTAAACATTTACAAATTATGAACTTGATTTAATTATATGGTTTCTGAGAATGTTCAGGCTCAGGTTTTTTTTGGTTTAGTTTGTCACGTTAGAACCTTTTAAAATGCAACGCCATGGCCCGGTTCAGCAAGAAGCACCTTCATAATCTCACCAAGTTGCGGGGATCTTCCCACGTTAACGCCTACCGATTAAATGAACGATAATGACCCTATAGTATAATTAATAACCCCTAACCAACCGGGTGGAGGGGGGGTATTAATCGAGTTGACTTGTACTGCAAATTACTTTTACCTGATCAAGGTTTGCTTCAAACATTTAACATCGTTCTTATTTCTCCATGGATTTAGCAAGAAGCATCTTTATAAGCTCACCAAGTCTGTAGTTGCGGGGAAATGGCCACAATTATCTTTACCCGTAGAGACGAATCTTCACACGCAACACCAGCTGGCTAAATGAAAGAGCAGGCGGGCACGTGTCACAGTCTTGGCAGACCACTCGTTGTATTTCTACACACAAACATATTCCGCGATTCTGGCCTGTTAGTATAAATCAGGCTTAAAAAAAAAATATATATATATAAAAGTTAATTATAACTATAAAAGTAAATAATTTTAAACGGCTGGTAAGCTGGTTTTACTAAGCACGGTTATGTGCTTAGTGCAAATTTAGGATGGTTGAAAGCTTTGAAATTATAATATTAAATTAGCATATTTTTCTCAATATTTTCATTCGGATACCGCAGTCACTCCAATTTGAATTCGAAAACGCGCATGATGAAACCAAACCAGTATATAATTACACTATATCACCCCGTACCCTCTTAACAAAATTAAAATTGTCAGTTCTATCTAGCAGAGTCGTGTGTGTAGTTTTCCCTCTGTATTAAGAAACTTATTGTTCACATAATTATTATTACCCCTGTGTGAATATTTTTGTTTCTCCTTATCGAGGGTCTTCGGAAATATAAATCTGAATCTGACCAGTGACCCACCCACCTTTGCCAATTTTTGTTGTGTGCAACCGAATCATCTGCATGGAGACCCATAATTTGTTTTCCCATAATTTTTTTTCTAGTGCAGACTTTGAGATCCAGACCCATCCCTACCTCGCAGGAAATAATTTCATTGTGAGGTCAGTTATTACAAGGAAAAAATAGCATTGAGAGGTAGATGCTTCCAGAGGATGTCAGAAAAGTCGACCGTTGAGACAACTCGACTCGGGACAAGTCGACCGTTGAGACAAGTCGACCATTGATGTACATGTACATGCTTCTGTATTATACTTAATAAGGAGAGACAATAATCACATTTGTAAGCATTTCATTTGAAAAACTTGTGCATTACAAACATATTTTTTTGACTAATGTCCATTATAAAAGAAGTTAGTTTGTGTGTCACAATGTCTACCTGCATATTTTTTTCTATTTTTTCAGGAAACGCCAGGTCTCAAAGTACATTTTTATAAAATTCGTAATTCGTATTGAATTCTTATCCAAATAAACTAAATACGTGGTAAGGATTTGTTTTTAGAAAACTGTTCCGAGTGCTTGATTGATCTAAAACAAATGTGTACATATCTCTACACTTTTTCGATTCTTGAAGGCGTTTAGATTATAAATTTATAACCTGATACTGATAGCCCAAGGTTTTTTTAATTTCGTCATGAATGTGAACTTGTCAGTCTTGAAATGACTGTGATTCATCACGGACAGCACTACAATCGTCTCATGCAACACAAATGGTTCATTGGCGAGCCACCGCCTCATCTGTAAATAGAAAAATAATAAGTGTTAAATATTTTTCTTTTGTGTTTCTTCAGCATTCATGATGTGCATCATGCTGTATGTTTGTTTCTTGTACACAGCCATTTAGTCTCTGAAGAAGATCTTGTTAAGATTAAGATCGAAATATTAGGCCCTCTTAACTTATTTGATTTGTATATTTCAGGTCATTCCAGCCAGTAAGCAGTTTGCAGCAGTATTAATCTTATTCAAGTGTTAAATATGCAACAAACGGCATATTTGTAATGCCCAATGTACCTCCTAGTTTACATGGTATTTTAACACAGTTTTCAATTACATTTGTAGTACTTAGTTTGAATGGGATAGCACCATCATTTTCCTAAACTAAAGCAGCTAAACCTTTCCTCTCACCCAGCGGCAACCCCAGCCGCATTGATCACCCGGCACCGCCCGAACAAAAACAAAACCTCTTCATGTATCATCACGTGTCTCAACAGTCGGCGTGTCTCAACGGTCGGCCTGTCTCAACGTGGGTCGGCGTGTCTCAACGTGGGTCAGCGTGTCTCAACGTGGGTCGGCGTGTCTCAACGTGGGTCGGCGTGTCTCAACGTGGGTCGGCGTGTCTCAACGTGGGTCGGCGTGTCTCAACGTGGGTCGGCGTGTCTCAACGTGGGTCGGCGTGTCTCAACGTGGGTCGATGTGTCTCAACGTGGGTCGACGTGTCTCACCCTTCCCTACACCTACTCACCCTACCCTACACCTACTCACCCTTTCCTACACCTACCCACCCTTCCCTACACCTACCCACCCTTCCCTACACCTACTCACCCTACGGTCGGCGTGTCTCGACGTGGGTCGACGTGTCAAGACGTGGGTCGACGTGGGTTGACGTAATGAGACACTTTGATGTGTCGAGACCTGTCGACCGTTGAGACACATGTCTCAACGGTCGGCGTGTCTCAACGGTCGGCGTGTCTCAACAGTCGGCGTACCTCAACGGTCGGCGTGTCTCAACGGTCGGCGTCGTCTCAACGGTCGGCCTGTCTCACCCTACTCACACTTCCCTACACCTACTCACCATTCCCTACACCTACTCACCCTTTCCTACACCTACTCACCCTTCCCTACACCTACCCACCCTTCCCTACACCTACTCACCCTACGGTCGGCGTGTCTCGACGTGGGTCGACGTGTCAAGACGTGGGTCGACGTGGGTTGACGTAATAAGACACTTTGATGTGTCGAGACCTGTCGACCGTTGAGACACGTGTCTCAACGGTCGGCGTGTCTCAACGGTCGGCGTGTCTCAACGGTCGGCGTACCTCAACGGTCGGCGTGTCTCAACGGTCGGCGTCGTCTCAACGGTCGGCCTGTCTCACCCTACTCACCCTTCCCTACACCTACTCACCCTTCCCTACACCTACTCACCCTTCCCTACACCTACTCACCCTTCCCTACACCTACTCACCCTTCCCTACACCTACTCACCCTTCCCTACACCTATCCACCCTTCCCTACACCTACTCACCCTACGGTCGGCGTGTCTCGACGTGGGTCGACGTGTCAAGACGTGGGTCGACGTGGGTCGACGTAAAGAGACACTTTGATGTGTCGAGACCTGTCGACCATTGAGACACGTGTCTCAACGGTCGGCGTGTCTCAACGGTCGGCGTGTCTCAACGGTCGGCGTACCTCAACGGTCGGCGTGTCTCAACGGTCGGCGTCGTCTCAACGGTCGGCCTGTCTCACCCTACTCACCCTTCCCTACACCTACTCACCCTTCCCTACACCTACTCACCCTTCCCTACACCTACTCACCCTTCCCTACACCTATCCACCCTTCCCTACACCTACTCAACCTACGGTCAGCGTGTCTCGACGTGGGTCGACGTGTCAAGACGTGGGTCGACTTGGGTTGACGTAATGAGACACTTTGATGTGTCGAGACCTGTCGACCGTTGAGACACGTGTCTCAACGGTCGGCGTGTCTCAACGGTCGGCGTGTCTCAACGGTCGGCGTACCTCAACGGTCGGCGTGTCTCAACGGTCGGCCTGCCTCACCCTACTCACCCTTCCCTACAACTACTCACCCTTCCCTACACCTACTCACCCTTCCCCACACCTACTCATTCTTCGCTACACCTACTCACCCTTCCCTACACCTACTCACCCTACGGTCGGCGTGTCTCGAAGTGGGTCGACGTGTCAAGACGTGGGTCGACGTGGGTCGACGTAAAGAGACACTTTGATGTGTCGAGACCTGTCGACCATTGAAACACGTGTCTCAACGGTCGGCGTGTCTCAACGGTCGGCGTGTCTCAACGGTCGGCGTACCTCAACAGTCGGCGTGTCTCAACGGTCGGCGTCGTCTCAACGGTCGGCCTGTCTCATCCTACTCACCCTTCCCTACACCTACTCACCCTTCCCTACACCTACTCACCCTTCCCTACACCTACTCACCCTCCCCTACACTTACTCACCCTTCCCACCCTTCCCTACACCTACTCACCCTACCCACCCTACTCAACCCACTCAACCCACTCAACGGCGAGTTGTCTCAACGGTCGGCTTGTCTCAACGGTCGGCGTGTCCCAATGGTCGGCCTGTCTCAACGGTCGGCCTGTCTCAACGGTCGGCCTGTCTCAACGGTCGGCCTGTCTCAACGGTCGGCGTGTCTCAACGGTAAGCGTGTCTCAACGGTCGGCGTGTCTCAACGGTCGGCGTGTCTCAACGGTCGCCGTGTCTCAACGGTCGGCGTGTCTTTCCATTTATCGGACCTACGGTCGAGTTGGCTCAGTTGTGAGC
Organism: Crossaster papposus; assembly: GCA_037893245.1. Lineage (NCBI taxonomy): Eukaryota > Metazoa > Echinodermata > Asteroidea > Velatida > Solasteridae > Crossaster > Crossaster papposus. The sequence goes on along the minus strand of JBAIAA010000072.1, from coordinate 2,320,182 downwards.
AATGAATTCTGAGACCGAATTTTGAATAACAACGGTCGGCGTGTCTCAACGGTCGGCGTGTCTCAACGGTCGGCGTGTCTCAACGGTTGGCGTGTCTCAACGGTCGGCGTACCTCAACGGTCGGCGTGTCTCAACAGTTGGCCTGTCTCACCCTACTCACACTTCCCTACACCTACTCACCCTACTTGATGTGTCGAGACCTTGATGTGTCTCAACGGTCGGCGTCGTCTTAACGGTCGGCCTGTCTCACCCTACTCACACTTCCCTACACCTACTCACCCTTCCCTACACCTACTCACCCTTTTCTACACCTACTCACCCTTCCCTACACCTACCCACCCTTCCCTACACCTACTCACCCTACGGTCGGCGTGTCTCGACGTGGGTCGACGTGTCAAGACGTGGGTCGACGTGGGTTGACGTAATGAGACACTTTGATGTGTCGAGACCTGTCGACAATTGAGACACGTGTCTCAACGGTCGGCGTGTCTCAACGGTCGGCGTGTCTCAACGGTCGGCGTACCTCGACGGTCGGCGTGTCTCAACGGTCGGCGTCGTCTCAACGGTCGGCCTGTCTCACCCTACTCACCCTTCCCTACACCTACTCACCCTTCCCTACACCTACTCACCCTTCCCTACACCTACTCACCCTTCCCTACACCTACTCACCCTTCCCTACACCTACTCACCCTTCCCTACACCTACTCACCCTTCCCTACACCTACTCACCCTATGGTCGGCGTGTCTCGACGTGGGTCGACGTGTCAAGACGTGGGTCGACGTGGGTTGACGTAATGAGACACTTTGATGTGTCGAGACCTGTCGACCGTTGAGACACGTGTCTCAACGGTCGGCGTGTCTCAACGGTCGGCGTGTCTCAACGGTCGGCGTACCTCAACGGTCGGCGTGTCTCAACGGTCGGCGTCGTCTCAACGGTCGGCCTGTCTCACCCTACTCACCCTTCCCTACACCTACTCACCCTTCCCTACACCTATCCACCCTTCCCTACACCTACTCACCCTACGGTCGGCGTGTCTCGACGTGGGTCGACGTGTCAAGACGTGGGTCGACGTGGGTTGACGTAATGAGACACTTTGATGTGTCGAGACCTGTCGACCGTTGAGACACGTGTCTCAACGGTCGGCGTGTCTCAACGGTCGGCGTGTCTCACCAGTCGGCGTACCTCAACGGTCGGCGTGTCTCAACGGTCGGCGTCGTCTCAACAGTCGGCCTGTCTCACCCTACTCACCCTTCCCTACACCTACTCACCCTTCCCTACACCTACTCACCCTTCCCTACACCTATCCACCCTTCCCTACATCTACTCACCCTACGGTCGGCGTGTCTCGACGTGGGTCGACGTGTCAAGACGTGGGTCGACGTGGGTTGACGTAATGAGACACTTTGATGTGTCGAGACCTGTCGACCGTTGAGACACATGTCTCAACGGTCGGCGTGTCTCAACGGTCGGCGTGTCTCAACAGTCGGCGTACCTCAACGGTCGGCGTGTCTCAACGGTCGGCGTCGTCTTAACGGTCGGCCTGTCTCACCCTACTCACCCTTCCCTACACCTACTCACCCTTCCCTACACCTACTCACCCTTCCCTACACCTACTCACCCTCCCCTACACCTACTCACCCTTCCCACCCTTCTCTACACCTACTCACCCTACCCACCCTACCCACCCTACTCAACCCACTCAACCCACTCAACCCACTCAACGGCGAGTTGTCTCAACGGTCGGCTTGTCTCAATGGTCGGCGTGTCCCAACGGTCGGCCTGTCTCAACGGTCGGCCTGTCTCAACGGTCGGCCTGTCTCAACGGTCGGCGTGTCTCAACGGTAAGCGTGTCTCAACGGTCGGCGTGTCTCAACGGTCGGCGTGTCTCAACGGTTGGCGTGTCTCAACGGTCGGCGTACCTCAACGGTCGGCGTGTCTCAACAGTTGGCCTGTCTCACCCTACTCACACTTCCCTACACCTACTCACCCTACTTGATGTGTCGAGACCTTGATGTGTCTCAACGGTCGGCGTCGTCTTAACGGTCGGCCTGTCTCACCCTACTCACACTTCCCTACACCTACTCACCCTTCCCTACACCTACTCACCCTTTTCTACACCTACTCACCCTTCCCTACACCTACCCACCCTTCCCTACACCTACTCACCCTACTTGATGTGTCGAGACCTTGATGTGTCTCAACGGTCGGCGTCGTCTTAACGGTCGGCCTGTCTCACCCTACTCACACTTCCCTACACCTACTCACCCTTCCCTACACCTACTCACCCTTTTCTACACCTACTCACCCTTCCCTACACCTACCCACCCTTCCCTACACCTACTCACCCTACGGTCGGCGTGTCTCGACGTGGGTCGACGTGTCAAGACGTGGGTCGACGTGGGTTGACGTAATGAGACACTTTGATGTGTCGAGACCTGTCGACAATTGAGACACGTGTCTCAACGGTCGGCGTGTCTCAACGGTCGGCGTGTCTCAACGGTCGGCGTACCTCGACGGTCGGCGTGTCTCAACGGTCGGCGTCGTCTCAACGGTCGGCCTGTCTCACCCTACTCACCCTTCCCTACACCTACTCACCCTTCCCTACACCTACTCACCCTTCCCTACACCTACTCACCCTTCCCTACACCTACTCACCCTTCCCTACACCTACTCACCCTTCCCTACACCTACTCACCCTTCCCTACACCTACTCACCCTATGGTCGGCGTGTCTCGACGTGGGTCGACGTGTCAAGACGTGGGTCGACGTGGGTTGACGTAATGAGACACTTTGATGTGTCGAGACCTGTCGACCGTTGAGACACGTGTCTCAACGGTCGGCGTGTCTCAACGGTCGGCGTGTCTCAACGGTCGGCGTACCTCAACGGTCGGCGTGTCTCAACGGTCGGCGTCGTCTCAACGGTCGGCCTGTCTCACCCTACTCACCCTTCCCTACACCTACTCACCCTTCCCTACACCTATCCACCCTTCCCTACACCTACTCACCCTACGGTCGGCGTGTCTCGACGTGGGTCGACGTGTCAAGACGTGGGTCGACGTGGGTTGACGTAATGAGACACTTTGATGTGTCGAGACCTGTCGACCGTTGAGACACATGTCTCAACGGTCGGCGTGTCTCAACGGTCGGCGTGTCTCAACAGTCGGCGTACCTCAACGGTCGGCGTGTCTCAACGGTCGGCGTCGTCTCAACGGTCAGCCTGTCTCATCCTACTCACCCTTCCCTACACCTACTCACCCTTCCCTACACCTACTCACCCTTCCCTACACCTACTCACCCTTCCCTACACCTACTCACCCTTCCCTACACCTACTCACCCTCCCCTACACCTACTCACCCTTCCCACCCTTCTCTACACCTACTCACCCTACCCACCCTACCCACCCTACTCAACCCACTCAACCCACTCAACGGCGAGTTGTCTCAACGGTCGGCTTGTCTCAATGGTCGGCGTGTCCCAACGGTCGGCCTGTCTCAACGGTCGGCCTGTCTCAACGGTCGGCCTGTCTCAACGGTCGGCGTGTCTCAACGGTAAGCGTGTCTCAACGGTCGGCGTGTCTCAACGGTCGGCGTGTCTCAACGGTCGGCGTGTCTCAACGGTCGGCGTGTCTCAACGGTCGGCATGTCTCAACGGTCGGCGTGTCTCAACGGTCGGCGTGTCTTTCCATTTATCGAACCTACGGTCGAGTTGGCTCAGTTGTGAGCAATGAATTCTGAGACCGAATTTTGAATAACAAACCCACGTGTTTTGTTTTGTTCGACCTTCAAAATACATTGTTCAGTCTAACGTTCGACATCAAATTGGCTAAATGCTAGGCTTTATTAAATTTAATTACTAGTGCAACAATGTGTGAAAAGATTTCCACAATTATTCTCAAAATACAATATAAAAGCATATATAAGGTTGCTGATCGCAATCCCAAAGACGTAGCGCAAAGCATGATGGGGAGACAAAGGGAGCTGTTTTGTAACTAAACCAAGCTTTTCGGCCCGGTATGCCTTCTCGGCAAGCTCTTTGTGCTTTTCATCATTTACTACAACACCTCTGGCCCTCAAATACGATGAGAGTTGGTCTTCTTTTTAGATTGAGGAATTTTTTTGACGACATATTTTCGAGTGGTTCGCCGTGCGTGCGATGCTCCCTTTCTTTACTAAGTACGCCGTAGCACAGGGCGCCACCTGTTGAAATCAACCGATCGATAAAAAACTGGTACTCGGCTCCATAGGTTTGCGCACATTCAGTATCAGGTTTGTTTGTCAGAATGTCGGCCAGGTTTATTTGCAGATTTGTTTGGGTGTTTACCCTAGTATTCAAATATGAAGTGAGTGGCGGGGTTTAACTTACCTACTACTGAGTTGTACTTAGTACAGCGAAAATTTAGAGAAAACCTTCACTTCGGAAATCAACTTTCCTCGGAGGCTTCGCGACATTAGAATTTGACAACAAAAAACACATGGGATGCAAATCTTGGATTTAACGGCCACTAGAGGTCAGTTGCACGGAGCCTAGCCGGGGGCGAATTTTTTTCCGTAGGTACGGTACAGGTGGGCGAGTCAAACTTTTTGAATTATTCAGTAGTTTGGATAAGAAGTTATGTTTATTCATCAGAATAAAACATGACGTCACAGCATTGTTGTTATAGTTAACAAGTTAAAATCGCTTTAAAGAACAGCTGTTGTCGAACTGCTATACGTAGTGTAGTGGATAGTGGGATGGGCTATGAATTTAAGATCCCTGGTTCGAATCCTGCTGTAGGTCACTTTTTTCTAGTCAAATTGAAATCTTTGGATAATTTGTAATTTAAAGGGGAAAAGAGACCTAGAACCTAAGTGTTGTACAGTGATCAATACAACTACTGAATAATTCATGAAGTTTGACTCACCCACCTACGGTGAAAAAACAATTCGCTAGCCGGGGATACATGCTGCGTTCCAAACTTCCAATCGCGTCGTATTTATCGTGTTCACCGTGAATTTCTCCATTTTCACGAGTGGGTTGCATTCCAAACGCTACTCACCAAGACGCTTGCGCACAGACGAGTTAGTCGAGCGGTAAGGACATTCTTTATCGAGCAAGAACTCGTACGTGAACCAACACGCATGCGCGAGTATTTCATTGGTTATGAAGTCGTGAACATGGAGAACAAAAAACCCACCTCGAGTTCACCACTGGTGAACACGAGTTACCAGGCGATTAGAACGCCATTATACGACTCGTGAACTCGTGAACACGATAAACACGACGCGATTGGAACGCAGCATAATTCACAAATACCTGTGTTTGATTTGTTCTCCAGTGTCAACGGACAGCGCCCTCAAGAGACGACGACCACTCCTTGTCTGACTTTCATACAGCAATTGTTTGGTGATCGCATCCAAGGTGGTACGCAGCAGTTTCAAATCACCCAGTGCATTGTCATTCAGAATATAGTCATCGCATTCATAACTACAATAAACATTCACATTTACAATTGAAATTATCAACAAACATGTCAACAGCGTATGTGAGATATTTTATATACTGTAAAATGAATTCTTACACCAATACCTTGTGTACCACACCCCAATCCCCATCCAGTCAAACTTCAACACCAGGTTTTGTTGAAATCCGTTAGGATGGGTACTGGACCCCTAAGCTGACAGTCTTTTACACTGGGTTAGGCATACCTCCAGAATCAAAGTCCAACAGTTTGTGTGTACAGTTTGCCATATGGTGTTTGAATTTGCCAGGATATAGTTATGGTTTCTAGTAAATTCAACAAGGCAGTTTCACATCAAATGTGTAATTATCGATTTTGAGTGGTGACCAACCAATTGTTTGTAGAGTATGGCACCCTTACTCACCAAAACACATATCTGTCATTGACCTCAATGGCTACTGGGTGTTTGGTCTCCTGGAAGTGTTTCACAGCATGCTCTTCATTGTAGCGTCAACAAGCTACATTGGTGCAGCTCAAGCAAGCCTAAAAAAGAGTAGTTATTAAAATGGCAATCTGATTCCCTGACAGAGACAAGCTCATTAATGCAACTCAAGCAAGCCTAGAAAAAGAAAAGAGTAGTTAATAAAATGAGGATCTGATTCCCGGACATGATTATCCTGACATTCACAATACTCTTGACCTTTCACTCTTGTAACCTGACTATCAACCAGTCTGGTTCCAAGAGCGATATCCAAGTATTATTGTTAATGTGAGGTCGAGTAGTCAGGTACCCAGATCACCGACTGCTGTAATGACAGCCACTGTGTATAAAATACTTCCTTAACAATGTCATTGTCATAAGTGACTCGAGGTCATTCAGTCATTAATTCGAGTGAGTTGGCTCACAGTATACAGTTTATAGTCAAGTCAATATATATGTGATTCGACCAAGCAAAATCAGTCGGAACAAGGCAATTCTTGTTTTGGGATAGGGCCAAAATATGTTCGTAGGGGTGGACAAATCCAAATTGACTTTTTTACAAAAACAGAAGGGGAAAATATTTTTCTTTTACATGAAAATACTTTTTTAACCCTTTGGTGCACACTGCGGTCGCTAGCGACCACCAAAAACACGTTCAATTTGGACTTTGATAAGTGGTCATAACTAAAAAACTACGGTCCCCTTATATACCGCCCTCATTCGGTTGTTTAGAGCAATTGTTGAGCTTTCGTTTGATGTGATATTCAATAGGGGGCGCTATTGAAAAAAATGTAGAAAAATAGGGTTGAACGTTTTGTGTTTTTTGGGGTTTTTTTTGCGATGAAAAAGCGACATGGCGACTCGTTTTGGGCCTGATCAAGCACTTGAATTCCTTGATAATATATCAGATAAGATTCAAGATGAAACACATGGGATGCAAATCTTGGATTTAACGGCCACTAGAGGTCAGTTGCACGGAGCCTAGCCGGGGGCAAATTTTTTTCCGTAGGTACGGTACAGGTGGGCGAGTCAAACTTTTTGAATTATTCAGTAGTTTGGATAAGAAGTTATGTTTATTCATCAGAATAAAACATGACGTCACAGCATTGTTGTTATAGTTAACAAGTTAAAATCGCTTTAAAGAACAGCTGTTGTCGAACTGCTATACGTAGTGTAGTGGATAGTGGGATGGGCTATGAATTTAAGATCCCTGGTTCGAATCCTGCTGTAGGTCACTTTTTTTCTAGTCAAATTGAAATCTTTGGAGAATTTTTAATTTAAAGGGGAAAAGAGACCTAGAACCTAAGTGTTGTACAGTGATCAATACAACTACTGAATAATTCATGAAGTTTGACTCACCCACCTACGGTGAAAAAACAATTCGCTAGCCGGGGATACATGCTGCGTTCCAAACTTCCAATCGCGTCGTATTTATCGTGTTCACCGTGAATTTCTCCATTTTCACGAGTGGGTTGCATTCCAAACGCTACTCACCAAGACGCTTGCGCACAGACGAGTTAGTCGTGCGGTAAGGACATTCTTTATCGAGCAAGAACTTGTACGTGAACCAACACGCATGCGCGAGTATTTCATTGGTTATGAAGTCGTGAACATGGAGAACAAAAAACCCACCTCGAGTTCACCACTGGTGAACACGAGTTACCAGGCGATTAGAACGCCATTATACGACTCGTGAACTCGTGAACACGATAAACACGACGCGATTGGAACGCAGCATAATTCACAAATACCTGTGTTTGATTTGTTCTCCAGTGTCAACGGACAGCGCCCTCAAGAGACGACGACCACTCCTCGTCTGACTTTCATACAGCAATTGTTTGGTGATCGCATCCAAGGTTGTACGCAGCAGTTTCAAATCACCCGGTGCATTGTCATTCAGAATATAGTCATCGCATTCATAACTACAATAAACATTCACATTTACAATTGAAATTATCAACAAACATGTCAACAGCGTATGTGAGATATTTTATATACTGTAAAATGAATTCTTACACCAATACCTTGTGTACCACACCCCAATCCCCATCCAGTCAAACTTCAACACCAGGTTATGTTGAAATCCGTTAGGATGGGTACTGGACCCCTAAGCTGACAGTCTTTTACACTGGGTTAGGCATACCTCCAGAATCAAAGTCCAACAGTTTGTGTGTACAGTTTGCCATATGGTGTTTGAATTTGCCAGGATATAGTTATGGTTTCTAGTAAATTCAACAAGGCAGTTTCTCATCAAATGTGTAATTATCGATTTTGAGTGGTGACCAACCAATTGTTTGTAGAGTATGGCACCCTAACTCACCAAAACACATATCTGTCATTGACCTCAATGGGTGTTTGGTCTCCTGGAAGTGTTTCACAGCATGCTCTTCATTGTAGCGTCAACAAGCTTCATTGGTGCAGCTCAAGCAAGCCTAAAAAAAGAGTAGTTAATAAAATGACAATCTGATTCCCCGACATGCCAGGCCTCGAATTACACGGCGGCCACGACGGCCAGTGCCGTCGATGTACCCCTAGAACTCTGGGTCTCCCGACGCCCGTAGGGCGGAGCCCCATAGATAGAGAGGGTTTTTACAGGTTAACTGCCGTTAAACAATAGAAACCGTGCACAAATTCCGGGTAATAACTCCATACTGCCGCACGGTCTACCCCAACAACAAATTTGTATGAGTACTGTATCAACTCACCCAGCTGTAACAAACCAAAAACCGGTCGAATCTTGGCCAATTTCTGTAAAAAAGTGAAAACTATGCCCGTTCCGCAAACGCGACTGTTACAAGATGGCGGATAAACTCGTGCGTAATTTCAAGCCGCATGCGCATTAGCCGTTTTTGAAACACAAGCTTCATTTTGCGCGGCCTTATCATACAGTTTAGCAATGCGCCAGAGGCAAAGCCACAATATACCAAAACCAGGGTTTGAAAAACAGCACCCATTGCACGATGTTATCCGCCATCTTGTAACAGTCGCGTTTGCGGAACAGGCATAGTTTTCATCTTTTTTACAGAAATTGGCCAAGATTCGACCGGTTTTGGGTTTGTTACAGCTGGGTGAGTTGATAAAGTACTCATAAATTTTTTTGGTTGGGGTAGACTGTGTGGCAGTATGGAGTTATTACCCGGAATTTGTGCACGGTTTCTATTGTTCAACGGCGGTTAACCTGTAAAAACCCTCTCTATCTATGGGGCTCCGCTCTACGGGCGTCGGGAGACCCAGAGTTCTAGGGGTACCGTCGATGCCCTTGCAACTGGCCGTGTAGACCCAATAATTGGGGCGTTTTCACTCCTTTTTCGAATTTTGGATTTTGTCTGTCGTTCTACGCCCCAACCGTTGTAAAGCATGGTGCCAATTAGCCCAGGTTGGACGACGTTCTTCATTGCATTACGACTGACGTCCAGGGTATCAATGTCTCCTGCCATAGCGAAAAATTTTACAACAACATTTGTTCATATTTTTACCTGATGAAGGAAGCCAAAATCTCGCTTATGTATTCCTTGTGTCTGGAACTAAAGATCGTCATGGGTTATTAAAAGTTAATGTGTCTTTAGGCAACTTATTTACAGAAAATAAATTTCAAATCCACGCTTTTGGAAGTGAACATCATGTACGAACTCTCTACAATCCCTACATGCGTGCGCGGGTACCGTGCACGCGCCTGGCTTATCAGTTGTAGGCCGGCGCGGCTGCCGGGTACCCGCGCACGCATGTAGGGATTGTAGAGAGTTCGTACATGATGTTCACTTCCAAAAGCGTGGATTTGAAATTTATTTTCTGTAAATAAGTTGCCTAAAGACACATTAACTTTTAATAACCCATGACGATCTATAGTTCCAGACACAAGGAATACATAAGCGAGATTTTGGCTTCCTTCATCAGGTAAAAATATGAAAAAATGTTGTTGTAAAATTTTTCGGCACAATTGCAGAATACCCCGCCACACTTCTATGCACTCCGTATCCGGATACGCGGATACGCGGTCACGGTTTATTGCTCTCAATAAACACCCGGCAAACCATGCGCGCGCTCTATGTACATTAGACTTGGTGCCAAGTCGGTAATAGCGCGTGGTCCACTCGGTACACGGGGGAGGCTGCGGTTGCCTCGTTCCCAATGTGCAGAGTTCGAAGTTAAGTTAGATCGGGGGGGGGGGGGGGGGGGGGGGGGGGCGGAAGGGGTCCCAAAAAAGTGCTCACGAGTCGAACATCTCATACAGTAAACACGTATAGATCGCTAACTCGAAGCACACCATTGAAACACGTACAAACTTGCTCCGCGCTCGCGCGCTCCCCGAATTCAGTGATTCATATAACGTCCGCAAAGCCAGATTCGTACAGTACAGGCAGGCGTAAACTTTCGCGATTGAGAATTGGCAGAAACCATTTTCAAAAACAAATTCAAAAAAAAAGGTCAAATATCCAGAGGATGTACCGAGGGATTTTTATTTAACTTTCAGGAATGAAAGATCTATTCCTAATTATTACGTTAGTGGAAAAAAATGTCTTTATCGTTCGTTTAATACCGGCCACGTGACGGGCTCTCGACCAATAGGAATGCCTAAACTGTCCCACGTATTTATGAATGGTTTATTATGCACCTAAATAATATCATCTAGATAGGGTCTTATATAAAAAAGGTTTAAAACTCGTGTATACGAAAAAAATAGGGACTGTGTACAATTAACTAGGGACTGTATCAATTTGTATTGGTTAATTATGCACCTAAATAATATCATCTAGATAGGATCTTATAGAAAATAGGGATAAAAGTCGCGTATACGAAAAACTAGGGACTGTATAAATTTGTATTGGTTAATTATGAACCTAAATAATATCATATAGATAGGGTTTTATAGAAAAAGGTATAAAAGTCGTGTATACGAAAAACTAGGGACTGTATACAATTAACTAGGGACTGCATCAATTTTAATTGGTTAATTATGCACCTAAATAATATCATCTAGATAGGGTTTTATAGAAAAAGGGTATAAAAGTCGTGTATACAACAACGTAGGAACTGTAGACATTTATTTTAACATTTTCATTGATTAATTATGCACCTAAATAATATCATCTAGATAGGGTTTTATATAAAAAGTTTACACGCCGTGTATGCGGAAAACTAGGGACTGTATACAATTAACTAGGGACTGTATTCATTTTTATTGGTTTATTATGCACCTAAATAACATCATCTAGATAGGGTCTTATATAAAAAGGTTTAAAAGTCGTGTATACGAACAACTAGGGACTGTATACAATTAACTAGGGACTGTATTCATTTTTATGCACCTAAATAATATCATGTAGATAGGGTCTTATAGAAACTAGGTATAAAAGTCGTGTATACGAAAAACTAGGGACTGTATACATTTTTATTGTTTAATTATGAACCTAATCAATATCATCTAGATAGGGTTGTATAGAAAAAGTTATAAAAGTCGTGTATGCGAAAAACTAGGGACAGTATACAATTAACTAGGGACTGCATCCAGTTTAATTGTTTAATTATGCACCTAAATAATATCTCCCCAATGAGTATCCGGGCATCCGCTTAGGGGGTACACCTTTGGACGTTTTATAGCAATCCACTATTCATTTGCGCTGCGTGCGTGATTGGCCCACCCGGGCCCACCGAGTATCCGCGTATCCGCGTATCCGCCTCGGGGGAACTCCTTTGGAATTAGTCGTTTTTACGAAATCCCCTATCCATTTGCGTTGCGTGCGTGTTTGGCCCACCCAGGCCCACCGAGTATCCGCGTATCCGCGTATCCGCGTATCTGCAGATCCGCGTATCCGCGTATCCGCGTATCCGCGTATCCGCGTATCCGCGTATCCGCGTATCCGCGTATCCGCCTTGGGGGGACCTCCTTTGGACTTAGTCGTTTGTACGAAATCTCCTATTCATTTGCGTTGCGTGCGTGCCTGCCTGTTCCACTCCCCCCTCCCCCCCCCCCCCGGCCCACCGAGTATCCGCGTATCCGCCTCGGGTGGACCTCCTTTGGAGTTGGTCGTTTTTACGAAATCCCCTATTCATTTGCGTTGCGTGCGTGTCTGCCTGTTCCACTCCCCCCCCCGGCCAACCGAGTATCCGCGTATCCGCGTATCCACCTCCTGTGGACCTCCTTTGGACTTAGTCGTTTTTACGAAATCCCCTATTCATTTGCGTTGCGTGCGTGCCTGCCTGTTCCATCCCCCCCCCCCCGGCCCACCGAGTATCCGCGTATCCGCGTATCCGCCTCGGGTGGACCTCCTTTGGACTTAGTCGTTTTTACGAAATCCCCTATTCATTTGCGTTGCGTGCGTGTCTGCCTGTTCCACTCCCCCCCCCCCCCCCCCCCCCGGCCCACCGAGTATCCGCGTATCCGCGTATCCACCTCCTGTGGACCTCCTTTGGACTTAGTCGTTTTTACAAAATCCCCTATTCATTTGCGTTGCGTGCGTGCCTGCCTGTTCCACTCCCCCCTCCCCCCCCCGGCCCACCGAGTATCCGCGTATCCGCGTATCCGCCTCGGGTGGACCTCCTTTGGAGTTGGTCGTTTTTACGAAATCCCCTATTCATTTGCGTTGCGTGCGTGTCTGCCTGTTCCACTCCCCCCCCCCCCCCCCCCCCCCCCCGGCCCACCGAGTATCCGCGTATCCGCGTATCCACCTCCTGTGGACCTCCTTTGGACTTGGTAGTTTTTACGAAATCCCCTATTCATTTGCGTTGCGTGCGTGCCTGCCTGTTCCATTCCCCCCCCCCCCCCCCCCCCCCCCCCCCCCCCCCCCGGCCCACCGAGTATCCGCGTATCCGCGTATCCGCCTCTCCGCGTATCCGCCTCGGGTGGACCTCCTTTGGACTTAGTCGTTTTTACGAAATCCCCTATTCATTTGCGTTGCGTGCGTGCCTGCCTGTTCCATCCCCCCCCCCCCCCCCCGGCCCACCGAGTATCCGCGTATCCGCGTATCCGCCTCGGGTGGACCTCCTTTGGACTTGGTAGTTTTTACGAAATCCCCTATTCATTTGCGTTGCGTGCGTGCCTGCCTGTTCCACTCCCCCCCCCCCCCCCCCCCGGCCCGCGAATTTTTTTTTCCCAAACAGGTTTGCACAATTTCATGAATTATTCAGTAGTTGCGTTGATCGCTGTACAACACTTAGGTTCTAGGTCTCCTTTTCCCCTTAAATTAAAAATACTCTAAAGATATCAATTTGACTAGGAAAAACGAGGTGACCTACTACACCAGGATTCGAACCCGGGATCTTTGATCCATAGCCAATCCCACTATCCACTACACTACGTATAGCAGCTCGACAACAGCTGTTCTTTGAAGTGATTTATTGTAACTAGTTAACTAATAACAACAATGCTGTGACGTCATGTTTTATTCCGATGAATAAACATAACTTCTCATCCAAACTACTGAATAATTCATGAAATTTTGCAAACCTGTTTGGGAAAAAAAAATTCGCCCCCGGCCCACCGAGTATCCGCGTATCCGCGTATCCACCTCCTGGGGACCTCCTTTGGACTTAGTCGTTTTTACGAAATCCCCTATCCATTAGCGTTGCGTGCGTGTTTGGCCCACCCGGGCCCACCGAGTATCCGCGTATCCGCGTATCCGCCTTGGGGGGACCTCCTTTGGACTTAGTCATTTGTACGAAATCTCCTATTCATTTCCGTTGCGTGCGTGTCTGCCTGTTCAACTCCCCCCCCCCCCCCCCCCCCCCCCCCAGCCCACAGAGTATCCGCGTATCCGCGTATCCGCCTCGGGTGGACCTCCTTTGGACTTGGTCGTTTTTAAGAAATCCCCTATTCACTTGCGATGCGTGCGTGCCTGCTTGTTCAACTCTCCCCCCCCCCCCCCCCACCGAGTATCCGCGTATCCGCGTATCCGCCTCCTGGGGACCTCCTTTGGACTTAGTCGTTTTTACGAAATCCCCTATTCATTTGCGTTGCGTGCGTGCCTGCCTGTTCCACTCCCCCCCCCCCGGCCCACCGAGTATCCGCGTATCCGCGTATCCACCTCCTGGGGACCTCCTTTGGACTTAGTCGTTTTTACGAAATCCCCTATTCATTTGCGTTGCGTGCGTGTCTGCCTGTTCCACTCCCCCCACCCCCCGGCCCACCGAGTATCCGCGTATCCGCGTATCCGCCTCAGTCGGGGGAACTCCTTTGGACTTAGTCGATTTTACGAAATCCCCTATCCATTAGCGTTGCGTGCGTGCTTGGCACACCCGGGCCTACCGAGTATCCGCGTATCCGCCTCTAAAAGTCCGTGCTTGGCACAAGCCGGATGTTGGGGGAAAACTGCGCCCTCTCGTGATCACTCTTCTCCTTGGCTATTCGCTTACGATCCACCCCGTATCCCGTATCCGCTGTATTTAGGGGGTTGCTTTCGCGTGGCGGGGTATTCTGCAATTGCTCCAATTTTTCGCTATGGCAGGAAACATTGATACCCTGGACTCCGTCGCGTTGTACACAACGGAGGAGTCCAACCAGGGCTCAATTTCTTGGCTCTGCTTACCGTTAGCGAAAAATCCCTGCTTACTATAGCAGAAAATTCGGTGCTTACGGTAAACGTATTTCACACGTTAGCGAGGAATTTTGGTCTCTGAGCATGCGTAGCACCGGTAACTAAGGATTCTGTGCTTACAGGGTAAGCAAATAATTTTTCTGCTATCGCGGTTAGCGGAAAATAGTGACTGTAAGCGAGGAATTCTGCGGTTAACAGAGCCAAGAAATTGGGCCCTGGGCTAGGTCAGGTGCCAATTAAAAAACAAGTTGTGACCACAAAAGTTGCCAAAAACATGCCAAATACTTGACAATGTATATTGGAAAGCGCACACTGGCTTCTATACATGTTTAAGAAGAACTATTATGGCTTTATTGGTACTCACGGTTATTTGGGGTTGCAAATCCGAGCAATTTTAACCAGCTTTTCAAAACAATGATGCCTATAACGTCGCGGTCTATATAAACTACTGCCCGACAGCACCCGACTCACGTAAAGAGCACACTATGCGAAGACGGGGGACACGACAATGGCTTTTCGAGCGACCACCAACGACTACCTGGCAGAACCTAGCCCGCGATTCAACACGCGATTCAGCCCGCGATTCAGCCTTCGATTCAACCCGCGATTCAGCCCGCGATTCGGCTGGCCGCAGCCGTTCATAAAAATTTAGAATCCATGCGACAAAAGGAGGTGCTGATTTGAAACTAGATTTACAGATTAGATCAACGAATTTTCGAAAATAGTACGGAAATTAATCCCCAATTAAAGATTAACTTCAACAATAACTATCAGCAAGACTATAAATAGTATCCTTAACACTTTTTTCCCTCCAAAATTGCCATTATATTAGTCGATTCCAGAGAACCTCATTTTTAAGCGTTTCTCGGAACATATTACTTCCGAATCAATAAAATGCCGTCTTAAATAAAATGGTGTACCGCACATGTTTTGTAAATTTTTTATTTTTACTTTATTAACCTAATTATCACCTTCCTGGGCACACTTAATTTCAGCAAGGGCATATTCCAATAAGCCGATCCGTTCCAAACGGCCTCTTAAAAAGGCAACGTTTTCGATAACATCTGAAAAATGCGGTATTTGATGTTTCTAGTAAAATGCCGTCTTAAAAAAAAGGGTACCGCACATGTTTTGGAAAATGCACGTTTTGACTTTATAATTGTAAGTATCACCTTCCTGGGCAAACTTAATTTCAGCAAGGGCGTATTCCAATAAGCCGATCCGTTCCAAACGGCCTCTTAAAGAAGCAACGTTTTCAATAACATCTGAAAAATGCGGTATTTGATGTTTCTATTAAAACACTGTCTTAAAAAAAAAGTGTACCGCACATTTTTTGTAAAATTAACGTTTTTACTTCATAATTGTAATTATCACCTTCCTGGGCACACTTAATTTCAGCAAGGGCGTATTCCAATAAGCCGATCCGTTCCAAACGGCCTCTTAAAGAAGCAACGTTTTCGATAACATCTGAAAAATGCGGTATTTGATGTTTCTAGTAAAACACTGTCTTAAAAAAAAAGGTGTACCGCACATGTTTTGTAAAATTAACGTTTTTACTTCATAAACGTAATTGTCACCTTCCTGGGCACAGTTAATTTCAGCAAGGGCGTATTCCAATAAGCCGATCCATTCCAAACGGCCTCTTAAAGAGGCAACGTTTTCGATAACATCTGAAAAATGCGGTATTTGATGTTTCTAGTAAAATGCCGTCTTAAAAAAAAGGGTACCGCACATGTTTTGGAAAATGCACGTTTTGACTTTATAATTGTAAGTATCACCTTCCTGGGCACACTTAATTTCAGCAAGGGCGTATTCCAATAAGCCGATCTGTTCCAAAAGGCCTCTTAAAGAGGCTACGTTTTCGATAACATCTGAAAAAGGCCATATTTTAAGGTTTCTAGTAAAACGCCGTCTTAAAAAAAAAGTGTACCGCACATGTTTTGGAAAATTAACTTTTTTACTTTATAATCGTCATTGTTACCTTCCTGGGCACACTTAATTTCAGCAAGGGCGTATTCCAGTAAGCCGATCCGTTCCAAACGGCCTCTTAAAGAGGCAACGTTTTCGATAACATCTGAAAAAGGCGGTATTTGATGTTTCTAGTAAAACGCCGTCTTAAAAAAAAAGTGTACCGCACATGTTTTGGAAAATTAACTTTTTTACTTCATAATCGAAATTGTCACCTTCCTGGGCACACTTAATTTCAGCAAGGGCGTATTCCAATAAGCCGATCTGTTCCAAAAGGCCTCTTAAAGAGGCTACGTTTTCAATAACATCTAAAAAAAAAAGGCGGTATTTGATGTTTCTAGTAAAACGCCGTCTTAAAAAAAAAGTGTACCGCACATGTTTTGGAAAATTAACTTTTTTACTCCATAATCGTAATTGTCACCTTCCTGGGCACACTTAATTTCAGCAAGGGCGTATTCCAATAAGCCGATCCGTTCCAAACGCCCTCTTAAAGAGGTAACGTTTTCGATAACATCTGAAAAAGGCGGTATTTGATGTTTCTAGTAAAACGCCGTCTTAAAAAAAAAGTGTACCGCACATGTTTTGTAAAATTAACTTTTTTACTTCATAATCGTAATTGTCACCTTCCTGGGCACACTTAATTTCAGCAAGGGCGTATTCCAGTAAGCCGATCCGTTCCAAACGGCCTCTTAAAGAGGCAACGTTTTCGATAACATCTGAAAAAGGCGGTATTTGATGTTACTAGTAAAACGCAGTCTTAAAAAAAAAGTGTACCGCACATGTTTTGGAAAATTAACTTTTTTACTTCATAATCGTAATTGTCACCTTCCTGGGCACACTTCATTTCAGCAAGGGCGTATTCCAATAAGCCGATCTGTTCCAAAAGGCCTCTTAAAGAGGCTACGTTTTCGATAACATCTAAAAAAAGGCGGTATTTGATGTTTCTAGTAAAATGCCGTCTTAAAAAAAAAGGTGTACCGCACATGTTTTGGAAAATTAACTTTTTTACTTTATAATCGTCATTGTTACCTTCCTGGGCACACTTAATTTCAGCAAGGGCGTATTCCAGTAATCCGATCCGTTCCAAACGGCCTCTTAAAGAGGCAACGTTTTCGATAACATCTGAAAAAGGCGGTATTTGATGTTACTAGTAAAACACTGTCTTAAAAAAAAAGTGTACCGCACATGTTTTGTAAAATTAACTTTTTTACTTCATAATCGTAATTGTCACCTTCCTGGGCACACTTAATTTCAGCAAGGGCGTATTCCAATAAGCCGATCTGTTCCAAAAGGCCTCTTAAAGAGGCTACGTTTTCGATAACATCTAAAAAAAGGCGGTATTTGATGTTTCTAGTAAAATGCCGTCTTAAAAAAAAAGGTGTACCGCACATGTTTTGGAAAATTAACTTTTTTACTTTATAATCGTCATTGTTACCTTCCTGGGCACACTTAATTTCAGCAAGGGCGTATTCCAGTAATCCGATCCGTTCCAAACGGCCTCTTAAAGAGGCAACGTTTTCGATAACATCTGAAAAAGGCGGTATTTGATGTTACTAGTAAAACACTGTCTTAAAAAAAAAGTGTACCGCACATGTTTTGTAAAATTAACTTTTTTACTTCATAATCGTAATTGTCACCTTCCTGGGCACACTTAATTTCAGCAAGGGCGTATTCCAATAAGCCGATCTGTTCCAAAAGGCCTCTTAAAGAGGCTACGTTTTCGATAACATCTAAAAAAGGCGGTATTTGATGTTTCTAGTAAAATGCCGTCTTAAAAAAAAAGGTGTACCGCACATGTTTTGGAAAATTAACTTTTTTACTCCATAATCGTAATTGTCACCTTCCTGGGCACACTTAATTTCAGCAAGGGCGTATTCCAACAAGCCGATCCGTTCCAAACGGCCTCTTAAAGAAGCAACGTTTTCGATAACATCAGTTCTGAAAAAGGCGGTATTTAATGTTTCTATTAAAACGCCGTGTTAAAAAAAAAGTGTACCGCACATGTTTTGTAAAATTTACTTTTTTACTTCATAATCGTAATTGTCACCTTCCTGGGCACACTTAATTTCAGCAAGGGCGTATTCCAATAAGCCGATCTGTTCCAAAAGGCCTCTTAAAGAGGCTACGTTTTCGATAACATCTACAAAAAAGGCGGTATTTGATGTTTCTAGTAAAATGCCGTCTTAAAAAAAAAGTGTACCGCACATGTTTTGGAAAATTTACTTTTTTACTCCATAATCGTAATTGTCACCTTCCTGGGCACACTTAATTTCAGCAAGGGCGTATTCCAGTAAGCCGATCCGTTCCAAACGGCCTCTTAAAGAGGCAACGTTTTCGATAACATCTGAAAAAGGCGGTATTTGATGTTACTAGTAAAACGCAGTCTTAAAAAAAAAGTGTACCGCACATGTTTTGGAAAATTAACTTTTTTACTTCATAATCGTAATTGTCACCTTCCTGGGCACACTTTATTTCAGCAAGGGCGTATTCCAATAAGCCGATCTGTTCCAAAAGGCCTCTTAAAGAGGCTACGTTTTCGATAACATCTGAAAAAGGCCATATTTTAATGTT
The DNA here is from genome assembly GCA_037893245.1 of Crossaster papposus. Taxonomy (NCBI): domain Eukaryota; kingdom Metazoa; phylum Echinodermata; class Asteroidea; order Velatida; family Solasteridae; genus Crossaster; species Crossaster papposus. Next base: position 2,301,192 of record JBAIAA010000072.1, on the reverse strand, counting down.
TCTAGTAAAACGCCGTCTTAAAAAAAAAGTGTACCGCACATGTTTTGGAAAATTAACTTTTTTACTCCATAATCGTAATTGTCACCTTCCTGATCACACTTAATTTCAGCAAGGGCGTATTCCAATAAGCCGATCCGTTCCAAACGGCCTCTTAAAGAAGCAACGTTTTCGATAACATCAGTTCTGAAAAAGGCGGTATTTAATGTTTCTATTAAAACGCCGTCTTAAAAAAAAAGTGTACCGCACATGTTTTGGAAAATTAAATTTTTACTTTATAATCGTCATTGTTACCTTCCTGGGCACACTTAATTTCAGCAAGGGCGTATTCCAATAAGCCGATCTGTTCCAAAAGGCCTCTTAAAGAGGCTACGTTTTCGATAACATCTTAAAAAAGGCGGTATTTGATGTTTCTAGTAAAATGCCGTCTTAAAAGAAAAGGTGTACCGCACATGTTTTGGAAAATTAACTTTTTTACTCCATAATCGTAATTGTCACCTTCCTGGGCACACTTAATTTCAGCAAGGGCGTATTCCAATAAGCCGATCTGTTCCAAAAGGCCTCTTAAAGAGGCTACGTTTTCGATAACATCTGAAAAAGGCCATAATTTAATGTTTCTAGTAAAACGCCGTCTTAAAAAAAAAGTGTACCGCACATGTTTTGGAAAATTAACTTTTTTACTTCATAATCGTAATTGTCACCTTCCTGGGCACACTTAATTTCAGCAAGGGCGTATTCCAGTAAGCCGATCCGTTCCAAACGGCCTCTTAAAGAGGCAACGTTTTCGATAACATCAGTTCTGAAAAAGGCGGTATTTAATGTTTCTATTAAAATGCCGTCTTAAAAAAAAGTGTACCGCACATGTTTTGTAAAATTAACTTTTTTACTTCATAATCGTAATTGTCACCTTCCTGGGCACACTTAATTTCAGCAAGGGCGTATTCCAATAAGCCGATCTGTTCCAAAAGGCCTCTTAAAGAGGCTACGTTTTCGATAACATCTGAAAAAGGCGGTATTTGATGTTACTAGTAAAACGCAGTCTTAAAAAAAAAGTGTACCGCACATGTTTTGGAAAATTAACTTTTTTACTTCATAATCGTAATTATCACCTTCCTGGGCACACTTAATTTCAGCAAGGGCGTATTCCAATAAGCCGATCTGTTCCAAAAGGCCTCTTAAAGAGGCTACGTTTTCGATAACATCTGAAAAAGGCCATATTTTAATGTTTCTAGTAAAACGCCGTCTTAAAAAAAAAGTGTACCGCACATGTTTTGGAAAATTAACTTTTTTACTTTATAATCGTCATTGTTACCTTCCTGGGCACACTTAATTTCAGCAAGGGCGTATTCCAGTAAGCCGATCTGTTCCAAACGGCCTCATTAAAGAAGCAACGTTTTCGATAAGATCTGAAAAATGCGGTATTTGATGTTTTTTGTAAAATGCCGTCTTAAAAAAAAAGTGTACCGCACATGTTTTGGAAAATTAACTTTTTTACTCCATAATCGTAATTGTCACCTTCCTGGGCACACTTAATTTCAGCAAGGGCGTATTCCAATAAGCCGATCCGTTCCAAACGGCCTCTTAAAGAAGCAACGTTTTCGATAACATCAGTTCTGAAAAAGGCGGTATTTAATGTTTCTATTAAAACGCCGTCTTAAAAAAAAAGTGTACCGGACATGTTTTGTAAAATTAACTTTTTTACTTCATAATCGTAATTGTCACCTTCCTGGGCACACTTAATTTCAGCAAGGACGTATTCCAGTAAGCCGATCTGTTCCAAAAGGCCTCTTAAAGAGGCTACGTTTTCGATAACATCTAAAAAAGGCGGTATTTGATGTTTCTAGTAAAATGCCGTCTTAAAAAAAAAGGTGTACCGCACATGTTTTGGAAAATTAACTTTTTTACTCCATAATCGTAATTGTCACCTTCCTGGGCACACTTAATTTCAGCAAGGGCGTATTCCAACAAGCCGATCCGTTCCAAACGGCCTCTTAAAGAAGCAACGTTTTCGATAACATCAGTTCTGAAAAAGGCGGTATTTAATGTTTATATTAAAACGCCGTCTTAAAAAAAAAGTGTACCGCACATGTTTTGTAAAATTAACTTTTTTACTTCATAATCGTAATTGTCACCTTCCTGGGCACACTTAATTTTAGCAAGGGCGTATTCCAATAAGCCGATCTGTTCCAAAAGGCCTCTTAAAGAGGCTACGTTTTCGATAACATCTAAAAAAAAGCGGTATTTGATGTTTCTAGTAAAATGCCGTCTAAAAAAAAAGGGTACCGCACATGTTTTTGAAAATTAACTTTTTTACTCCATAATCGTAATTGTCACCTTCCTGGGCACACTTAATTTCAGCAAGGGCGTATTCCAATAAGCCGATCCGTTCCAAACGGCCTCTTAAAGAAGCAACGTTTTCGATAACATCAGTTCTGAAAAAGGCGGTATTTAATGTTTCTATTAAAACGCCGTCTTAAAAAAAAAGTGTACCGCACATGTTTTGTAAAATTAACTTTTTTACTTCATAATCGTAATTGTCACCTTCCTGGGCACACTTAAATTCAGCAAGGGCGTATTCCAATAAGCCGATCTTTTCCAAAAGGCCTCTTAGGGAGGCCGGCGAAACTCTGACGCATGAAAGCCTTTCAAATGCCGAGCAAGGCCTAAAGAAAACCTGGGCCTTGCAGACTTTTTAATCCTAATCCGTTGACAACAGACACACACCCAATGAATAGACTACATCACACCTTCCTGGCCAGCCCAGACTTGAGTGACAGATAAGCTTCCCTTTGTATGTGTGCAGCTGGCGTGCATTTCTGTATAACAAAAGAATACCCAACTGCTGCGTCGGGCGTCTTTGATTTGCTTGGTTGACGATCTGGACTTTTGCGGTTAACTTCGCCCAGACTAGCAAAGCTTGTAGGCCCGGCGTGTTGGACGCCATGCTGTTGAGCCAAGAATACAGCATGCACGTGTCACCTATTTTTATATGGAAATGTTTGTAGCTAGTTTTTATACAGAAAAAAATCTGATTTGTATCCAACCATAGATTTTTATGTTGTGATCCAGCCCTGATACTTCACGACGGCAACGACGGCAATTGCCGTCGATGCCCCTACCGATTGCCGCAATGCCCTTTAAAAATCCAACTTTTCACGGCAATTGTTGCCGTGCCCTTTTTTGTTATTGCCGCCGTGCCCTTTCTCCTGAACAAAAATATATTAAACGATATTCTGCATGCGACATAAATCTAAAAAAATGACACAGAAAATGAGCTGAAATATAGCGACTGTCAAAACTTGCGATGTCTGTCTGTTTTCCTTCCTCCATGGTGTGATCTATCTGCAGATCCCACAACAAAAATTAACGCAACGAACAACTTTACCTCTCATACACACATGCATTACACACAAGCATTCGCTCGCAGTTAACACTGGCCCAGACGCGCAGTAGGATGTGAAAATATTATACCGAATGCAGCGCGGTTCCCTGCAATTATGTATACTAATACTGCACGTGAACCAGCGACGCGGTCATTGATATTATTTTCCCACTGCGTGTCCGGTCGATCGAGTGTAGTGTAGAATGGCACGACTGTGGCCACGTGCAATACGTGCGCGCGGTACGGTAGGCCTACTCATAATTACGCACGGCAGGCCTATAACTTGACGTGTGTCGGAAGAATAATCCTCCATCTAAAGACAGACATCGAGTAAACAGAACGGCCACAAAAGACAACTTCAGCAAAAAAATAAGATGAACTGAAAAACACTTTAGACTTTAGAATTATAGACATTTATTTTTTTGATTTTATATAAATGAGTGGTGTGTATTTATTGTGTAAGATTGTATTATTTATGAAATATGTGTTTTTTCAAAAATTGCCTTGGTGCCCTTTGCAAATTTTTGCAATCGCCTTGATGCCCTTTGAAATTTTTGAAAATTGCCTTGGTGCCCTAAACTGCCTTGCCCCTTTCAAGCTGAAGTATCAGGGCTGGTGATCATTGTATTTGCCTCACCCTGTATATTTTTTGCGAAAGTAATCGGCACAACAATGGATGGATCATGATGGTACCCTGATTCACACATGCATTTTGGTCACTATTGCGGAAAGGAGGCTTGCTAATTTCCCTAGACATTGTGCGCACAGGGTTTCTCCTTAACTTTTTTTTTTCACTAGCCGGCCGGACGGACCAGTAAGTTTGTTCACCTTTTAAGTTGCTTTTTTTCTAAGTAAGCATCCGCGGCCATGACTCAAAGGCAATGTAATAATAGTGTTATATATATGGCGCAGTCTCGCTACTGACGCCCCCCCCCCCCCCCCCCCCCTCCCCCGTTCCTAGCTACCCACATCAAAAATAAACCATCCCATAAAAAAAGAAACGTCCAATCCTGTTCTTCCTTCCAACAATCTCTTCTTTTCATTGGGTGTAATTGTATGCCACAAAGTGACATTTCCCAGCCTAATTGAAATCCCAAAGTAATGGTCGGCCACATGTTAGCCAGCTTGCTACATTTTGTAGGTCAGCTGTCAATCATTGTCTGGATTTCTTGCCTCTAGTTGGAATATATTCGGAAAATACTCCAGAATAATTCTCCCGTGGTTTTACTTTATTTCTCTTGCACTATAAAGCGTTTATTATGTAAAATTACACCACGGAACCATTATAAATTTAAAAAAAATTAACGAGCTCTTACAATTTCCACAAAATAGATCGTTTTTGTTAAAGACAAGAAAAACGGAAAATAAATCATATTAAATTTCCCCCTTAAATCTGTTGGATAAATGTTTAGGAGCTCAAAATATAAAGTAATAAGGTCCCGTTTATTCTTTTTTTCTTCCTTTTTTAAAAACAATGAAAACAGAAATAAATTTTATTAAATAAACCTGAAATTTATTTCGCTAGCCTCGTAATTTAATGGTATGTCGATTAAAAGAATAAATTGAATAAATTGTATTATTATTTACCCCTAAAATCGGTTGAAGAAATTTTAGAAGTTCATTCAAATAATAACTAGTACCCTTTTTTTATTACAGTTTGAAAGGATATGAGGTTAAAATTCTTATTTGTAATTTTAAATTTTGGTTCTAGAAATAATTATAATTTATTGTAAAACCAAGAAAATGTGTTGTCCTTGCAGTCTTTTTTCTTTACTTCTTTCAGACGAAAATAAATAGTGTTTGAAAATAGTCGGGTTTTTTACAACGATTGCCGGTCGAAATTTGTTTATCACCGTATGTACATGTACATGTAATTTGAGCCGCCCTACTCTGCCCTCCACCAACATCTAAAATGTATTCATTCAAGGCCGGCATCCTTCAGACCACAAACGGTGGAGATCAAAAGACTGTTCCATTTTGTCAACGGGTGGCAATCCATGTCAACAGGGACCTTTGTACATAAGCCTATGAAATTGGTACAAGCTTTGTTATTTTCCTTCCACTTCTGAGCAAGCCACTAGGGCCTGACAATTGACAACCCCTTTCTGGTGAATGTACCATGGCCCATGCACACCAGGATCTTAGGATCTAGCGATATATGATAGTGTCTGAACGTGGCAGGGACTTTTAACTCCGCTGTTTTTGCCCCAATAAATCAACAAGGCTTTGCGTGCTGGTATGGTACGGTGCGGTGCGGTACCGTTGGATACGGGTGCCAGAAGCCACGTGCTCGGTCCATGCATGGAGGAATAAGAAGGCGTACATGCAGCATTTTTGGAATGGTTCCCGCTGCACGCTTCAATAGACAAAGTTAAGGACCGGAACCAGTCCATGGCCGACACGCATGTATTTTATCTTTACACGAACTGGTCGAATTGAACATCGTAAGACGTAAAAATGCCTGGCAAACAAACGTCGATGAAAAAAGTCATTTCCTGCAGTTTAATTTTCCGATAATGGTCACCCTTTTCTGTGTTTGTGTTTACTGTTTTAATGTAATTATTTTGAGGTAGTAATGCTCGTCCTTGAGCGATACAGCGTAGCGTGTTTCTGCAAAATGTTCTACCGCGGCATGTTTCATGCTTTTACAATAATTCGCGCACACGAATTATGTAGCCCGCGAAATAATGTAAATGGGCGAAAGTTCTACGTGACCCCAGACAGAGATAAAACGCTATGAAGTTAAAACTCGCTATACTTAAAACGGTGTCTGAACGCTCGGTGTTTTAGTTTTACGACCGACAACACGTGGTGATCTACCGTTTTAGCTAAAACCGTTTTAGCTAAAACGCTGTGTGAACATGGCCATATTATTCAAGAAAAGGCTTTTTAAACTGGGATTTGTAGGTCCCCAGATCAGGTGGCAAGCGGAAAATACCGTGCGCCTAATATTCGGAAACGATATAAACTACTGGTCGAACTGGCAGAGATGTGAATGGTGGTTCAAAAGCTTAACTGTTAACTTTCTAACAAAATTGACAAAATTTGGCTTCAACTTATGCGTATCAAATATAATGGTCCCTAGTACTTCACAACCTTGCGCGATGTCGAATTGTATTCAACAAAATTTGGAGAATTTTGGCAATGAGTTTTGGATGGGAACCGAAAGTGGGAGTTGTAATATATAACATTAAATCCATGATTAACCACACTGTACATGTAAAATGTATATGTACTATTCATGAGGCTTGTTTACCAGTTCTTCAGAAAAGAAAGCCCAGCTTTATTGATTCGTAAGCCCAGCTTTATTGATCGGCATTCCTGGTCTCCTCAGTGGCAAGCCCATGTCGGCTCTTCAAAGAAATTCCTATGTGTTAAGTGGTTTTACTGGACAATACACTTCCAACAAAGGTCCCTAGATAATGAGCTACGCTTGGATGGGCTGTAGCTGGGCAAAGCGGCCAGAGGACCGGCTTTAATGATTGCCAGGCGGGCTTTTGTTGGATGATTTACATGCACAAAAGGAGGATTAGTTGGCCAAGAGGCCCGGGCCTTCCAGGGCGTGGCAAAGGCTTTCCTGCGTCAGGGGTTTCGCCGGTCTCCCTTAAAGAGGCTACGTTTTCGATAACATCTGAAAAAGGCCATATTTTAATGTTTCTAGTAAAACGCCGTCTTAAAAAAAAAGTGTACCGCACATGTTTTGGAAAATTAACTTTTTTACTTTATAATCGTCATTGTTACCTTCCTGGGCACACTTAATTTCAGCAAGGGCGTATTCCAGTAAGCCGATCTGTTCCAAACGGCCTCATTAAAGAAGCAACGTTTTCGATAAGATCTGAAAAATGCGGTATTTGATGTTTTTTGTAAAATGCCGTCTTAAAAAAAAAGTGTACCGCACATGTTTTGGAAAATTAACTTTTTTACTCCATAATCGTAATTGTCACCTTCCTGGGCACACTTAATTTCAGCAAGGGCGTATTCCAATAAGCCGATCCGTTCCAAACGGCCTCTTAAAGAAGCAACGTTTTCGATAACATCAGTTCTGAAAAAGGCGGTATTTAATGTTTCTATTAAAATGCCGTCTTAAAAAAAAGTGTACCGCACATGTTTTGTAAAATTAACTTTTTTACTTCATAATCGTAATTGTCACCTTCCTGGGCACACTTAATTTCAGCAAGGGCGTATTCCAATAAGCCGATCTGTTCCAAAAGGCCTCTTAAAGAGGCTACGTTTTCGATAACATCTGAAAAAGGCGGTATTTGATGTTACTAGTAAAACGCAGTCTTAAAAAAAAGTGTACCGCACATGTTTTGGAAAATTAACTTTTTTACTTCATAATCGTAATTGTCACCTTCCTGGGCACACTTAATTTCAGCAAGGGCGTATTCCAATAAGCCGATCTGTTCCAAAAGGCCTCTTAAAGAGGCTACGTTTTCGATAACATCTGAAAAAGGCCATATTTTAATGTTTCTAGTAAAACGCCGTCTTAAAAAAAAAGTGTACCGCACATGTTTTGGAAAATTAACTTTTTTACTTTATAATCGTCATTGTTACCTTCCTGGGCACACTTAATTTCAGCAAGGGCGTATTCCAGTAAGCCGATCTGTTCCAAACGGCCTCATTAAAGAAGCAACGTTTTCGATAAGATCTGAAAAATGCGGTATTTGATGTTTTTTGTAAAATGCCGTCTTAAAAAAAAAGTGTACCGCACATGTTTTGGAAAATTAACTTTTTTACTCCATAATCGTAATTGTCACCTTCCTGGGCACACTTAATTTCAGCAAGGGCCTATTCCAATAAGCCGATCCGTTCCAAACGGCCTCTTAAAGAAGCAACGTTTTCGATAACATCAGTTCTGAAAAAGGCGGTATTTAATGTTTCTATTAAAATGCCGTCTTAAAAAAAAAGTGTACCGCACATGTTTTGTAAAATTAACTTTTTTACTTCATAATCGTAATTGTCACCTTCCTGGGCACACTTAATTTCAGCAAGGGCGTATTCCAATAAGCCGATCTGTTCCAAAAGGCCTCTTAAAGAGGCTACGTTTTCGATAACATCTGAAAAAGGCCATAATTTAATGTTTCTAGTAAAACGCCGTCTTAAAAAAAAAGTGTACCGCACATGTTTTGGAAAATTAACTTTTTTACTTCATAATCGTAATTGTCACCTTCCTGGGCACACTTAATTTCAGCAAGGGCGTATTCCAGTAAGCCGATCCGTTCCAAACGGCCTCTTAAAGAGGCAACGTTTTCGATAACATCTGAAGAAGGCGGTATTTGATGTTACTAGTAAAACGCAGTCTTAAAAAAAAAGTGTACCGCACATGTTTTGGAAAATTAACTTGTTTACTTCATAATCGTAATTGTCACCTTCCTGGGCACACTTTATTTCAGCAAGGGCGTATTCCAATAAGCCGATCTTTTCCAAAAGGCCTCTTAAAGAGGCTACGTTTTCGATAACATCTGAAAAAGGCCATATTTTAATGTTTCTAGTAAAACGCCGTCTTAAAAAAAAAGTGTACCGCACATGTTTTGGAAAATTAACTTTTTTACTTTATAATCGTCATTGTTACCTTCCTGGGCACACTTAATTTCAGCAAGGGCGTATTCCAGTAAGCCGATCTGTTCCAAACGGCCTCATTAAAGAAGCAACGTTTTCGATAAGATCTGAAAAATGCGGTATTTGATGTTTTTTGTAAAATGCCGTCTTAAAAAAAAAGTGTACCGCACATGTTTTGGAAAATTAACTTTTTTACTCCATAATCGTAATTGTCACCTTCCTGGGCACACTTAATTTCAGCAAGGGCGTATTCCAATAAGCCGATCCGTTCCAAACGGCCTCTTAAAGAAGCAACGTTTTCGATAACATCAGTTCTGAAAAAGGCGGTATTTAATGTTTCTATTAAAATGCCGTCTTAAAAAAAAGTGTACCGCACATGTTTTGTAAAATTAACTTTTTTACTTCATAATCGTAATTGTCACCTTCCTGGGCACACTTAATTTCAGCAAGGGCGTATTCCAATAAGCCGATCTGTTCCAAAAGGCCTCTTAAAGAGGCTACGTTTTCGATAACATCTGAAAAAGGCGGTATTTGATGTTACTAGTAAAACGCAGTCTTAAAAAAAAAGTGTACCGCACATGTTTTGGAAAATTAACTTTTTTACTTCATAATCGTAATTGTCACCTTCCTGGGCACACTTAATTTCAGCAAGGGCGTATTCCAATAAGCCGATCTGTTCCAAAAGGCCTCTTAAAGAGGCTACGTTTTCGATAACATCTGAAAAAGGCCATATTTTAATGTTTCTAGTAAAACGCCGTCTTAAAAAAAAAGTGTACCGCACATGTTTTGGAAAATTAACTTTTTTACTCCATAATCGTAATTGTCACCTTCCTGGGCACACTTAATTTCAGCAAGGGCGTATTCCAATAAGCCGATCCGTTCCAAACGGCCTCTTAAAGAAGCAACGTTTTCGATAACATCAGTTCTGAAAAAGGCGGTATTTAATGTTTCTATTAAAACGCCGTCTTAAAAAAAAAGTGTACCGGACATGTTTTGTAAAATTAACTTTTTTACTTCATAATCGTAATTGTCACCTTCCTGGGCACACTTAATTTCAGCAAGGACGTATTCCAGTAAGCCGATCTGTTCCAAAAGGCCTCTTAAAGAGGCTACGTTTTCGATAACATCTAAAAAAGGCGGTATTTGATGTTTCTAGTAAAATGCCGTCTTAAAAAAAAAGGTGTACCGCACATGTTTTGGAAAATTAACTTTTTTACTCCATAATCGTAATTGTCACCTTCCTGGGCACACTTAATTTCAGCAAGGGCGTATTCCAATAAGCCGATCTGTTCCAAAAGGCCTCTTAAAGAGGCTACGTTTTCGATAACATCTGAAAAAGGCCATATTTTAATGTTTCTAGTAAAACGCCGTCTTAAAAAAAAAGTGTACCGCACATGTTTTGGAAAATTAACTTTTTTACTTTATAATCGTCATTGTTACCTTCCTGGGCACACTTAATTTCAGCAAGGGCGTATTCCAGTAAGCCGATCTGTTCCAAACGGCCTCATTAAAGAAGCAACGTTTTCGATAAGATCTGAAAAATGCGGTATTTGATGTTTTTTGTAAAATGCCGTCTTAAAAAAAAAGGTGTACCGCACATGTTTTGGAAAATTAACTTTTTTACTCCATAATCGTAATTGTCACCTTCCTGGGCACACTTAATTTCAGCAAGGGCGTATTCCAATAAGCCGATCTGTTCCAAAAGGCCTCTTAAAGAGGCTACGTTTTCGATAACATCTGAAAAAGGCCATATTTTAATGTTTCTAGTAAAACGCCGTCTTAAAAAAAAAGTGTACCGCACATGTTTTGGAAAATTAACTTTTTTACTTTATAATCGTCATTGTTACCTTCCTGGGCACACTTAATTTCAGCAAGGGCGTATTCCAGTAAGCCGATCTGTTCCAAACGGCCTCATTAAAGAAGCAACGTTTTCGATAAGATCTGAAAAATGCGGTATTTGATGTTTTTTGTAAAATGCCGTCTTAAAAAAAAAGGTGTACCGCACATGTTTTGGAAAATTAACTTTTTTACTCCATAATCGTAATTGTCACCTTCCTGGGCACACTTAATTTCAGCAAGGACGTATTCCAGTAAGCCGATCTGTTCCAAAAGGCCTCTTAAAGAGGCTACGTTTTCGATAACATCTAAAAAAGGCGGTATTTGATGTTTCTAGTAAAATGCCGTCTTAAAAAAAAAGGTGTACCGCACATGTTTTGGAAAATTAACTTTTTTACTCCATAATCGTAATTGTCACCTTCCTGGGCACACTTAATTTCAGCAAGGGCGTATTCCAACAAGCCGATCCGTTCCAAACGGCCTCTTAAAGAAGCAACGTTTTCGATAACATCAGTTCTGAAAAAGGCGGTATTTAATGTTTATATTAAAACGCCGTCTTAAAAAAAAAGTGTACCGCACATGTTTTGTAAAATTAACTTTTTTACTTCATAATCGTAATTGTCACCTTCCTGGGCACACTTAATTTTAGCAAGGGCGTATTCCAATAAGCCGATCTGTTCCAAAAGGCCTCTTAAAGAGGCTACGTTTTCGATAACATCTTAAAAAAAGCGGTATTTGATGTTTCTAGTAAAATGCCGTCTAAAAAAAAAGGGTACCGCACATGTTTTTAAAAATTAACTTTTTTACTCCATAATCGTAATTGTCACCTTCCTGGGCACACTTAATTTCAGCAAGGGCGTATTCCAATAAGCCGATCCGTTCCAAACGGCCTCTTAAAGAAGCAACGTTTTCGATAACATCAGTTCTGAAAAAGGCGGTATTTAATGTTTCTATTAAAACGCCGTCTTAAAAAAAAAGTGTACCGCACATGTTTTGTAAAATTAACTTTTTTACTTCATAATCGTAATTGTCACCTTCCTGGGCACACTTAATTTCAGCAAGGGCGTATTCCAATAAGCCGATCTTTTCCAAAAGGCCTCTTAAAGAGGCTACGTTTTCGATAACATCTGAAAAAGGCCATATTTTAATGTTTCTAGTAAAACGCCGTCTTAAAAAAAAAGTGTACCGCACATGTTTTGGAAAATTAACTTTTTTACTTTATAGTCGTCATTGTTACCTTCCTGGGCACACTTAATTTCAGCAAGGGCGTATTCCAGTAAGCCGATCTGTTCCAAACGGCCTCATTAAAGAAGCAACGTTTTCGATAAGATCTGAAAAATGCGGTATTTGATGTTTTTTGTAAAATGCCGTCTTAAAAAAAAAGTGTACCGCACATGTTTTGGAAAATTAACTTTTTTACTCCATAATCGTAATTGTCACCTTCCTGGGCACACTTAATTTCAGCAAGGGCGTATTCCAATAAGCCGAACCGTTCCAAACGGCCTCTTAAAGAAGCAACGTTTTCGATAACATCAGTTCTGAAAAAGGCGGTATTTAATGTTTCTATTAAAATGCCGTCTTAAAAAAAAGTGTACCGCACATGTTTTGTAAAATTAACTTTTTTACTTCATAATCGTAATTGTCACCTTCCTGGGCACACTTAATTTCAGCAAGGGCGTATTCCAATAAGCCGATCTGTTCCAAAAGGCCTCTTAAAGAGGCTACGTTTTCGATAACATCTGAAAAAGGCGGTATTTGATGTTACTAGTAAAACGCAGTCTTAAAAAAAAAGTGTACCGCACATGTTTTGGAAAATTAACTTTTTTACTTCATAATCGTAATTGTCACCTTCCTGGGCACACTTAATTTCAGCAAGGGCGTATTCCAATAAGCCGATCTGTTCCAAAAGGCCTCTTAAAGAGGCTACGTTTTCGATAACATCTGAAAAAGGCCATATTTTAATGTTTCTAGTAAAACGCCGTCTTAAAAAAAAAGTGTACCGCACATGTTTTGGAAAATTAACTTTTTTACTCCATAATCGTAATTGTCACCTTCCTGGGCACACTTAATTTCAGCAAGGGCGTATTCCAATAAGCCGATCCGTTCCAAACGGCCTCTTAAAGAAGCAACGTTTTCGATAACATCAGTTCTGAAAAAGGCGGTATTTAAAGTTTCTATTAAAACGCCGTCTTAAAAAAAAAGTGTACCGGACATGTTTTGTAAAATTAACTTTTTTACTTCATAATCGTAATTGTCACCTTCCTGGGCACACTTAATTTCAGCAAGGACGTATTCCAGTAAGCCGATCTGTTCCAAAAGGCCTCTTAAAGAGGCTACGTTTTCGATAACATCTAAAAAAGGCGGTATTTGATGTTTCTAGTAAAATGCCGTCTTAAAAAAAAAGGTGTACCGCACATGTTTTGGAAAATTAACTTTTTTACTCCATAATCGTAATTGTCACCTTCCTGGGCACACTTAATTTCAGCAAGGGCGTATTCCAATAAGCCGATCTGTTCCAAAAGGCCTCTTAAAGAGGCTACGTTTTCGATAACATCTGAAAAAGGCCATATTTTAATGTTTCTAGTAAAACGCCGTCTTAAAAAAAAAGTGTACCGCACATGTTTTGGAAAATTAACTTTTTTACTTTATAATCGTCATTGTTACCTTCCTGGGCACACTTAATTTCAGCAAGGGCGTATTCCAGTAAGCCGATCTGTTCCAAACGGCCTCATTAAAGAAGCAACGTTTTCGATAAGATCTGAAAAATGCGGTATTTGATGTTTTTTGTAAAATGCCGTCTTAAAAAAAAAGTGTACCGCACATGTTTTGGAAAATTAACTTTTTTACTCCATAATCGTAATTGTCACCTTCCTGGGCACACTTAATTTCAGCAAGGGCGTATTCCAATAAGCCGATCCGTTCCAAACGGCCTCTTAAAGAAGCAACGTTTTCGATAACATCAGTTCTGAAAAAGGCGGTATTTAATGTTTCTATTAAAACGCCGTCTTAAAAAAAAAGTGTACCGGACATGTTTTGTAAAATTAACTTTTTTACTTCATAATCGTAATTGTCACCTTCCTGGGCACACTTAATTTCAGCAAGGACGTATTCCAGTAAGCCGATCTGTTCCAAAAGGCCTCTTAAAGAGGCTACGTTTTCGATAACATCTAAAAAAGGCGGTATTTGATGTTTCTAGTAAAATGCCGTCTTAAAAAAAAAGGTGTACCGCACATGTTTTGGAAAATTAACTTTTTTACTCCATAATCGTAATTGTCACCTTCCTGGGCACACTTAATTTCAGCAAGGGCGTATTCCAACAAGCCGATCCGTTCCAAACGGCCTCTTAAAGAAGCAACGTTTTCGATAACATCAGTTCTGAAAAAGGCGGTATTTAATGTTTATATTAAAACGCCGTCTTAAAAAAAAAGTGTACCGCACATGTTTTGTAAAATTAACTTTTTTACTTCATAATCGTAATTGTCACCTTCCTGGGCACACTTAATTTTAGCAAGGGCGTATTCCAATAAGCCGATCTGTTCCAAAAGGCCTCTTAAAGAGGCTACGTTTTCGATAACATCTAAAAAAAAAGCGGTATTTGATGTTTCTAGTAAAATGCCGTCTAAAAAAAAAGGGTACCGCACATGTTTTTGAAAATTAACTTTTTTACTCCATAATCGTAATTGTCACCTTCCTGGGCACACTTAATTTCAGCAAGGGCGTATTCCAATAAGCCGATCCGTTCCAAACGGCCTCTTAAAGAAGCAACGTTTTCGATAACATCAGTTCTGAAAAAGGCGGTATTTAATGTTTCTATTAAAACGCCGTCTTAAAAAAAAAGTGTACCGCACATGTTTTGTAAAATTAACTTTTTTACTTCATAATCGTAATTGTCACCTTCCTGGGCACACTTAATTTCAGCAAGGGCGTATTCCAATAAGCCGATCTTTTCCAAAAGGCCTCTTAAAGAGGCTACGTTTTCGATAACATCTGAAAAAGGCCATATTTTAATGTTTCTAGTAAAACGCCGTCTTAAAAAAAAAGTGTACCGCACATGTTTTGGAAAATTAACTTTTTTACTTTATAATCGTCATTGTTACCTTCCTGGGCACACTTAATTTCAGCAAGGGCGTATTCCAGTAAGCCGATCTGTTCCAAACGGCCTCATTAAAGAAGCAACGTTTTCGATAAGATCTGAAAAATGCGGTATTTGATGTTTTTTGTAAAATGCCGTCTTAAAAAAAAAGTGTACCGCACATGTTTTGGAAAATTAACTTTTTTACTCCATAATCGTAATTGTCACCTTCCTGGGCACACTTAATTTCAGCAAGGGCGTATTCCAATAAGCCGATCCGTTCCAAACGGCCTCTTAAAGAAGCAACGTTTTCGATAACATCAGTTCTGAAAAAGGCGGTATTTAATGTTTCTATTAAAATGCTGTCTTAAAAAAAAGTGTACCGCACATGTTTTGTAAAATTAACTTTTTTACTTCATAATCGTAATTGTCACCTTCCTGGGCACACTTAATTTCAGCAAGGGCGTATTCCAATAAGCCGATCTGTTCCAAAAGGCCTCTTAAAGAGGCTACGTTTTCGATAACATCTGAAAAAGGCGGTATTTGATGTTACTAGTAAAACGCAGTCTTAAAAAAAAAGTGTACCGCACATGTTTTGGAAAATTAACTTTTTTACTTCATAATCGTAATTGTCACCTTCCTGGGCACACTTAATTTCAGCAAGGGCGTATTCCAATAAGCCGATCTGTTCCAAAAGGCCTCTTAAAGAGGCTACGTTTTCGATAACATCTGAAAAAGGCCATATTTTAATGTTTCTAGTAAAACGCCGTCTTAAAAAAAAAGTGTACCGCACATGTTTTGGAAAATTAACTTTTTTACTTTATAATCGTCATTGTTACCTTCCTGGGCACACTTAATTTCAGCAAGGGCGTATTCCAGTAAGCCGATCTGTTCCAAACGGCCTCATTAAAGAAGCAACGTTTTCGATAAGATCTGAAAAATGCTGTATTTGATGTTTTTTGTAAAATGCCGTCTTAAAAAAAAAGTGTACCGCACATGTTTTGGAAAATTAACTTTTTTACTCCATAATCGTAATTGTCACCTTCCTGGGCACACTTAATTTCAGCAAGGGCGTATTCCAATAAGCCGATCCGTTCCAAACGGCCTCTTAAAGAAGCAACGTTTTCGATAACATCAGTTCTGAAAAAGGCGGTATTTAATGTTTATATTAAAACGCCGTCTTAAAAAAAAAGTGTACCGCACATGTTTTGTAAAATTAACTTTTTTACTTCATAATCGTAATTGTCACCTTCCTGGGCACACTTAATTTTAGCAAGGGCGTATTCCAATAAGCCGATCTGTTCCAAAAGGCCTCTTAAAGAGGCTACGTTTTCGATAACATCTAAAAAAAAGCGGTATTTGATGTTTCTAGTAAAATGCCGTCTAAAAAAAAAGGGTACCGCACATGTTTTTGAAAATTAACTTTTTTACTCCATAATCGTAATTGTCACCTTCCTGGGCACACTTAATTTCAGCAAGGGCGTATTCCAATAAGCCGATCCGTTCCAAACGGCCTCTTAAAGAAGCAACGTTTTCGATAACATCAGTTCTGAAAAAGGCGGTATTTAATGTTTCTATTAAAACGCCGTCTTAAAAAAAAAGTGTACCGCACATGTTTTGTAAAATTAACTTTTTTACTTCATAATCGTAATTGTCACCTTCCTGGGCACACTTAATTTCAGCAAGGGCGTATTCCAATAAGCCGATCTGTTCCAAAAGGCCTCTTAAAGAGGCTACATTTTCGATAACATCTAAAAAAAAGGAGGTATTTGATGTTTCTAGTAAAATGCCGTCTTAAAAAAAAAGTGTACCGCACATGTTTTGGAAAATTTACTTTTTTACTCCATAATCGTAATTGTCACCTTCCTGGGCACACTTAATTTCAGCAAGGGCGTATTCCAATAAGCCGATCCGTTCCAAACGGCCTCTTAAAGAAGCAACGTTTTCGATAACATCAGTTCTGAAAAAGGCGGTATTTAATGTTTCTATTAAAACGCCGTCTTAAAAAAAAAGTGTACCGCACATGTTTTGGAAAATTAACTTTTTTACTTTATAATCGTCATTGTTACCTTCCTGGGCACACTTAATTTCAGCAAGGGCGTATTCCAGTAAGCCGATCCGTTCCAAACGGCCTCTTAAAGAGGCAACGTTTTCGATAACATCTGAAAAAGGCGGTATTTGATGTTACTAGTAAAACGCAGTCTTAAAAAAAAGTGTACCGCACATGTTTTGGAAAATTAACTTTTTTACTTCATAATCGTAATTGTCACCTTCCTGGGCACACTTAATTTCAGCAAGGGCGTATTCCAATAAGCCGATCTGTTCCAAAAGGCCTCTTAAAGAGGCTACGTTTTCGATAACATCTGAAAAAGGCCATATTTTAATGTTTCTAGTAAAACGCCGTCTTAAAAAAAAAGTGTACCGCACATGTTTTGGAAAATTAACTTTTTTACTCCATAATCGTAATTGTCACCTTCCTGGGCACACTTAATTTCAGCAAGGGCGTATTCCAATAAGCCGATCTGTTCCAAAAGGCCTCTTAAAGAGGCTACGTTTTCAATAACATCTAAAAAAAAAGGCGGTATTTGATGTTTCTAGTAAAACGCCGTCTTAAAAAAAAAGTGTACCGCACATGTTTTGGAAAATTAACTTTTTTACTCCATAATCGTAATTGTCACCTTCCTGGGCACACTTAATTTCAGCAAGGGCGTATTCCAATAAGCCGATCCGTTCCAAACGCCCTCTTAAAGAGGTAACGTTTTCGATAACATCTGAAAAAGGCGGTATTTGATGTTTCTAGTAAAACGCCGTCTTAAAAAAAAAGTGTACCGCACATGTTTTGTAAAATTAACTTTTTTACTTCATAATCGTAATTGTCACCTTCCTGGGCACACTTAATTTCAGCAAGGGCGTATTCCAGTAAGCCGATCCGTTCCAAACGGCCTCTTAAAGAGGCAACGTTTTCGATAACATCTGAAAAAGGCGGTATTTGATGTTACTAGTAAAACGCAGTCTTAAAAAAAAAGGTGTACCGCACATGTTTTGGAAAATTAACTTTTTTACTTCATAATCGTAATTGTCACCTTCCTGGGCACACTTAATTCCAGCAAGGGCGTATTCCAATAAGCCGATCTGTTCCAAAAGGCCTCTTAAAGAGGCTACGTTTTCGATAACATCTGAAAAAGGCCATATTTTAATGTTTCTAGTAAAACGCCGTCTTAAAAAAAAAGTGTACCGCACATGTTTTGGAAAATTAACTTTTTTACTTTATAATCGTCATTGTTACCTTCCTGGGCACACTTAATTTCAGCAAGGGCGTATTCCAGTAAGCCGATCTGTTCCAAACGGCCTCATTAAAGAAGCAACGTTTTCGATAAGATCTGAAAAATGCGGTATTTGATGTTTTTTGTAAAATGCCGTCTTAAAAAAAAAGTGTACCGCACATGTTTTGGAAAATTAACTTTTTTAGTCCATAATCGTAATTGTCACCTTCCTGGGCACACTTAATTTCAGCAAGGGCGTATTCCAATAAGCCGATCCGTTCCAAACGGCCTCTTAAAGAAGCAACGTTTTCGATAACATCAGTTCTGAAAAAGGCGGTATTTAATGTTTCTATTAAAATGCCGTCTTAAAAAAAAAGTGTACCGCACATGTTTTGTAAAATTAACTTTTTTACTTCATAATCGTAATTGTCACCTTCCTGGGCACACTTAATTTCAGCAAGGGCGTATTCCAATAAGCCGATCTGTTCCAAAAGGCCTCTTAAAGAGGCTACGTTTTCGATAACATCTGAAAAAGGCCATAATTTAATGTTTCTAGTAAAACGCCGTCTTAAAAAAAAAGTGTACCGCACATGTTTTGGAAAATTAACTTTTTTACTTCATAATCGTAATTGTCACCTTCCTGGGCACACTTAATTTCAGCAAGGGCGTATTCCAGTAAGCCGATCCGTTCCAAACGGCCTCTTAAAGAGGCAACGTTTTCGATAACATCTGAAAAAGGCGGTATTTGATGTTACTAGTAAAACGCAGTCTTAAAAAAAAAGTGTACCGCACATGTTTTGGAAAATTAACTTGTTTACTTCATAATCGTAATTGTCACCTTCCTGGGCACACTTTATTTCAGCAAGGGCGTATTCCAATAAGCCGATCTGTTCCAAAAGGCCTCTTAAAGAGGCTACGTTTTCGATAACATCTGAAAAAGGCCATATTTTAATGTTTCTAGTAAAACGCCGTCTTAAAAAAAAAGTGTACCGCACATGTTTTGGAAAATTAACTTTTTTACTTTATAATCGTCATTGTTACCTTCCTGGGCACACTTAATTTCAGCAAGGGCGTATTCCAGTAAGCCGATCTGTTCCAAACGGCCTCATTAAAGAAGCAACGTTTTCGATAAGATCTGAAAAATGCGGTATTTGATGTTTTTTGTAAAATGCCGTCTTAAAAAAAAAGTGTACCGCACATGTTTTGGAAAATTAACTTTTTTACTCCATAATCGTAATTGTCACCTTCCTGGGCACACTTAATTTCAGCAAGGGCGTATTCCAATAAGCCGATCCGTTCCAAACGGCCTCTTAAAGAAGCAACGTTTTCGATAACATCAGTTCTGAAAAAGGCGGTATTTAATGTTTCTATTAAAATGCCGTCTTAAAAAAAAGTGTACCGCACATGTTTTGTAAAATTAACTTTTTTACTTCATAATCGTAATTGTCACCTTCCTGGGCACACTTAATTTCAGCAAGGGCGTATTCCAATAAGCCGATCTGTTCCAAAAGGCCTCTTAAAGAGGCTACGTTTTCGATAACATCTGAAAAAGGCGGTATTTGATGTTACTAGTAAAACGCAGTCTTAAAAAAAAAGTGTACCGCACATGTTTTGGAAAATTAACTTTTTTACTTCATAATCGTAATTGTCACCTTCCTGGGCACACTTAATTTCAGCAAGGGCGTATTCCAATAAGCCGATCTGTTCCAAAAGGCCTCTTAAAGAGGCTACGTTTTCGATAACATCTAAAAAAAAAAGGCGGTATTTGATGTTTCTAGTAAAATGCCGTCTTAAAAAAAAAGTGTACCGCACATGTTTTGGAAAATTAACTTTTTTACTCCATAATCGTAATTGTCACCTTCCTGGGCACACTTAATTTCAGCAAGGGCGTATTCCAATAAGCCGATCCGTTCCAAACGGCCTCTTAAAGAAGCAACGTTTTCGATAACATCAGTTCTGAAAAAGGCGGTATTTAATGTTTCTATTAAAACGCCGTCTTAAAAAAAAAGTGTACCGGACATGTTTTGTAAAATTAACTTTTTTACTTCATAATCGTAATTGTCACCTTCCTGGGCACACTTAATTTCAGCAAGGACGTATTCCAGTAAGCCGATCTGTTCCAAAAGGCCTCTTAAAGAGGCTACGTTTTCGATAACATCTAAAAAAGGCGGTATTTGATGTTTCTAGTAAAATGCCGTCTTAAAAAAAAAGGTGTACCGCACATGTTTTGGAAAATTAACTTTTTTACTCCATAATCGTAATTGTCACCTTCCTGGGCACACTTAATTTCAGCAAGGGCGTATTCCAACAAGCCGATCCGTTCCAAACGGCCTCTTAAAGAAGCAACGTTTTCGATAACATCAGTTCTGAAAAAGGCGGTATTTAATGTTTCTATTAAAACGCCGTCTTAAAAAAAAAGTGTACCGCACATGTTTTGTAAAATTAACTTTTTTACTTCATAATCGTAATTGTCACCTTCCTGGGCACACTTAATTTCAGCAAGGGCGTATTCCAATAAGCCGATCTGTTCCAAAAGGCCTCTTAAAGAGGCTACGTTTTCGATAACATCTAAAAAAAAGCGGTATTTCATGTTTCTAGTAAAATGCCGTCTAAAAAAAAAGGGTACCGCACATGTTTTGGAAAATTAACTTTTTTACTCCATAATCGTAATTGTCACCTTCCTGGGCACACTTAATTTTAGCAAGGGCGTATTCCAATAAGCCGATCCGTTCCAAACGGCCTCTTAAAGAAGCAACGTTTTCGATAACATCAGTTCTGAAAAAGGCGGTATTTAATGTTTCTATTAAAACGCCGTCTTAAAAAAAAAGTGTACCGCACATGTTTTGTAAAATTAACTTTTTTACTTCATAATCGTAATTGTCACCTTCCTGGGCACACTTAATTTCAGCAAGGGCGTATTCCAATAAGCCGATCTGTTCCAAAAGGCCTCTTAAAGAGGCTACATTTTCGATAACATCTAAAAAAAAGGAGGTATTTGATGTTTCTAGTAAAATGCCGTCTTAAAAAAAAAGTGTACCGCACATGTTTTGGAAAATTTACTTTTTTACTCCATAATCGTAATTGTCACCTTCCTGGGCACACTTAATTTCAGCAAGGGCGTATTCCAATAAGCCGATCCGTTCCAAACGGCCTCTTAAAGAAGCAACGTTTTCGATAACATCAGTTCTGAAAAAGGCGGTATTTAATGTTTCTATTAAAACGCAGTCTTAAAAAAAAAGTGTACCGCACATGTTTTGGAAAATTAACTTTTTTACTTTATAATCGTCATTGTTACCTTCCTGGGCACACTTAATTTCAGCAAGGGCGTATTCCAGTAAGCCGATCCGTTCCAAACGGCCTCTTAAAGAGGCAACGTTTTCGATAACATCTGAAAAAGGCGGTATTTGATGTTACTAGTAAAACGCAGTCTTAAAAAAAAGTGTACCGCACATGTTTTGGAAAATTAACTTTTTTACTTCATAATCGTAATTGTCACCTTCCTGGGCACACTTAATTTCAGCAAGGGCGTATTCCAATAAGCCGATCTGTTCCAAAAGGCCTCTTAAAGAGGCTACGTTTTCGATAACATCTGAAAAAGGCCATATTTTAATGTTTCTAGTAAAACGCCGTCTTAAAAAAAAAGTGTACCGCACATGTTTTGGAAAATTAACTTTTTTACTCCATAATCGTAATTGTCACCTTCCTGGGCACACTTAATTTCAGCAAGGGCGTATTCCAATAAGCCGATCTGTTCCAAAAGGCCTCTTAAAGAGGCTACGTTTTCAATAACATCTAAAAAAAAAGGCGGTATTTGATGTTTCTAGTAAAACGCCGTCTTAAAAAAAAAGTGTACCGCACATGTTTTGGAAAATTAACTTTTTTACTCCATAATCGTAATTGTCACCTTCCTGGGCACACTTAATTTCAGCAAGGGCGTATTCCAATAAGCCGATCCGTTCCAAACGCCCTCTTAAAGAGGTAACGTTTTCGATAACATCTGAAAAAGGCGGTATTTGATGTTTCTAGTAAAACGCCGTCTTAAAAAAAAGTGTACCGCACATGTTTTGTAAAATTAACTTTTTTACTTCATAATCGTAATTGTCACCTTCCTGGGCACACTTAATTTCAGCAAGGGCGTATTCCAGTAAGCCGATCCGTTCCAAACGGCCTCTTAAAGAGGCAACATTTTCGATAACATCTGAAAAAGGCGGTATTTGATGTTACTAGTAAAACGCAGTCTTAAAAAAAAAGGTGTACCGCACATGTTTTGGAAAATTAACTTTTTTACTTCATAATCGTAATTGTCACCTTCCTGGGCACACTTCATTTCAGCAAGACGTATTCCAATAAGCCGATCTGTTCCAAAAGGCCTCTTAAAGAGGCTACGTTTTCGATAACATCTGAAAAAGGCCATATTTTAATGTTTCTAGTAAAACGCCGTCTTAAAAAAAAAGTGTACCGCACATGTTTTGGAAAATTAACTTTTTTACTTTATAATCGTCATTGTTACCTTCCTGGGCACACTTAATTTCAGCAAGGGCGTATTCCAGTAATCCGATCCGTTCCAAACGGCCTCTTAAAGAGGCAACGTTTTCGATAACATCTGAAAAAGGCGGTATTTGATGTTACTAGTAAAACACTGTCTTAAAAAAAAAGTGTACCGCACATGTTTTGTAAAATTAACTTTTTTACTTCATAATCGTAATTGTCACCTTCCTGGGCACACTTAATTTCAGCAAGGGCGTATTCCAATAAGCCGATCTGTTCCAAAAGGCCTCTTAAAGAGGCTACGTTTTCGATAACATCTAAACAAAGGCGGTATTTGATGTTTCTAGTAAAATGCCGTCTTAAAAAAAAAGTGTACCGCACATGTTTTGGAAAATTAACTTTTTTACTCCATAATCGTAATTGTCACCTTCCTGGGCACACTTAATTTCAGCAAGGGCGTATTCCAGTAAGCCGATCCGTTCCAAACGGCCTCTTAAAGAGGCAACGTTTTCGATAACATCTGAAAAAGGCGGTATTTGATGTTACTAGTAAAACGCAGTCTTAAAAAAAAAGTGTACCGCACATGTTTTGGAAAATTAACTTTTTTACTTCATAATCGTAATTGTCACCTTCCTGGGCACACTTTATTTCAGCAAGGGCGTATTCCAATAAGCCGATCTGTTCCAAAAGGCCTCTTAAAGAGGCTACGTTTTCGATAACATCTGAAAAAGGCCATATTTTAATGTTTCTAGTAAAACGCCGTCAAAAAAAAAGTGTACCGCACATGTTTTGGAAAATTAACTTTTTTACTTTATAATCGTCATTGTTACCTTCCTGGGCACACTTAATTTCAGCAAGGGCGTATTCCAGTAAGCCGATCTGTTCCAAACGGCCTCATTAAAGAAGCAACGTTTTCGATAAGATCTGAAAAATGCGGTATTTGATGTTTTTTGTAAAATGCCGTCTTAAAAAAAAAGTGTACCGCACATGTTTTGGAAAATTAACTTTTTTACTCCATAATCGTAATTGTCACCTTCCTGGGCACACTTAATTTCAGCAAGGGCGTATTCCAATAAGCCGATCCGTTCCAAACGGCCTCTTAAAGAAGCAACGTTTTCGATAACATCAGTTCTGAAAAAGGCGGTATTTAATGTTTCTATTAAAACGCCGTCTTAAAAAAAAAGTGTACCGCACATGTTTTGGAAAATTAACTTTTTTACTTTATAATCGTCATTGTTACCTTCCTGGGCACACTTAATTTCAGCAAGGGCGTATTCCAGTAAGCCGATCTGTTCCAAACGGCCTCATTAAAGAAGCAACGTTTTCGATAAGATCTGAAAAATGCGGTATTTGATGTTTTTTGTAAAATGCCGTCTTAAAAAAAAAGGTGTACCGCACATGTTTTGGAAAATTAACTTTTTTCTCCATAATCGTAATTGTCACCTTCCTGGGCACACTTAATTTCAGCAAGGGCGTATTCCAATAAGCCGATCCGTTCCAAACGGCCTCTTAAAGAAGCAACGTTTTCGATAACATCAGTTCTGAAAAAGGCGGTATTTAATGTTTCTATTAAAATGCCGTCTTAAAAAAAAGTGTACCGCACATGTTTTGTAAAATTAACTTTTTTACTTCATAATCGTAATTGTCACCTTCCTGGGCACACTTAATTTCAGCAAGAGCGTATTCCAATAAGCCGATCTGTTCCAAAAGGCCTCTTAAAGAGGCTACGTTTTCGATAACATCTGAAAAAGGCCATAATTTAATGTTTCTAGTAAAACGCCGTCTTAAAAAAAAAGTGTACCGCACATGTTTTGGAAAATTAACTTTTTTACTTCATAATCGTAATTGTCACCTTCCTGGGCACACTTAATTTCAGCAAGGGCGTATTCCAGTAAGCCGATCCGTTCCAAACGGCCTCTTAAAGAGGCAACGTTTTCGATAACATCTGAAAAAGGCGGTATTTGATGTTACTAGTAAAACGCAGTCTTAAAAAAAAAGTGTACCGCACATGTTTTGGAAAATTAACTTGTTTACTTCATAATCGTAATTGTCACCTTCCTGGGCACACTTTATTTCAGCAAGGGCGTATTCCAATAAGCCGATCTGTTCCAAAAGGCCTCTTAAAGAGGCTACGTTTTCGATAACATCTGAAAAAGGCCATATTTTAATGTTTCTAGTAAAACGCCGTCTTAAAAAAAAAGTGTACCGCACATGTTTTGGAAAATTAACTTTTTTACTTTATAATTGTCATTGTTACCTTCCTGGGCACACTTAATTTCAACAAGGGCGTATTCCAGTAAGCCGATCCGTTCCAAACGGCCTCTTAAAGAGGCTACGTTTTCGATAACATCTGAAAAAGGCCATATTTTAATGTTTCTAGTAAAACGCCGTCTTAAAAAAAAAGTGTACCGCACATGTTTTGGAAAATTAACTTTTTTACTTTATAATCGTCATTGTTACCTTCCTGGGCACACTTAATTTCAGCAAGGGCGTATTCCAGTAAGCCGATCTGTTCCAAAAGGCCTCTTAAAGAGGCTACGTTTTCGATAACATCTACAAAAAAGGCGGTATTTGATGTTTCTAGTAAAATGCCGTCTTAAAAAAAAAGTGTACCGCACATGTTTTGGAAAATTAACTTTTTTACTCCATAATCGTAATTGTCACCTTCCTGGGCACACTTAATTTCAGCAAGGGCGTATTCCAGTAAGCCGATCCGTTCCAAACGGCCTCTTAAAGAGGCAACGTTTTCGATAACATCTGAAAAAGGCGGTATTTGATGTTACTAGTAAAACGCAGTCTTAAAAAAAAAGTGTACCGCACATGTTTTGGAAAATTAACTTTTTTACTTCATAATCGTAATTGTCACCTTCCTGGGCACACTTAATTTCAGCAAGGGCGTATTCCAATAAGCCGATCTGTTCCAAAAGGCCTCTTAAAGAGGCTACGTTTTCGATAACATCTGAAAAAGGCCATATTTTAATGTTTCTAGTAAAACGCCGTCTTAAAAAAAAAGTGTACCGCACATGTTTTGGAAAATTAACTTTTTTACTTTATAATCGTCATTGTTACCTTCCTGGGCACACTTAATTTCAGCAAGGGCGTATTCCAGTAAGCCGATCTGTTCCAAACGGCCTCATTAAAGAAGCAACGTTTTCGATAAGATCTGAAAAATGCGG
The DNA here is from genome assembly GCA_037893245.1 of Crossaster papposus. Lineage (NCBI taxonomy): Eukaryota > Metazoa > Echinodermata > Asteroidea > Velatida > Solasteridae > Crossaster > Crossaster papposus. The sequence continues at coordinate 2,275,419 of JBAIAA010000072.1, read as the reverse complement.
TATTTGATGTTTTTTGTAAAATGCCGTCTTAAAAAAAAAGTGTACCGCACATGTTTTGGAAAATTAACTTTTTTACTCCATAATCGTAATTGTCACCTTCCTGGGCACACTTAATTTCAGCAAGGGCGTATTCCAATAAGCCGATCCGTTCCAAACGGCCTCTTAAAGAAGCAACGTTTTCGATAACATCAGTTCTGAAAAAGGCGGTATTTAATGTTTCTATTAAAATGCCGTCTTAAAAAAAAGTGTACCGCACATGTTTTGTAAAATTAACTTTTTTACTTCATAATCGTAATTGTCACCTTCCTGGGCACACTTAATTTCAGCAAGGGCGTATTCCAATAAGCCGATCTGTTCCAAAAGGCCTCTTAAAGAGGCTACGTTTTCGATAACATCTAAAAAAAAGCGGTATTTGATGTTTCTAGTAAAATGCCGTCTTAAAAAAAAAGTGTACCGCACATGTTTTGGAAAATTAACTTTTTTACTCCATAATCGTAATTGTCACCTTCCTGGGCACACTTAATTTCAGCAAGGGCGTATTCCAGTAAGCCGATCCGTTCCAAACGGCCTCTTAAAGAGGCAACGTTTTCGATAACATCTGAAAAAGGCGGTATTTGATGTTACTAGTAAAACGCAGTCTTAAAAAAAAAGTGTACCGCACATGTTTTGGAAAATTAACTTTTTTACTTCATAATCGTAATTGTCACCTTCCTGGGCACACTTTATTTCAGCAAGGGCGTATTCCAATAAGCCGATCTGTTCCAAAAGGCCTCTTAAAGAGGCTACGTTTTCGATAACATCTGAAAAAGGCCATATTTTAATGTTTCTAGTAAAACGCCGTCAAAAAAAAAGTGTACCGCACATGTTTTGGAAAATTAACTTTTTTACTTTATAATCGTCATTGTTACCTTCCTGGGCACACTTAATTTCAGCAAGGGCGTATTCCAGTAAGCCGATCTGTTCCAAACGGCCTCATTAAAGAAGCAACGTTTTCGATAAGATCTGAAAAATGCGGTATTTGATGTTTTTTGTAAAATGCCGTCTTAAAAAAAAAGTGTACCGCACATGTTTTGGAAAATTAACTTTTTTCTCCATAATCGTAATTGTCACCTTCCTGGGCACACTTAATTTCAGCAAGGGCGTATTCCAATAAGCCGATCCGTTCCAAACGGCCTCTTAAAGAAGCAACGTTTTCGATAACATCAGTTCTGAAAAAGGCGGTATTTAATGTTTCTATTAAAATGCCGTCTTAAAAAAAAGTGTACCGCACATGTTTTGTAAAATTAACTTTTTTACTTCATAATCGTAATTGTCACCTTCCTGGGCACACTTAATTTCAGCAAGAGCGTATTCCAATAAGCCGATCTGTTCCAAAAGGCCTCTTAAAGAGGCTACGTTTTCGATAACATCTGAAAAAGGCCATAATTTAATGTTTCTAGTAAAACGCCGTCTTAAAAAAAAAGTGTACCGCACATGTTTTGGAAAATTAACTTTTTTACTTCATAATCGTAATTGTCACCTTCCTGGGCACACTTAATTTCAGCAAGGGCGTATTCCAGTAAGCCGATCCGTTCCAAACGGCCTCTTAAAGAGGCAACGTTTTCGATAACATCTGAAAAAGGCGGTATTTGATGTTACTAGTAAAACGCAGTCTTAAAAAAAAAGTGTACCGCACATGTTTTGGAAAATTAACTTGTTTACTTCATAATCGTAATTGTCACCTTCCTGGGCACACTTTATTTCAGCAAGGGCGTATTCCAATAAGCCGATCTGTTCCAAAAGGCCTCTTAAAGAGGCTACGTTTTCGATAACATCTGAAAAAGGCCATATTTTAATGTTTCTAGTAAAACGCCGTCTTAAAAAAAAAGTGTACCGCACATGTTTTGGAAAATTAACTTTTTTACTTTATAATCGTCATTGTTACCTTCCTGGGCACACTTAATTTCAGCAAGGGCGTATTCCAGTAAGCCGATCTGTTCCAAAAGGCCTCTTAAAGAGGCTACGTTTTCGATAACATCTACAAAAAAGGCGGTATTTGATGTTTCTAGTAAAATGCCGTCTTAAAAAAAAAGTGTACCGCACATGTTTTGGAAAATTAACTTTTTTACTCCATAATCGTAATTGTCACCTTCCTGGGCACACTTAATTTCAGCAAGGGCGTATTCCAGTAAGCCGATCCGTTCCAAACGGCCTCTTAAAGAGGCAACGTTTTCGATAACATCTGAAAAAGGCGGTATTTGATGTTACTAGTAAAACGCAGTCTTAAAAAAAAAGTGTACCGCACATGTTTTGGAAAATTAACTTTTTTACTTCATAATCGTAATTGTCACCTTCCTGGGCACACTTAATTTCAGCAAGGGCGTATTCCAATAAGCCGATCTGTTCCAAAAGGCCTCTTAAAGAGGCTACGTTTTCGATAACATCTGAAAAAGGCCATATTTTAATGTTTCTAGTAAAACGCCGTCTTAAAAAAAAAGTGTACCGCACATGTTTTGGAAAATTAACTTTTTTACTTTATAATCGTCATTGTTACCTTCCTGGGCACACTTAATTTCAGCAAGGGCGTATTCCAGTAAGCCGATCTGTTCCAAACGGCCTCATTAAAGAAGCAACGTTTTCGATAAGATCTGAAAAATGCGGTATTTGATGTTTTTTGTAAAATGCCGTCTTAAAAAAAAAGTGTACCGCACATGTTTTGGAAAATTAACTTTTTTACTCCATAATCGTAATTGTCACCTTCCTGGGCACACTTAATTTCAGCAAGGGCGTATTCCAATAAGCCGATCCGTTCCAAACGGCCTCTTAAAGAAGCAACGTTTTCGATAACATCAGTTCTGAAAAAGGCGGTATTTAATGTTTCTATTAAAATGCCGTCTTAAAAAAAAGTGTACCGCACATGTTTTGTAAAATTAACTTTTTTACTTCATAATCGTAATTGTCACCTTCCTGGGCACACTTAATTTCAGCAAGGGCGTATTCCAATAAGCCGATCTGTTCCAAAAGGCCTCTTAAAGAGGCTACGTTTTCGATAACATCTGAAAAAGGCCATAATTTAATGTTTCTAGTAAAACGCCGTCTTAAAAAAAAAGTGTACCGCACATGTTTTGGAAAATTAACTTTTTTACTTCATAATCGTAATTGTCACCTTCCTGGGCACACATAATTTCAGCAATGGCGTATTCCAGTAAGCCGATCCGTTCCAAACGGCCTCTTAAAGAGGCAACGTTTTCGATAACATCTGAAAAAGGCGGTATTTGATGTTACTAGTAAAACGCAGTCTTAAAAAAAAAGTGTACCGCACATGTTTTGGAAAATTAACTTGTTTACTTCATAATCGTAATTGTCACCTTCCTGGGCACACTTTATTTCAGCAAGGGCGTATTCCAATAAGCCGATCTGTTCCAAAAGGCCTCTTAAAGAGGCTACGTTTTCGATAACATCTGAAAAAGGCCATATTTTAATGTTTCTAGTAAAACGCCGTCTTAAAAAAAAAGTGTACCGCACATGTTTTGGAAAATTAACTTTTTTACTTTATAATCGTCATTGTTACCTTCCTGGGCACACTTAATTTCAGCAAGGGCGTATTCCAGTAAGCCGATTCGTTCCAAACGGCCTCTTAAAGAGGCAACGTTTTCGATAACATCTGAAAAAGGCGGTATTTGATGTTACTAGTAAAACACTGTCTTAAAAAAAAAGGGTACCGCACATGTTTTGTAAAATTAACTTTTTTACTTCATAATCGTAATTGTCACCTTCCTGGGCACACTTAATTTCAGCAAGGGCGTATTCCAATAAGCCGATCTGTTCCAAAAGGCCTCTTAAAGAGGCTACGTTTTCGATAACATCTACAAAAAAGGCGGTATTTGATGTTTCTAGTAAAATGCCGTCTTAAAAAAAAAGTGTACCGCACATGTTTTGGAAAATTAACTTTTTTACTCCATAATCGTAATTGTCACCTTCCTGGGCACACTTAATTTCAGCAAGGGCGTATTCCAGTAAGCCGATCCGTTCCAAACGGCCTCTTAAAGAGGCAACGTTTTCGATAACATCTGAAAAAGGCGGTATTTGATGTTACTAGTAAAACGCAGTCTTAAAAAAAAAGTGTACCGCACATGTTTTCGAAAATTAACTTTTTTACTTCATAATCGTAATTGTCTCCTTCCTGGGCACACTTTATTTCAGCAAGGGCGTATTCCAATAAGCCGATCTGTTCCAAAAGGCCTCTTAAAGAGGCTACGTTTTCGATAACATCTGAAAAAGGCCATATTTTAATGTTTCTAGTAAAACGCCGTCTTAAAAAAAAAGTGTACCGCACATGTTTTGGAAAATTAACTTTTTTACTTTATAATCGTCATTGTTACCTTCCTGGGCACACTTAATTTCAGCAAGGGCGTATTCCAATAAGCCGATCCGTTCCAAACGGCCTCTTAAAGAAGCAACGTTTTCGATAACATCAGTTCTGAAAAAGGCGGTATTTAATGTTTCTATTAAAATGCCGTCTTAAAAAAAAGTGTACCGCACATGTTTTGTAAAATTAACTTTTTTACTTCATAATCGTAATTGTCACCTTCCTGGGCACACTTAATTTCAGCAAGGGCGTATTCCAATAAGCCGATCTGTTCCAAAAGGCCTCTTAAAGAGGCTACGTTTTCGATAACATCTGAAAAAGGCCATAATTTAATGTTTCTAGTAAAACGCCGTCTTAAAAAAAAAGTGTACCGCACATGTTTTGGAAAATTAACTTTTTTACTTCATAATCGTAATTGTCACCTTCCTGGGCACACTTAATTTCAGCAAGGGCGTATTCCAGTAAGCCGATCCGTTCCAAACGGCCTCTTAAAGAGGCAACGTTTTCGATAACATCTGAAAAAGGCGGTATTTGATGTTACTAGTAAAACGCAGTCTTAAAAAAAAAGTGTACCGCACATGTTTTGGAAAATTAACTTGTTTACTTCATAATCGTAATTGTCACCTTCCTGGGCACACTTTATTTCAGCAAGGGCGTATTCCAATAAGCCGATCTGTTCCAAAAGGCCTCTTAAAGAGGCTACGTTTTCGATAACATCTGAAAAAGGCCATATTTTAATGTTTCTAGTAAAACGCCGTCTTAAAAAAAAAGTGTACCGCACATGTTTTGGAAAATTAACTTTTTTACTTTATAATCGTCATTGTTACCTTCCTGGGCACACTTAATTTCAGCAAGGGCGTATTCCAGTAAGCCGATTCGTTCCAAACGGCCTCTTAAAGAGGCAACGTTTTCGATAACATCTGAAAAAGGCGGTATTTGATGTTACTAGTAAAACACTGTCTTAAAAAAAAAGGGTACCGCACATGTTTTGTAAAATTAACTTTTTTACTTCATAATCGTAATTGTCACCTTCCTGGGCACACTTAATTTCAGCAAGGGCGTATTCCAATAAGCCGATCTGTTCCAAAAGGCCTCTTAAAGAGGCTACGTTTTCGATAACATCTACAAAAAAGGCGGTATTTGATGTTTCTAGTAAAATGCCGTCTTAAAAAAAAAGTGTACCGCACATGTTTTGGAAAATTAACTTTTTTACTCCATAATCGTAATTGTCACCTTCCTGGGCACACTTAATTTCAGCAAGGGCGTATTCCAGTAAGCCGATCCGTTCCAAACGGCCTCTTAAAGAGGCAACGTTTTCGATAACATCTGAAAAAGGCGGTATTTGATGTTACTAGTAAAACGCAGTCTTAAAAAAAAAGTGTACCGCACATGTTTTCGAAAATTAACTTTTTTACTTCATAATCGTAATTGTCTCCTTCCTGGGCACACTTTATTTCAGCAAGGGCGTATTCCAATAAGCCGATCTGTTCCAAAAGGCCTCTTAAAGAGGCTACGTTTTCGATAACATCTGAAAAAGGCCATATTTTAATGTTTCTAGTAAAACGCCGTCTTAAAAAAAAAGTGTACCGCACATGTTTTGGAAAATTAACTTTTTTACTTTATAATCGTCATTGTTACCTTCCTGGGCACACTTAATTTCAGCAAGGGCGTATTCCAGTAAGCCGATCTGTTCCAAACGGCCTCATTAAAGAAGCAACGTTTTCGATAAGATCTGAAAAATGCGGTATTTGATGTTTTTTGTAAAATGCCGTCTTAAAAAAAAAGTGTACCGCACATGTTTTGGAAAATTAACTTTTTTACTCCATAATCGTAATTGTCACCTTCCTGGGCACACTTAATTTCAGCAAGGGCGTATTCCAATAAGCCGATCCGTTCCAAACGGCCTCTTAAAGAAGCAACGTTTTCGATAACATCAGTTCTGAAAAAGGCGGTATTTAATGTTTCTATTAAAACGCCGTCTTAAAAAAAAAGTGTACCGCACATGTTTTGGAAAATTAACTTTTTTACTTTATAATTGTCATTGTTACCTTCCTGGGCACACTTAATTTCAACAAGGGCGTATTCCAGTAAGCCGATCCGTTCCAAACGGCCTCTTAAAGAGGCTACGTTTTCGATAACATCTGAAAAAGGCCATATTTTAATGTTTCCAGTAAAACGCCGTCTTAAAAAAAAAGTGTACCGCACATGTTTTGGAAAATTAACTTTTTTACTTTATAATCGTCATTGTTACCTTCCTGGGCACACTTAATTTCAGCAAGGGCGTATTCCAGTAAGCCGATCCGTTCCAAACGGCCTCTTAAAGAGGCAACGTTTTCGATAACATCTGAAAAAGGCGGTATTTGATGTTACTAGTAAAACACTGTCTTAAAAAAAAAGTGTACCGCACATGTTTTAGAAAATTAACTTTTTTACTTTATAATCGTCATTGTTACCTTCCTGGGCACACTTAATTTCAGCAAGGGCGTATTCCAGTAAGCCGATCCGTTCCAAACGGCCTCTTAAAGAGGCAACGTTTTCGATAACATCTGAAAAAGGCGGTATTTGATGTTACTAGTAAAACGCAGTCTTAAAAAAAAAGTGTACCGCACATGTTTTGGAAAATTAACTTTTTTACTTCATAATCGTAATTGTCACCTTCCTGGGAACACTTAATTTCAGCAAGGGCGTATTCCAATAAGCCGATCTGTTCCAAAAGGCCTCTTAAAGAGGCTACGTTTTCGATAACATCTGAAAAAGGCCATATTTTAATGTTTCTAGTAAAACGCCGTCTTAAAAAAAAAGTGTACCGCACATGTTTTGGAAAATTAACTTTTTTACTCCATAATCGTAATTGTCACCTTCCTGGGCACACTTAATTTCAGCAAGGGCGTATTCCAATAAGCCGATCCGTTCCAAACGGCCTCTTAAAGAAGCAACGTTTTCGATAACATCAGTTCTGAAAAAGGCGGTATTTAATGTTTCTATTAAAATGCCGTCTTAAAAAAAAAGTGTACCGCACATGTTTTGTAAAATTAACTTTTTTACTTCATAATCGTAATTGTCACCTTCCTGGGCACACTTAATTTCAGCAAGGGCGTATTCCAATAAGCCGATCTGTTCCAAAAGGCCTCTTAAAGAGGCTACGTTTTCGATAACATCTGAAAAAGGCCATAATTTAATGTTTCTAGTAAAACGCCGTCTTAAAAAAAAAGTGTACCGCACATGTTTTGGAAAATTAACTTTTTTACTTCATAATCGTAATTGTCACCTTCCTGGGCACACTTAATTTCAGCAAGGGCGTATTCCAGTAAGCCGATCCGTTCCAAACGGCCTCTTAAAGAGGCAACGTTTTCGATAACATCTGAAAAAGGCGGTATTTGATGTTACTAGTAAAACGCAGTCTTAAAAAAAAAGTGTACCGCACATGTTTTGGAAAATTAACTTGTTTACTTCATAATCGTAATTGTCACCTTCCTGGGCACACTTTATTTCAGCAAGGGCGTATTCCAATAAGCCGATCTGTTCCAAAAGGCCTCTTAAAGAGGCTACGTTTTCGATAACATCTGAAAAAGGCCATATTTTAATGTTTCTAGTAAAACGCCGTCTTAAAAAAAAAGTGTACCGCACATGTTTTGGAAAATTAACTTTTTTACTTTATAATCGTCATTGTTACCTTCCTGGGCACACTTAATTTCAGCAAGGGCGTATTCCAGTAAGCCGATTCGTTCCAAACGGCCTCTTAAAGAGGCAACGTTTTCGATAACATCTGAAAAAGGCGGTATTTGATGTTACTAGTAAAACACTGTCTTAAAAAAAAAGGGTACCGCACATGTTTTGTAAAATTAACTTTTTTACTTCATAATCGTAATTGTCACCTTCCTGGGCACACTTAATTTCAGCAAGGGCGTATTCCAATAAGCCGATCTGTTCCAAAAGGCCTCTTAAAGAGGCTACGTTTTCGATAACATCTACAAAAAAGGCGGTATTTGATGTTTCTAGTAAAATGCCGTCTTAAAAAAAAAGTGTACCGCACATGTTTTGGAAAATTAACTTTTTTACTCCATAATCGTAATTGTCACCTTCCTGGGCACACTTAATTTCAGCAAGGGCGTATTCCAGTAAGCCGATCCGTTCCAAACGGCCTCTTAAAGAGGCAACGTTTTCGATAACATCTGAAAAAGGCGGTATTTGATGTTACTAGTAAAACGCAGTCTTAAAAAAAAAGTGTACCGCACATGTTTTCGAAAATTAACTTTTTTACTTCATAATCGTAATTGTCTCCTTCCTGGGCACACTTTATTTCAGCAAGGGCGTATTCCAATAAGCCGATCTGTTCCAAAAGGCCTCTTAAAGAGGCTACGTTTTCGATAACATCTGAAAAAGGCCATATTTTAATGTTTCTAGTAAAACGCCGTCTTAAAAAAAAAGTGTACCGCACATGTTTTGGAAAATTAACTTTTTTACTTTATAATCGTCATTGTTACCTTCCTGGGCACACTTAATTTCAGCAAGGGCGTATTCCAGTAAGCCGATCTGTTCCAAACGGCCTCATTAAAGAAGCAACGTTTTCGATAAGATCTGAAAAATGCGGTATTTGATGTTTTTTGTAAAATGCCGTCTTAAAAAAAAAGTGTACCGCACATGTTTTGGAAAATTAACTTTTTTACTCCATAATCGTAATTGTCACCTTCCTGGGCACACTTAATTTCAGCAAGGGCGTATTCCAATAAGCCGATCCGTTCCAAACGGCCTCTTAAAGAAGCAACGTTTTCGATAACATCAGTTCTGAAAAAGGCGGTATTTAATGTTTCTATTAAAACGCCGTCTTAAAAAAAAAGTGTACCGCACATGTTTTGGAAAATTAACTTTTTTACTTTATAATTGTCATTGTTACCTTCCTGGGCACACTTAATTTCAACAAGGGCGTATTCCAGTAAGCCGATCCGTTCCAAACGGCCTCTTAAAGAGGCTACGTTTTCGATAACATCTGAAAAAGGCCATATTTTAATGTTTCCAGTAAAACGCCGTCTTAAAAAAAAAGTGTACCGCACATGTTTTGGAAAATTAACTTTTTTACTTTATAATCGTCATTGTTACCTTCCTGGGCACACTTAATTTCAGCAAGGGCGTATTCCAGTAAGCCGATCCGTTCCAAACGGCCTCTTAAAGAGGCAACGTTTTCGATAACATCTGAAAAAGGCGGTATTTGATGTTACTAGTAAAACACTGTCTTAAAAAAAAAGTGTACCGCACATGTTTTAGAAAATTAACTTTTTTACTTTATAATCGTCATTGTTACCTTCCTGGGCACACTTAATTTCAGCAAGGGCGTATTCCAGTAAGCCGATCCGTTCCAAACGGCCTCTTAAAGAGGCAACGTTTTCGATAACATCTGAAAAAGGCGGTATTTGATGTTACTAGTAAAACGCAGTCTTAAAAAAAAAGTGTACCGCACATGTTTTGGAAAATTAACTTTTTTACTTCATAATCGTAATTGTCACCTTCCTGGGAACACTTAATTTCAGCAAGGGCGTATTCCAATAAGCCGATCTGTTCCAAAAGGCCTCTTAAAGAGGCTACGTTTTCGATAACATCTGAAAAAGGCCATATTTTAATGTTTCTAGTAAAACGCCGTCTTAAAAAAAAAGTGTACCGCACATGTTTTGGAAAATTAACTTTTTTACTCCATAATCGTAATTGTCACCTTCCTGGGCACACTTAATTTCAGCAAGGGCGTATTCCAATAAGCCGATCCGTTCCAAACGGCCTCTTAAAGAAGCAACGTTTTCGATAACATCAGTTCTGAAAAAGGCGGTATTTAATGTTTCTATTAAAATGCCGTCTTAAAAAAAAAGTGTACCGCACATGTTTTGTAAAATTAACTTTTTTACTTCATAATCGTAATTGTCACCTTCCTGGGCACACTTAATTTCAGCAAGGGCGTATTCCAATAAGCCGATCTGTTCCAAAAGGCCTCTTAAAGAGGCTACGTTTTCGATAACATCTGAAAAAGGCCATAATTTAATGTTTCTAGTAAAACGCCGTCTTAAAAAAAAAGTGTACCGCACATGTTTTGGAAAATTAACTTTTTTACTTCATAATCGTAATTGTCACCTTCCTGGGCACACTTAATTTCAGCAAGGGCGTATTCCAGTAAGCCGATCCGTTCCAAACGGCCTCTTAAAGAGGCAACGTTTTCGATAACATCTGAAAAAGGCGGTATTTGATGTTACTAGTAAAACGCAGTCTTAAAAAAAAAGTGTACCGCACATGTTTTGGAAAATTAACTTGTTTACTTCATAATCGTAATTGTCACCTTCCTGGGCACACTTTATTTCAGCAAGGGCGTATTCCAATAAGCCGATCTGTTCCAAAAGGCCTCTTAAAGAGGCTACGTTTTCGATAACATCTGAAAAAGGCCATATTTTAATGTTTCTAGTAAAACGCCGTCTTAAAAAAAAAGTGTACCGCACATGTTTTGGAAAATTAACTTTTTTACTTTATAATCGTCATTGTTACCTTCCTGGGCACACTTAATTTCAGCAAGGGCGTATTCCAGTAAGCCGATCTGTTCCAAACGGCCTCATTAAAGAAGCAACGTTTTCGATAAGATCTGAAAAATGCGGTATTTGATGTTTTTTGTAAAATGCCGTCTTAAAAAAAAAGTGTACCGCACATGTTTTGGAAAATTAACTTTTTTACTCCATAATCGTAATTGTCACCTTCCTGGGCACACTTAATTTCAGCAAGGGCGTATTCCAATAAGCCGATCCGTTCCAAACGGCCTCTTAAAGAAGCAACGTTTTCGATAACATCAGTTCTGAAAAAGGCGGTATTTAATGTTTCTATTAAAATGCCGTCTTAAAAAAAAGTGTACCGCACATGTTTTGTAAAATTAACTGTTTTACTTCATAATCGTAATGGTCACCTTCCTGGGCACACTTAATTTCAGCAAGGGCGTATTCCAATAAGCCGATCTGTTCCAAAAGGCCTCTTAAAGAGGCTACGTTTTCGATAACATCTGAAAAAGGCGGTATTTGATGTTACTAGTAAAACGCAGTCTTAAAAAAAAAGTGTACCGCACATGTTTTGGAAAATTAACTTTTTTACTTCATAATCGTAATTGTCACCTTCCTGGGCACACTTAATTTCAGCAAGGGCGTATTCCAATAAGCCGATCCGTTCCAAACGGCCTCTTAAAGAAGCAACGTTTTCGATAACATCAGTTCTGAAAAAGGCGGTATTTAATGTTTCTATTAAAACGCCGTCTTAAAAAAAAAGTGTACCGGACATGTTTTGTAAAATTAACTTTTTTACTTCATAATCGTAATTGTCACCTTCCTGGGCACACTTAATTTCAGCAAGGGCGTATTCCAGTAAGCCGATCTGTTCCAAAAGGCCTCTTAAAGAGGCTACGTTTTCGATAACATCTAAAAAAAGGCGGTATTTGATGTTTCTAGTAAAATGCCGTCTTAAAAAAAAAGGTGTACCGCACATGTTTTGGAAAATTAACTTTTTTACTCCATAATCGTAATTGTCACCTTCCTGGGCACACTTAATTTCAGCAAGGGCGTATTCCAACAAGCCGATCCGTTCCAAACGGCCTCTTAAAGAAGCAACTTTTTCGATAACATCAGTTCTGAAAAAGGCGGTATTTAATGTTTCTATTAAAACGCCGTCTTAAAAAAAAAGGTGTACCGCACATGTTTTGTAAAATTAACTTTTTTACTTCATAATCGTAATTGTCACCTTCCTGGGCACACTTAATTTCAGCAAGGGCGTATTCCAATAAGCCGATCTGTTCCAAAAGGCCTCTTAAAGAGGCTACGTTTTCGATAACATCTAAAAAAAGGCGGTATTTGATGTTTCTAGTAAAATGCCGTCTAAAAAAAAAGGGTACCGCACATGTTTTGGAAAATTAACTTTTTTACTCCATAATCGTAATTGTCACCTTCCTGGGCACACTTAATTTCAGCAAGGGCGTATTCCAATAAGCCGATCCGTTCCAAACGGCCTCTTAAAGAAGCAACGTTTTCGATAACATCAGTTCTGAAAAAGGCGGTATTTAATGTTTCTATTAAAACGCCGTCTTAAAAAAAAAGTGTACCGCACATGTTTTGTAAAATTAACTTTTTTACTTCATAATCGTAATTGTCACCTTCCTGGGCACACTTAATTTCAGCAAGGGCGTATTCCAATAAGCCGATCTGTTCCAAAAGGCCTCTTAAAGAGGCTACATTTTCGATAACATCTAAAAAAAAGGAGGTATTTGATGTTTCTAGTAAAATGCCGTCTTAAAAAAAAAGTGTACCGCACATGTTTTGGAAAATTTACTTTTTTACTCCATAATCGTAATTGTCACCTTCCTGGGCACACTTAATTTCAGCAAGGGCGTATTCCAATAAGCCGATCCGTTCCAAACGGCCTCTTAAAGAAGCAACGTTTTCGATAACATCAGTTCTGAAAAAGGCGGTATTTAATGTTTCTATTAAAACGCCGTCTTAAAAAAAAAGTGTACCGCACATGTTTTGGAAAATTAACTTTTTTACTTTATAATCGTCATTGTTACCTTCCTGGGCACACTTAATTTCAGCAAGGGCGTATTCCAGTAAGCCGATCCGTTCCAAACGGCCTCTTAAAGAGGCAACGTTTTCGATAACATCTGAAAAAGGCGGTATTTGATGTTACTAGTAAAACGCAGTCTTAAAAAAAAGTGTACCGCACATGTTTTGGAAAATTAACTTTTTTACTTCATAATCGTAATTGTCACCTTCCTGGGCACACTTAATTTCAGCAAGGGCGTATTCCAATAAGCCGATCTGTTCCAAAAGGCCTCTTAAAGAGGCTACGTTTTCGATAACATCTGAAAAAGGCCATATTTTAATGTTTCTAGTAAAACGCCGTCTTAAAAAAAAAGTGTACCGCACATGTTTTGGAAAATTAACTTTTTTACTCCATAATCGTAATTGTCACCTTCCTGGGCACACTTAATTTCAGCAAGGGCGTATTCCAATAAGCCGATCCGTTCCAAACGCCCTCTTAAAGAGGCAACGTTTTCGATAACATCTGAAAAAGGCGGTATTTGATGTTTCTAGTAAAACGCCGTCTTAAAAAAAAAGTGTACGGCACATGTTTTGTAAAATTAACTTTTTTACTTCATAATCGTAATTGTCACCTTCCTGGGCACACTTTATTTCAACAAGGGCGTATTCCAATAAGCCGATCTGTTCCAAAAGGCCTCTTAAAGAGGCTACGTTTTCGATAACATCTGAAAAAGGCCATATTTTAATGTTTCTAGTAAAACGCCGTCTTAAAAAAAAAGTGTACCGCACATGTTTTGGAAAATTAACTTTTTTACTTTATAATCGTCTTTGTTACCTTCCTGGGCACACTTAATTTCAGCAAGGGCGTATTCCAGTAAGCCGATCTGTTCCAAACGGCCTCTTAAAGAAGCAACGTTTTCGATAAGATCTGAAAAATGCGGTATTTGATGTTTTTTGTAAAATGCCGTCTTAAAAAAAAAGTGTACCGCACATGTTTTGGAAAATTAACTTTTTTACTCCATAATCGTAATTGTCACCTTCCTGGGCACACTTAATTTCAGCAAGGGCGTATTCCAATAAGCCGATCCGTTCCAAACGGCCTCTTAAAGAAGCAACGTTTTCGATAACATCAGTTCTGAAAAAGGCGGTATTTAATGTTTCTATTAAAACGCCGTCTTAAAAAAAAAGTGTACCGCACATGTTTTGTAAAATTAACTTTTTTACTTCATAATCGTAATTGTCACCTTCCTGGGCACACTTAATTTCAGCAAGGGCGTATTCCAATAAGCCGATCTGTTCCAAAAGGCCTCTTAAAGAGGCTACGTTTTCGATAACATCTGAAAAAGGCCATATTTTAATGTTTCTAGTAAAACGCCGTCTTAAAAAAAAAGTGTACCGCACATGTTTTGGAAAATTAACTTTTTTACTTTATAGTCGTCATTGTTACCTTCCTGGGCACACTTAATTTCAGCAAGGGCGTATTCCAGTAAGCCGATCCGTTCCAAACGGCCTCTTAATAAGAGGCAACGTTTTCGATAACATCTGAAAAAGGCGGTATTTGATGTTACTAGTAAAACGCAGTCTTAAAAAAAAAGTGTACCGCACGTGTTTTGGAAAATTAACTTTATTACTTCATAATCGTAATTGTCACCTTCCTGGGCACACTTAATTTCAGCAAGGGCGTATTCCAATAAGCCGATCTGTTCCAAAAGGCCTCTTAAAGAGGCTACGTTTTCGATAACATCTATAAAAAAAAGGCGGTATTTGATGTTTCTAGTAAAATGCCGTCTTAAAAAAAAAGGTGTACCGCACATGTTTTGGAAAATTAACTTTTTTTACTCCATAATCGTAATTGTCACCTTCCTGGGCACACTTAATTTCAGCAAGGGCGTATTCCAACAAGCCGATCCGTTCCAAACGGCCTCTTAAAGAAGCAACGTTTTCGATAACATCTGAAAAAGGCGGTATTTGATGTTTTTAGTAAAACACTGTCTTAAAAAAAAGTGTACCGCACTTGTTTTGTAAAATTAACGTTTTTACTTCATTATCCTAATTATCACCTTACTAGGCACACTTAATTTCAGCAAGGGCGTATTCCAATAAGCCGATCCGTTCCAAACGGCCTCTTAAAGAGGCAACGTTTTCGATAACATCTGAAAAATGCGGTATTTGATGTTTCTAGTAAAATGCCGTTTAAAAAAAAAGTGTACCGCACATGTTTTGGAAAATTCACGTTTTTACTTCATAAACGTAATTATCACCTTCCTATCCTAATCTAATTGAACGTTTTTGTTTGAACCTAATAAGATAATTGAAGTTAATTGGTTAATTTAATTATCGGTGTATATTTAAGTTTTGGTAAAGTCTATACCCAACACTATTATCTCCATGAAATATTTAACTAAACTTGTGTGGTCTGCCTGTGTCGTAGCTGTGCATGCCCTGTCAATTATTATAACGGCAGGTGTATAGGTTACAACAAGTCGTAAAACCATCAACTGTCATCTGGCCTCGACTATAGCTAAGAAAAAGCCTATAGGCTAGGTACTGCTAATAAATTTGTAATTATCACGGGACTATTAAAGCCTTAAAGTGGAAGGTTTTTCACATAAATTTCACTTTGATTGCCGGATGTCGATTTTTTTGAAAATGTTTAATGTCAACGATAACCGGTGATGATGGGAGCCAGGTTACAGCATCTTTAAATGGGTTTCCTTTTTTTATAAGGATATTACAGCAGAAACACCGTCCTTGATAAACTGTACTGTCTATGGCTAGCAAAATGTATATTAATCACCTTTACGTACACACTAATTCCATTGTTAGTCGACCAAGGGAAGCTGAACAGAGGGGCGCGTTGGGGGGGGGGGGGGGGGGGGTGAGGGGGGGGGGGGGGGGGGGTGAGGGGGGGGGGGGGGGGTTGACCCAATTTTTTTTAATTTTAGGGATATGGCTCTCCCATTTTGGGCGGTTCCACACAAGAAATGATGACTCGGGCCACACGTTTTCTTTAGGGGAAACAGTGCACTGGTCACGTTACGACTTTTTCAAAGAAGTGCGCATTTAGGAAAAAAGTTTCCGTCCCTTTAGTAGAAGGAAAGCACAACAGCGGAGGCAGTTGAAGGAACGCACCGTACTAATTCCAGACGCGTTCAGAGTTGACACTCTCTTGCAATCCCACAAAATGGGTCGGTTTAACCGTGGACATCGCGGACAAGTCCGCCGTTGGGCAACTGGAGTAAGTGGCAAGCAGAACAAGTCGTTCGTTCAAACTGTAGACGAGAGCGACAACCAAAAGAAACCGGTAAGTAATATTGATGCAAATAAACACACCACCGGCCACTTGTTACAATGTGCACTTATGTTACTGTAGGCCTAATGTAACATGACTGTCGACAGTTTGAGCATGTTGCTCATTTCAATTGATTTTCCGATATCAAGAGCTTTTAAAAACAAGTTGAAATACATTAACTAAAACAACTAGTTTGAAATTAATTGAACAACTATTTCACTATTAGTATTATTTGTCTAATTGCGTTGTTCGGTATCACCTCGGCTATGCAGCCAAGGGAAAACGTTGCGAATACGCTTATCATAAATAACAAAAATAATTGCTCCGCAAATACGATTAAAGCGGATAAAAACCAAATGGTTCCTTTGTTTTTTATGGCCATTATATTTCGTTTGTAGACATTCAAGACTACTTTTTCATCCACCTTAGTAGTTTGTTAAAAAACCTTTTCCTGCTTGGTGCAATCCAATTGAAAGTCATTAAAGTGTACAGGATCTGTCTGTGGGGTTCGCTTGTTTGTTTGAGGTTAAATCATAAATGTTGGTATTGCAGTATAGCTAGGTGGGACCATATAGGCTCACTTTCGGGGCGAATATCGCAAATTTAAAAATCGAATTTAAAAATTGGCACAGTGCCAAAACCGAACGTCTGACGAAGTTGGGCATGCGCAAAAAAGTGACCGCAGCCACATGTTACACCCTATAGGCTCACTTTCGGGACGAATATCGCAAATTTAAAAATCGAATTTAAAAATTGGCACAGCGCCAAAACCGAAAGTTTGACGAAGTTGGGCTTGCGCAAAAAAGTGACCGCAGCCACATGTTACACCCTATAGGCTCACTTTCGTAGCGAATATCGCAAATTTAAAAATCGAATTTAAAAATTGGCACAGCGCTAAAACCGAACGTCTGACAAAGTTGGTCATGCACAATAAAGTGACCGCAGCCACATGTTACACCCTATAGGCTCACTTTCGGGATGAATATCGCAAATTAAAAAATCGAATTTAAAAATTGGCACAGCGCCAAAACCGAACGTCTGACGAATTTGGTCATGCACAAAAAAGTGACCGCAGCCACATGTTACACCCTATAGGCTCACTTTCGGGGCGAATATCGCAAATTTAAAAATTGAAATAAAAAATTGGCACAGCGCCAAAACCGAACGTCTGACGAAGTTGGTCATGCACAAAAAAGTGACCGCAGCCACATGTTACACCCTATAGGCTCACTTTCGGGGCGAATATCGCAAATTTAAAAATCGAATTAAAAAATTGGCACAGCGCTAAAACCGAACGTCTGACGAAGTTGGTCATGCACAAAAAAGTGACCGCAGCCACATGTTACACCCTATAGGCTCACTTTCGGGGCGAATATCGCAAATTTAAAAATCGAAATAAAAAATTGGCACAGCGCCAAAACCGAACGTCTGACGAAGTTGGTCATGCACAAAAAAGTGACCGCAGCCACATGTTACACCCTATAGGCTCACTTTCGGGGCGAATATCGCAAATTTAAAAATCGAATTAAAAAATTGGCACAGCGCCAAAACCGAACGTCTGACGAAGTTGGTCATGCACAAAAAAGTGACCGCAGCCACATGTTACACCCTATAGACTCACTTTCGGGGCGAATATCGCAAATTTAAAAATCGAATGAAAAAATTGGCACAGCGCCAAAACCGAACGTCTGACGAAGTTGGTCATGCACAAAAAGGTGACCGCAGCCACATGTTACACCCTATAGGCTCACTTTCGGGGCGAATATCGCAAATTTAAAAATCGAATTTAAAAATTGGCACAGCGCCAAAACCGAACGTCTGACGAAGTTGGTCATGCACAAAAAAGTGACCGCAGCCACATGTTACACCCTATAGGCTCACTTTCGGGGCGAATATCGCAAATTAAAAAATCGAATTTAAAAATTGGCACAGCGCCAAAACCGAACGTCTGACGAAGTTGGTCACGCACAAAAAAGTGACCGCAGCCACATGTTACACCCTATAGGCTCACTTTCGGGGCGAATATCGCAAATTTAAAATTCGAATTTAAAAATTGGCACAGCGCCAAAACCGAACGTCTGACGAAGTTGGTCATGCACAAAAAAGTGACCGCAGCCACATGTTACACCCTATAGGCTCACTTTCGGGGCGAATATCGCAAATTTAAAAATCGAATTTAAAAATTGGCACAGCGCCAAAACCGAACGTCTGACCACGTTGGTCATGCACAAAAAAGTGACCGCAGCCACATGTTACACCCTATAGGCTCACTTTCGGGGCGAATATCGCAAATTTAAAAATCGAATTTAAAAATTGGCACAGCGCCAAAACCGAACGTTTGACGAAGTTGGTCATGCACAAAAAAGTGACCGCAGCCACATGTTACACCCTATAGGCTCACTTTCGGGGCGAATATCGCAAATAAAAAAATCGAATTTAAAAATTGGCACAGCGCCAAAACCGAACGTCTGACGAAGTTGGTCATGCACAAAAAAGTGACCGCAGCCACATGTTACACCCTATAGGCTCACTTTCGGGGCGAATATCGCAAATTTAAAAATCGAATAAAAAAATTGGCACAGCGCCAAAACCGAACGTCTGACGAAGTTGGTCATGCACAAAAAAGTGACCGCAGCCACATGTTACACCCTATAGGCTCACTTTCGGGGCGAATATCGCAAATTTAAAAATCGAATTTAAAAATTGGCACAGCGCCAAAACCGAACGTCTGACGAAGTTGGTCATGCACAAAAAAGTGACCGCAGCCACATGTTACACCCTATAGGCTCACTTTCAGGGCGAATATCGCAAATTAAAAAATCGAATTTAAAAATTGGCACAGCGCCAAAACCGAACGTCTGACGAAGTTGGTCATGCACAAAAAAGTGACCGCAGCCACATGTTACACCCTATAGGCTCACTTTCGGGGCGAATATCGCAAATTTAAAAATCGAATAAAAAAATTGGCACAGCGCCAAAACCGAACGGCTGACGAAGTTGGTCATGCACAAAAAAGTGACCGCAGCCACATGTTACACCCTATAGGCTCACTTTCGGGGCGAATATCGCAAATTAAAAAATCGAATTTAAAAATTGGCACAGCGCCAAAACCGAACGTCTGACGAAGTTGGTCTTGCACAAAAAAAGTGACCGCAGCCACATGTTACACCCTATAGGCTCACTTTCGGGGCAAATATCGCAAATTTAAAAATCGAATTTAAAAATTGGCACAGCGCCAAAACCGAACGTCTGACGAAGTTGGTCATGCACAAAAAAAGTGACCGCAGCCACATGTTACACCCTATAGGCTCACTTTCGGGGCGAATATCGCAAATTAAAAAATCGAATTTAAAAATTGGCACAGCGCCAAAACCGAACGTCTGACGAAGTTGGTCATGCACAAAAAAGTGACCGCAGCCACATGTTACACCCTATAGGCTCACTTTCGGGGCGAATATCGCAAATTTAAAAATCGAATTAAAAAATTGGCACAGCGCCAAAACCGAACTTCTCACGAAGTTGGTCATGCACAAAAAAGTGACCGCAGCCACATGTTACACCCTATAGGCTCACTTTCGGGGCGAATATCGCAAATTTAAAAATCGAATTTAAAAATTGGCACAGCGCCAAAACCGAACGTCTGACGAAGTTGGTCATGCACAAAAAAGTGACCGCAGCCACATGTTACACCCTATAGGCTCACTTTCGGGGCGAATATCGCAAATTAAAAAATCGAATTTAAAAATTGGCACAGCGCCAAAACCGAACGTCTGACGAAGTTGGTCATGCACAAAAAAGTGACCGCAGCCACATGTTACACCCTATAGGCTCACTTTCGGGGCGAATATCGCAAATTTAAAAATCGAATTAAAAAATTGGCACAGCGCCAAAACCGAACGTCTGACGAAGTTGGTCATGCACAAAAAAGTGACCGCAGCCACATGTTACACCCTATAGGCTCACTGTCGGGGCGAATATCGCAAATTAAAAAATCGAATTTAAAAATTGGCACAGCGCCAAAACCGAACGTCTGACGAAGTTGGTCATGCACAAAAAAGTGACCGCAGCCACATGTTACACCCTATAGGCTCACTTTCGGGGCGAATATCGCAAATTAAAAAAATCGAATTTGAAAATTGGCACAGCGCCAAAACCGAACGTCTGACGAAGTTGGTCATGCACAAAAAAGTGACCGCAGCCACATGTTACACCCTATAGGCTCACTTTCGGGGCGAATATCGCAAATTTAAAAATCGAATTTAAAAATTGGCACAGCGCCAAAACCGAACGTCTGACGAAGTTGGTCATGCACAAAAAAGTGACCGCAGCCACATGTTACACCCTATAGGCTCACTTTCGGGGCGAATATCGCAAATTTAAAAATCGAATTTAAAAATTGGCACAGCGCCAAAACCGAACGTCTGACGAAGTTGGTCATGCACAAAAAAGTGACCGCAGCCACATGTTACACCCTATAGGCTCACTTTCGGGGCGAATATCGCAAATTTAAAAATCGAATTTAAAAATTGGCACAGCGCCAAAACCGAACGTATGACGAAGTTGGTCATGCACAAAAAAGTGACCGCAGCCACATGTTACACCCTATAGGCTCACTTTCGGGGCGAATATCGCAAATTTAAAAATCGAATTTAAAAATTGGCACAGCGCCAAAACCGAACGTCTGACCACGTTGGTCATGCACAAAAAAGTGACCGCAGCCACATGTTACACCCTATAGGCTCACTTTCGGGGCGAATATCGCAAATTTAAAAATCGAATTTAAAAATTGGCACAGCGCCAAAACCGAACGTTTGACGAAGTTGGTCATGCACAAAAAAGTGACCGCAGCCACATGTTACACCCTATAGGCTCACTTTCGGGGCGAATATCGCAAATAAAAAAATCGAATTTAAAAATTGGCACAGCGCCAAAACCGAACGTCTGACGAAGTTGGTCATGCACAAAAAAGTGACCGCAGCCACATGTTACACCCTATAGGCTCACTTTCGGGGCGAATATCGCAAATTTAAAAATCGAATAAAAAAATTGGCACAGCGCCAAAACCGAACGTCTGACGAAGTTGGTCATGCACAAAAAAGTGACCGCAGCCACATGTTACACCCTATAGGCTCACTTTCGGGGCGAATATCGCAAATTTAAAAATCGAATTTAAAAATTGGCACAGCGCCAAAACCGAACGTCTGACGAAGTTGGTCATGCACAAAAAAGTGACCGCAGCCACATGTTACACCCTATAGGCTCACTTTCAGGGCGAATATCGCAAATTAAAAAATCGAATTTAAAAATTGGCACAGCGCCAAAACCGAACGTCTGACGAAGTTGGTCATGCACAAAAAAGTGACCGCAGCCACATGTTACACCCTATAGGCTCACTTTCGGGGCGAATATCGCAAATTTAAAAATCGAATAAAAAAATTGGCACAGCGCCAAAACCGAACGGCTGACGAAGTTGGTCATGCACAAAAAAGTGACCGCAGCCACATGTTACACCCTATAGGCTCACTTTCGGGGCGAATATCGCAAATTAAAAAATCGAATTTAAAAATTGGCACAGCGCCAAAACCGAACGTCTGACGAAGTTGGTCTTGCACAAAAAAAGTGACCGCAGCCACATGTTACACCCTATAGGCTCACTTTCGGGGCAAATATCGCAAATTTAAAAATCGAATTTAAAAATTGGCACAGCGCCAAAACCGAACGTCTGACGAAGTTGGTCATGCACAAAAAAAGTGACCGCAGCCACATGTTACACCCTATAGGCTCACTTTCGGGGCGAATATCGCAAATTAAAAAATCGAATTTAAAAATTGGCACAGCGCCAAAACCGAACGTCTGACGAAGTTGGTCATGCACAAAAAAGTGACCGCAGCCACATGTTACACCCTATAGGCTCACTTTCGGGGCGAATATCGCAAATTTAAAAATCGAATTAAAAAATTGGCACAGCGCCAAAACCGAACTTCTCACGAAGTTGGTCATGCACAAAAAAGTGACCGCAGCCACATGTTACACCCTATAGGCTCACTTTCGGGGCGAATATCGCAAATTTAAAAATCGAATTTAAAAATTGGCACAGCGCCAAAACCGAACGTCTGACGAAGTTGGTCATGCACAAAAAAGTGACCGCAGCCACATGTTACACCCTATAGGCTCACTTTCGGGGCGAATATCGCAAATTAAAAAATCGAATTTAAAAATTGGCACAGCGCCAAAACCGAACGTCTGACGAAGTTGGTCATGCACAAAAAAGTGACCGCAGCCACATGTTACACCCTATAGGCTCACTTTCGGGGCGAATATCGCAAATTTAAAAATCGAATTAAAAAATTGGCACAGCGCCAAAACCGAACGTCTGACGAAGTTGGTCATGCACAAAAAAGTGACCGCAGCCACATGTTACACCCTATAGGCTCACTGTCGGGGCGAATATCGCAAATTAAAAAATCGAATTTAAAAATTGGCACAGCGCCAAAACCGAACGTCTGACGAAGTTGGTCATGCACAAAAAAGTGACCGCAGCCACATGTTACACCCTATAGGCTCACTTTCGGGGCGAATATCGCAAATTAAAAAAATCGAATTTGAAAATTGGCACAGCGCCAAAACCGAACGTCTGACGAAGTTGGTCATGCACAAAAAAGTGACCGCAGCCACATGTTACACCCTATAGGCTCACTTTCGGGGCGAATATCGCAAATTTAAAAATCGAATTTAAAAATTGGCACAGCGCCAAAACCGAACGTCTGACGAAGTTGGTCATGCACAAAAAAGTGACCGCAGCCACATGTTACACCCTATAGGCTCACTTTCGGGGCGAATATCGCAAATTTAAAAATCGAATTTAAAAATTGGCACAGCGCCAAAACCGAACGTCTGACGAAGTTGGTCATGCACAAAAAAGTGACCGCAGCCACATGTTACACCCTATAGGCTCACTTTCGGGGCGAATATCGCAAATTTAAAAATCGAATTTAAAAATTGGCACAGCGCCAAAACCGAACGTATGACGAAGTTGGTCATGCACAAAAAAGTGACCGCAGCCACATGTTACACCCTATAGGCTCACTTTCGGGGCGAATATCGCAAATTTAAAAATCGAATTAAAAAATTGGCACAGCGCCAAAACCGAACGTCTGACGAAGTTGGTCATGCACAAAAAAGTGACCGCAGCCACATGTTACACCCTATAGGCTCACTTTCGGGGCGAATATCGCAAATTAAAAAAATCGAATTTAAAAATTGGCACAGCGCCAAAACCGAACGTCTGACGAAGTTGGTCATGCACAAAAAAGTGACCGCAGCCACATGTTACACCCTATAGGCTCACTTTCGGGGCGAATATCGCAAATTAAAAAAATCAAATTTAAAAATTGGCACAGCGCCAAAACCGAACGTCTGACGAAGTTGGTCATGCACAAAAAAGTGACCGCAGCCACATGTTACACCCTATAGGCTCACTTTCGGGGCGAATATCGCAAATTTAAAAATCGAATTAAAAAATTGGCACAGCGCCAAAACCGAACGTCTGACGAAGTTGGTCATGCACAAAAAAGTGACCGCAGCCACATGTTACACCCTATAGGCTCACTTTCGGGGCGAATATCGCAAATTAAAAAAATCGAATTTAAAAATTGGCACAGCGCCAAAACCGAACGTCTGACGAAGTTGGTCATGCACAAAAAAGTGACCGCAGCCACATGTTACACCCTATAGGCTCACTTTCGGGGCGAATATCGCAAATTAAAAAAATCGAATTTAAAAATTGGCACAGCGCCAAAACCGAACGTCTGACGAAGTTGGTCATGCACAAAAAAGTGACCGCAGCCACATGTTACACCCTATAGGCTCACTTTCGGGGCGAATATCGCAAATTTAAAAATCGAATTAAAAAATTGGCACAGCGCCAAAACCGAACGTCTGACGAAGTTGGTCATGCACAAAAAAGTGACCGCAGCCACATGTTACACCCTATAGGCTCACTTTCGGGGCGAATATCGCAAATTAAAAAATCGAATTTAAAAATTGGCACAGCGCCAAAACCGAACGTCTGACGAAGTTGGTCATGCACAAAAAAAGTGACCGCAGCCACATGTTACACCCTATAGGCTCACTTTCGGGGCGAATATCGCAAATTTAAAAATCGAATTTAAAAATTGGCACAGCGCCAAAACCGAACGTCTGACGAAGTTGGTCATGCACAAAAAAGTGACCGCAGCCACATGTTACACCCTATAGGCTCACTTTCGGGGCGAATATCGCAAATTAAAAAATCGAATTTAAAAATTGGCACAGCGCCAAAACCGAACGTCTGACGAAGTTGGTCATGCACAAAAAAAGTGACCGCAGCCACATGTTACACCCTATAGGCTCACTTTCGGGGCGAATATCGCAAATTTAAAAATCGAATTTAAAAATTGGCACAGCGCCAAAACCGAACGTCTGACGAAGTTGGTCATGCACAAAAAAGTGACCGCAGCCACATGTTACACCCTATAGGCTCACTTTCGGGGCGAATATCGCAAATTTAAAAATCGAATTTAAAAATTGGCACAGCGCCAAAACCGAACGTCTGACGAAGTTGGTCATGCACAAAAAAGTGACCGCAGCCACATGTTACACCCTATAGGCTCACTTTCGGGGCGAATATCGCAAATTTAAAAATCGAATTTAAAAATTGGCACAGCGCCAAAACCGAACGTCTGACGAAGTTGGTCATGCACAAAAAAGTGACCGCAGCCACATGTTACACCCTATAGGCTCACTTTCGGGGCGAATATCGCAAATTTAAAAATCGAATTTAAAAATTGGCACAGCGCCAAAACCGAACGTATGACGAAGTTGGTCATGCACAAAAAAGTGACCGCAGCCACATGTTACACCCTATAGGCTCACTTTCGGGGCGAATATCGCAAATTTAAAAATCGAATTAAAAAATTGGCACAGCGCCAAAACCGAACGTCTGACGAAGTTGGTCATGCACAAAAAAGTGACCGCAGCCACATGTTACACCCTATAGGCTCACTGTCGGGGCGAATATCGCAAATTAAAAAATTGAATTTAAAAATTGGCACAGCGCCAAAACCGAACGTCTGACGAAGTTGGTCATGCACAAAAAAGTGACCGCAGCCACATGTTACACCCTATAGGCTCACTTTCGGGGCGAATATCGCAAATTAAAAAAATCGAATTTAAAAATTGGCACAGCGCCAAAACCGAACGTCTGACGAAGTTGGTCATGCACAAAAAAGTGACCGCAGCCACATGTTACACCCTATAGGCTCACTTTCAGGGCGAATATCGCAAATTAAAAAAATCGAATTTATAAATTGGCACAGCGCCAAAACCGAACGTCTGACGAAGTTGGTCATGCACAAAAAAGTGACCGCAGCCACATGTTACACCCTATAGGCTCACTTTCGGGGCGAATATCGCAAATTAAAAAATCGAATTTAAAAATTGGCACAGCGCCAAAACCGAACGTCTGACGAAGTTGGTCATGCACAAAAAAGTGACCGCAGCCACATGTTACACCCTATAGGTTCACTTTCGGGGCGAATATCGCAAATTTAAAAATCGAATAAAAAAATTGGCACAGCGCCAAAACCGAACGTCTGACGAAGTTGGTCATGCACAAAAAAGTGACCGCAGCCACATGTTACACCCTATAGGCTCACTGTCGGGGCGAATATCGCAAATTAAAAAATCGAATTTAAAAATTGGCACAGCGCCAAAACCGAACGTCTGACGAAGTTGGTCATGCACAAAAAAGTGACCGCAGCCACATGTTACACCCTATAGGCTCACTTTCGGGGCGAATATCGCAAATTAAAAAAATCGAATTTGAAAATTGGCACAGCGCCAAAACCGAACGTCTGACGAAGTTGGTCATGCACAAAAAAGTGACCGCAGCCACATGTTACACCCTATAGGCTCACTTTCGGGGCGAATATCGCAAATTTAAAAATCGAATTTAAAAATTGGCACAGCGCCAAAACCGAACGTCTGACGAAGTTGGTCATGCACAAAAAATTGACCGCAGCCACATGTTACACCCTATAGGCTCACTTTCAGGGCGAATATCGCAAATTAAAAAAATTGAATTTAAAAATTGGCACAGCGCCAAAACCGAACGTCTGACGAAGTTGGTCATGCACAAAAAAGTGACCGCAGCCACATGTTACACCCTATAGGCTCACTTTCGGGGCGAATATCGCAAATTTAAAAATCGAATTTAAAAATTGGCACAGCGCCAAAACCGAACGTCTGACGAATTTGGTCATGCACAAAAAAGTGACCGCAGCCACATGTTACACCCTATAGGCTCACTTTCGGGGCGAATATCGCAAATTAAAAAATCGAATTTAAAAATTGGCACAGCGCCAAAACCGAACGTCTGACGAAGTTGGTCATGCACAAAAAAGTGACCGCAGCCACATGTTACACCCTATAGGTTCACTTTCGGGGCGAATATCGCAAATTTAAAAATCGAATTAAAAAATTGGCACAGCGCCAAAACCGAACGTCTGACGAAGTTGGTCATGCACAAAAAAGTGACCGCAGCCACATGTTACACCCTATAGGCTCACTGTCGGGGCGAATATCGCAAATTAAAAAATCGAATTTAAAAATTGGCACAGCGCCAAAACCGAACGTCTGACGAAGTTGGTCATGCACAAAAAAGTGACCGCAGCCACATGTTACACCCTATAGGCTCACTTTCGGGGCGAATATCGCAAATTTAAAAATCGAATTAAAAAATTGGCACAGCGCCAAAACCGAACGTCTGACGAAGTTGGTCATGCACAAAAAAGTGACCGCAGCCACATGTTACACCCTATAGGCTCACTGTCGGGGCGAATATCGCAAATTAAAAAATCGAATTTAAAAATTGGCACAGCGCCAAAACCGAACGTCTGACGAAGTTGGTCATGCACAAAAAAGTGACCGCAGCCACATGTTACACCCTATAGGCTCACTTTCGGGGCGAATATCGCAAATTAAAAAAATCGAATTTAAAAATTGGCACAGCGCCAAAACCGAACGTCTGACGAAGTTGGTCATGCACAAAAAAGTGACCGCAGCCACATGTTACACCCTATAGGCTCACTTTCGGGGCGAATATCGCAAATTTAAAAATCGAATTTAAAAATTGGCACAGCGCCAAAACCGAACGTCTGACGAAGTTGGTCATGCACAAAAAAGTGACCGCAGCCACATGTTACACCCTATAGGCTCACTTTCGGGGCGAATATCGCAAATAAAAAAATCGAATTTAAAAATTGGCACAGCGCCAAAACCGAACGTCTGACGAAGTTGGTCATGCACAAAAAAGTGACCGCAGCCACATGTTACACCCTATAGGCTCACTTTCGGGGCGAATATCGCAAATTTAAAAATCGAATTAAAAAATTGGCACAGCGCCAAAACCGAACGTCTGACGAAGTTGGTCATGCACAAAAAAGTGACCGCAGCCACATGTTACACCCTATAGGCTCACTTTCGGGGCGAATATCGCAAATTTAAAAATCGAATTTAAAAATTGGCACAGCGCCAAAACCGAACCTCTGACGAAGTTGGTCATGCACAAAAAAGTGACCGCAGCCACATGTTACACCCTATAGGCTCACTTTCAGGGCGAATATCGCAAATTAAAAAAATCTAATTTAAAAATTGGCACAGCGCCAAAACCGAACGTCTGACGAAGTTGGTCATGCACAAAAAAGTGACCGCAGCCACATGTTACACCCTATAGGCTCACTTTCTGGGCGAATATCGCAAATTTAAAAATCGAATTAAAAAATTGGCACAGCGCCAAAACCGAACGTCTGACGAAGTTGGTCATGCACAAAAAAGTGACCGCAGCCACATGTTACACCCTATAGGCTCACTTTCGGGGCGAATATCGCAAATTTAAAAATCGAATTTAAAAATTGGCACAGCGCCAAAACCGAACGTCTGACGAAGTTGGGCATGCGCAAAAAAAGTGACCGCAGCCACATGTTACACCCTATAGGCTCACTTTCGGGGCGAATATCGCAAATTTAAAAATCGAATTTAAAAATTGGCACAGCGCCAAAACCGAACGTCTGACGAAGTTGGGCATGCACAAAAAAGTGACCGCAGCCACATGTTACACCCTATAGGCTCACTTTCGGGTCGAATAACGCAAATTTAAAAATCGAATTTAAAAATTGGCATAGCGCCAAAACCGAACGTCTGACGAAGTTGGGCATGCGCAAAAAAGTGACCGCAGCCACATGTTACACCCTATACGCTCCCTTTCGAGGCGAATATCGCACATTTAAAAAACGAATTTAAAAATTGGCACAGCGCCAAAACCGAACGTCTGACGAAGTTAGGCATGCACAAAAAAGTGACCGCAGCCACATGTTACACCCTACAGGGTGGTCCAACAAAAACTATACCCAACTTTGGAGGCCATTTTCTCCTGGATAATAAAATATTGTATTAATTTGGTTTGGATATTATTAAAGCATATTATTAAAGCATATATCGTTGAACAATATTGGTAAAAATAGGGAAGATATTGCATTAATATTTTTGGAGATATTCCTATTTCTAGCGAGTATGTGTAAAAATGGCTTAAGTACATGTAGTAGAGGTCTTTATTGTCAAGATGCTCAGAGCGGGCTTTTCAAATTCACTCTTGGAACATGCTTTCATTGCTGTGTACATATCAGTTCAAGCATGCTGCAAAACCAGAAGCCTATCTATTAAAAAGTATTATTTATCCATTTTAGTGTAAATAAAAGAAGCTCTCGCAAAAACATTTGTCAAAGGACTATCGCGTCATTACATTCATGTGTCATATCATATTCAAACATGTTGATGCATTGACAGCTCCCGTGGAAAAGCCATTTTTACACATACTCGCTAAAAATAGGAATATCTCCAAAATAATTAATGTAATATCTTCCCTATTTTCACCAATAATGCTCAACGATATATGCTTTAATAATATGCAAACCAAATTACTAAAATATTTTATCATCTAGGAGAAAATGGCCTCCAAAGTTGGGTATAGTTTTTTTTGGACCACCCTGTATAGGCTAACTTACAGGGCGACAATAATAGCTAACATTTGAGTTCTTTGAACAATTAAAAACAGTAAGAGGTTAGCCTTGCATATTTTTCAAAAAAATAGTCAAATATTGAGTTGTTTAAACAATTATGAATTGTAAGGGTTAGCCTTGCATTTTTTTTTTTAAATAGCCAAAATTTGAGTTTTGGGGAAAACAATTACAATTATAAGGGGTTAGCCTTGCATTTTTATTAAAAATACTCACAATTTGTTTTTGTTTTTACAAATACAAACATTAAGTGGTTAGCCTTGCATTTTTATCGAAATTTGCCAAAATCTGAGCTTTTGAGAAAACAAATTACAGTAAGGGGTTAGCCTTGCATTATTATCAAAATTTGCCAACATTTGGAGTTTTGGAAAGTTTTACAATTGTAAGGGGTTAGCCTCGCATTTTTATCAAAAATAGCCAAAATTTGAGTTTGAGGCCAATATTTGGATTTTTTGAAAGTTTAACAATTGTAAGGGGTTAGCCTTGCCTGTTTATCAAAAATAGCCATTAATTCAGTTGTTTGAAAAAATATGAATTGTAAGGGTTAGGTTGCATTTTTATCAAAAATAGCCAAAATTTGAGCTTTTCCGAAAACATTTACAATTGTAAGGGGTTAGCCTTACATTTCTATGAAAATTTGCCAAAATCTGGACTTTTTGAAAGTTTGACAATTGTAAGGGGTTAGCCTTGCATTTTGTACAATAATAGCTAACATTTGAGTTGTTTGAACAAATGTGAATTGTAAGGGTTAGGTTGCATTTTTTTCAAAAATATCAATAAATTGAGTTTGGGGAAAAACAATTACAATTATTGCATTTTTATAAAAAATACCCAAAATTTTGGGTTTTGGAAAAATTAAAAACAGTAAGGGGTTAGCCATGCATTTTTATCAAAAAATAGTCAAATATTGAGTTTTTTAAACAATTATGAATTGTAAGGGTTAGCCTCGCATTTTTTTTTTAAATAGCCAAAATTTGAGTTTTGGGGAAAACAATTACAATTATAAAGGCTTAGCCTTGCATTTTTATCAAAAATACCCAGAATTTAGGTTTGGGAAAAAATTAAAAACATTAAGGGGTTAGCCTTGCATTTGTATAAAAAATACTCACAATTTGGGTTTTTTATTACAAATAAAAACAGTAAGGGGTTAGCCTTGCATTTTTCCCGAAATTGGCCAAAATCTAAGCCTTTGAGAAAACAAATTACAGTAAGGGGTTAGCCTTGCATTTGTATCAAAATTGGCCCCAAAAATTGGAATTTTTGAAAGTTTTACAATTGTAAGGGGTTAGCCTTGCATTTTTATCGAAATTGGCCAAAATTCGAGCTTTTGAGAAAACAAATTACACTAAGGGGTTAGCCTTTGGAGTTAACATTTGGAGTTTTGGAAAGTTTTACAGTTGTAAGGGGGTAGCCTCGCATTTTTTTCGAAATTTGCCAAAATCGGAACTTTTGAGAAAACAAATTACAGTAAAGGGGTTAGCCTTGCATTTGTATCAAAATTGGCCAACATTTGGAGTTTTGGAATGTTTTACAATTGTAAGGGGTTAGCCTAGCCTTGGTCAAGGCGTTCATCGTTACCCGTCCGTACGTACAGCGCAGCGGTAATCTGAGCTCAAACAACGACCTCACGCGGCCACTATTATATGCAAACTAACTGAGGCTACTTGAACGCCTTGGATCATTAGGTTTTGGGGGCGGTGCTCATTATGCTAATAGATTAAGCTGACCTTTATAGTCGTTTTCTTATTGGTCGATCGTTGCGTAGAAACTGCATAATTTGAGCTAGCGGTGAAAGGTCATAGCTAGCTCGCAAGTGTTTACGAACACCGCCATCGTTAAAATATTTTATCGGAGAAAGTTGAGTGATTTTTACGAAGGCTTGTAGGAATTACACATGAAGATTTGAACTGTCTTGCTTGATTGGTGAGGGTCGCAGTTATTTTCGCTCGTTTTGCTGGGTATTTTCTTGAATGTTGACAATGTTATGGTCAAAACTAGTTGTGTTTAGCTGCTTAGTTTTGAGTTTTCAACCGCGGTGACTGGAGAAGGCCGCGACTCTATTGAAACGTGTCGAACTCGGCCCTACATTATGTCGCACACATCTAATCCAGCTGATCTGAAAACCGTGGCTCGGTAAAACGCGGAACTCTGATAATTAAATGCCTTGCCGGCTGAATTTTGCCAAGAAAATAATCTGAGGAGTTATTGGGGATATAAGACACTTGTCCCTGTTTAAATTACGATAATGCGATCACTTTGAAGGTTGGTTCTGCAGCCGTAAACATGCCCCCTCCCCACAGCGTTGGACCATGCTTGAACCACAATGTGGCGATACCGCACAGACCAGCATGCTTGGGTTAATGCCGATTATGCGGCGATAAGAAACTGACCGAACACGCTGAAAACTGACGCTGAGTACCTGGTCGTCCGTGCGAGCTCCGAGCAAAATGGGGCTCAGGCTGCCTGAAAAATGACGGATTTCCCATAACCTGTCGGCCAATTCACAAAGACCACGAAGAAAGGATTCTAATGGCCTTTCGCTGCTCGGGTCTAAAATCTTCGAGGGATAATATTTTCGCTGTAAAATTCAAACAACACGACAGATCTTCGGACGAAAGACGACGCTGAATATTGTGGCGGGAACTCCCCGGGCCAACCTAAGGCTGTTAGGATAAGTCGGACACCTATTAAAGCGACGACAATCTTCCCAACCTAAGGCTCTTCCCTAGACGAGAGATCACTCAGAGCGACCTAAAAGGCTAAGGGTGCAGGTCCGTTTTGGAGGAAATATACCGCCGATTATGATGATTGCCATTACTCTCTGTTAATTACACTATAACCTGTAACAAAGACTCCTTGACAACTGGGTTGACGGTACAATGAACAATAAAGATGATTTATTCACAACAATCAAGAAATGCACAGTAATTGGAAATTAAGTGGGCTGTTTAAATACTAGGGTCCTCAGCAGCAATGCATAATAACTGCAGTGTTCAGAACGCAAGAGCCATCCTAAACATTACACAAGCCTAGTCAGCATTAAGCGCCTAGTCAGCATTACGTGCCTAGTCAGCATCAAGTGCCTAGTCAGCATCAAGTGCCTAGTCAGCATCAAGTGCCTAGTCAGCATCAAGTGCCTAAGTAAGCTGTGTACAACCAGTACAGCTTTGCACCTGCTACGCATTAACCATGCCAGCTTGCGTCAGCTATGTACAGCTAGCTATCTCAGCTTTGTACCACCAACACATTAACCATGCAGGCTTGCGTAAACAATGTACAGCTATACCGCTTTGTACCGATTCGCATAAGCATCGCACAAAACGCAGCACCAGTTACCTACGTCTTATCTGTCGTGCAGCTCTCGAACAACTGACCATGATTATTACGTGTATACCACCCAGGTAAACACGCACCCCATGTAAAACACATACATGTACTTAAGCATATGGGCTGTGTTACCCAATCGCGTGCATTCACGCAGTGAGTCACTGAGCGGTAAGCCCCGCCCAGCCATCGCGCGCAACTACAGGTCATGTCCGCCCGTGGTTACAGTTCATTCATAAACTTTAGAATTACAATAACATAAACTGGCACTAAGTCCGTGCACTTTCCGTCACACAGGCCCGAGCATGGCAGAGGATGTCCCCATACTCTAAAAGCCATACAAACTAAATGGAAAGTGTCCATTCCTTAACTTTTCCTTTATAATTTTATATAAAAGTTAAGCTTATTAAATATTCACAGGATTTGGGCTCGATTTCAAGAACCCTAAAATTCAGCTCATTAAATATTCACAAGATTTTATACAGGATTTTACACTGGGTTTTGCTCCCAAAATTATACAGGAATCACACACGTAATGAAATTTTGCACTAATTTTAACAGATGAAAATGTTGAAATTTTAAACCAATTCTTGCCAAATAACTTTGAGGATAAATTGAAAACGTACATTCAATATCTGAAGGTCGACTTAAAGAAATTACAGATCATGATATTTCACAGAGTTTAAATTGGCAGTATTTTGGCTGATTTAAATGTCCCCTGAATTTTAAGAAGAATCACTTAATACATAAATCAAATGTCATTCAGACAGGATAGTTTCTACAGATCATAAAATGTACACTGACGAATTAAACAGTTAAATTTAGATAAATCTAAATTATACAAGATTCTACTGAGCAAATATATTACAAGTTCTTGCAAAGCAGAAAATGCAATAAACTATTTACTGATAAACTATTTACACAGTGATTTGTTTTCTTCACAACATTTGAGTGATCGAATTAACATTATAATTTGAAGAAATTAATGCTCAAATGTACCGATTGTAAAAACTGTTCAAATTTGAACAAAAATAGTTCTTAAATTATCAACATTGGGTTTCCACGCTCACCCCTGCCGACTCAACTGGACTTGCTTGCAGTACACCCGTCGTGCTCCTTGGAGGCGGCTATGTTGCCATCCAGCTACGTCTGGGTCTAGGTACTGGAACGCACTATCGCTGTCCTCAGGGGTGGTGTCGACATCTTGGGTCGGATCTCTGCTGCGTTGATCTGGGTTGGTTCGTCCTTTTTACGAACGTGGTAATCCACGGCCTATTTTCGCCGGGAAAACCATCTCGATGCCAAGTGTAGCGCAGACCTCCAATCGACACAGGATGACGATGTAAAGGACTCCAAAGCTCAAACAAAACAAAAAAACCACAATTTTACTCAACAACGGACAATTATTATCACGGCAATGGCCCGAGCAAGTCTATTGCTATTCGTTCCATTGGAACACCAACTCGATACTGCTGCAGGGGTGCAACCCTTTTCTTAGCAGCCGATTTTCTCCTGGCACAGACATTGCAGCCTCGGAGAAATGACCGCACGTCCGCAGACATGCCTGGCCAGAAGAACCTGGCTTTGACTTTAGCCAGAGTTTTGCTGACCCCAAAATGACCACTTAGTTGCCCACCATGCAACTCTGACAAAATTTCTCTCCGGGACTTTGATGGTAACACCAATAGCCACCGCATAGACTTTCCGTCATCGGAGTCCCACCGCCTGTGCAGAACTCCCTCACGGACTTCCAACTGGTCCCACTGTGACCAATAGGTCTTGCAGGTTGATGATAAGTGGGAAATTGTCTTCCACTCAGGACGACCACTACCCTCTTCCTTCAACTTTACGAGCCAACTCATGGTGTCATCCTGTGACTGTGCTTCCTTTAAAGCACTACGAGACAGGGTTGCCCAGCAAACACAAAACGTTTAAAAAACGTTTTTTAAACGTTTAAGTAGGTCCGCTAGGTCTTCGTCCTAAATAAACGTTTAAAAAACGTTATTTAAACGTTTAATTAGGCCCGCTAGGTCTTCGTCCTAAATAAACGTTTAAAAAACGTTTTTTAAACGTCCGCTACGTCTTGATTTTTAACAAACGTTTAAAAAACGTTTGGAGAACATCTAATTTTGACCTAATATTTGCGAAATAGTCCTCTTCCCTATTTAGTGCGAATCCTTAATTCTGCCTAATTGCATCGTTTTGCCAGCAATTTACAAAATTAAGTCAGATTAGTATTGTGTTGTATGCACATCAACTTAATAATTTAATAATTTATATATAAAACAGCGTGTTTTTCTTATTATTAATTTTAAATTTGTGTGTACTTAAATTTCCAATGATTATTCAATCATCTGGTTAATCACTTTATTGCAAAACAGCTAGCAACTTATAATTGTGGTCCCCCCAGATCATGATCAAGTTTTTACTTTTACTTTTACATTTTCTCAAACTTACCCAGTCTTTATCTACATTTAACCTCTCGGTTTTACCAAATTAATTATTTATGTCCTGTTTGGATTTAAATTTTTTGTTGGGGGTGTTTAGTTGTTTTTTGGGGTTCTTTTTCTATTTATGTGTATTTTAATGTTAATTGTAATTTTAATATTTGTACAAATCATGCAATTCAGCCTGGCGGCTGCGAGATTGATTTATTTTAATAAACCATTTTCAATTCAATTCAATTCAATTCAATTCAATCGTCATCCTCATCGTGTGGCCCATATGATCGTCGTCGACGTCGTTGATGTACGTAATTGTTATATTTTGTGACATCGATATCATGCGGTGCGCCGGCGCGGCCTGGCTGGCCGCCTACGTACAGCGTGCATGCCATCGTTTATATTCAAACGCTATGTTGGATGTTCTTGAAAGGTTTTCTGAACGTTCTGAATAGGTTTTCTGAACGTTCTTAAAAGGTTTTCTAGACGTTCTTAAAAGGTTTTCTGAACGTTCTTAAAAGGTTTTTTGAACGTTTTTAAAAGGTTTTCTAGACGTTCTTAAAAGGTTTTTTAAACGTCTAAAGGTTTTCTAGACGTCCTATTAGTTTCAAATCAAGTACTGGTGTTACGTACTTTTGGTGTTAAATTTGACCTAGTGCGCATGCGTGTGTGAAATAAAGCCCTATGATTGGTCGATAAGGAATTATGGTATATGTTAACAATAGTCGATGTTAAATTGTTGTATTTAGTCCAAAAACCCATTTATTTTACCATAATATGTAATTATTTAAACGATTCCATGATTTGTGCAAACATAGTTAAAAATTCGCGTTACATTTTATTCGTTTTCAAATTTTGACATTATTCATAAAAACTAGCTGCGACTTCGTCGTGGACAAAAAAGCGTAGTATAAAACTAACAACGGCAATGGCTATGTGTGTAGTACGTATTCAGTAGGAATAGATTATTATTGTATATGGATGTGTAATGTGTAATAAGTCAGTTCTTTGTAATATTTCATTACGTAATTTGTCCATGCAGTTAATATGTACAAAATTATAGTGTTAAAACGGTATGATCCTCAAACTGGTGTTATTCAACACCCAAATTTGTTGCAGTGTAGACGTTCTTAAAGGGTTTTCTAGACGTTCTTAAAGGTTTTCTAGACGTTCTTAAAGGTTTTCTAAACGTTCTTAAAAGGTTTTCTAAACGTCTAAACGTTTTCTGGAGAGCTGGTCTGGAAAACGAATACGAGACAAGGTTTTAAATTGGTTTTTTAAACGTTTTAAATTGGTTTTTTAAACGTTCAATAAAAACGTTTTTTAAACGTCCAAAACCTACCACAAAAAAACGTTTACAAAACGTTTTTTTTGAACGTTTAAAAAACCAATTTAAAACGTTAAAAAAACGTTCAGAAAACGTCCGATTGTTAGCTGGGTGGTTGGGCAGCTACGCCCCTAACCAAGAACTCACTCCCCTGAGGCTGACCCTCGGGTACCACACCAGTTGCCTCACCATCATTGACCACCTCATCACGGCCGCACTGTTTGCATTGCCGTCTTGACAACCCATCAGCATTACCATGCTTCTTGCCGCTTCTGTGCTCAACGACCAAGTCATACTGTGACAGAACTTCCATCCACCTCGCCAGCTGACCTTCGGGGTTCTTAAAATTAAGTACCCACCGCAATGCGGCATGGTCAGTTCGAACCGTTACCCTGCGGCCGTACAAGTATTGTTTGAAATACTTCAAGTACACAACCACAGCCAACAACTCTTGACGAGTGACACAATCATTCCGCTCAGGTTTGCTGAGCTTTCGGCTCGCATACGCAAGCACTTTTTCATCACCAGCCTGGATCTGAGACAATACTGCCCCGATACCTTCACCGCTGGCATCGGTGTCTAAGATAAAATCGCCTTCGGGCATTGGATATGACAGAATTGGGGCGGCTTGAAGCCTGCCCTTTAACTCGTCAAATGCCTCTTGACAACTCTCAGTCCACACAAATTGCCTTGCTTTTTCAGTCAAGGCATGCAGTGGACTTGCCACCTCTGCAAACCCCTTTATGAATTTCCGGTAGTAGGATGCAAGGCCTAAGAAACTTCTCACATCTCGTACACACCTTGGAACTGGCCAATTTGCCACTGCTTCAACCTTTTTAGAGTCGGTCGCTACGCCCTCTGAGGACACAATGTGCCCCAGGTAAGCCACTGACTTTTGAAACAAATGACACTTGCTGGGCTTGAGTTTAAGCCCAGCGTTTCTTAGCCTGCCCAACACTAATCGAAGACGGTCTAGGGTCTCCTGTACCGACTGACCAAACACGATGATGTCATCCAAATAAATCAAAAGGATTTCCCACTGCAAGCCGGCCATGACCTTTTCCATGAGGCGCTCAAAGGTCGCCGGGGCATTGCACAGCCCGAAAGGCATGCATTTCCACCGGTACAACCCGCTTCTCACAACAAATGTTGACTTTTGGCTGGCGTCCTCATCCAGAGCGACTTGCCAGTACCCCGACGCCAAGTCAAGTGTACAAAACCACTTTGCCCCATGCAATGCATCGAATGTTTCATCAATGCGCGGCACCGGATAGGCATCCTTGATGGTCACCGAATTCAATTTTCTGTAATCAATACAGAAGCGTTTCGTGCCATCCTTTTTGTCAACCAAAACGACATTTGCCGCCCATGGACTGTCGGAAGGTTCAATCACCCCCCTCTTCTCCAAATCACCGACTTGCCTCTGGATCTCCTCCTGATGGCAATACGGATGACGCCTCATCCGTTCTTTCATTGGCCTAGCATCACCTGTATTTATGTGATGCCGGACCACGTCCGTGCGACCAATGTCATGGTCACCCTTGGACAACACGTCCTGGAAGTCTACTAAACATTTCCGGACATCCCCGTGGTACATAGCCTCCACCTTGGATGTACCCCTCTCAAACAAATCCTGCAAGTGTTGGGGTAACTCTTCACCAACACCTGCCAACCCGTCCAACTCACCATGAATTGAACCAACTTCCACCTGGGAAATCACACCCGCTGTTGCTCCCTCACGGGCAACCCTTTTCTCCCTTCCGGGATTGAAGACCCGCAACGGAACAACATCGGCCCCAATCTCCACTAGAGATCTGGCCAACACCAAACCCTTTTTGGCTAGGTCACCGCCACCTTCCAATGGTTCCACCATGGCTGGCCCGACCAAGTCGGCACCCTTCCGAGCAATTATCCCCGGGACCACGGCTTCATGACCTGCCGGGATAACCGTAGTTTTAAGAACTACAACGCGACCCACAAAGAGCTCACCTGCACCATTTGTGCACTTAATTCGCTCACCGTTGAGTCTCCACTCTTTCGACTGGAAATCTAAATTTCCACCTGTGGGTACCAGGAAATCCATGCCCAGGATACCACAGTATTTCATTTCGACAAACACTGCCCTGACTTGGTGTGTGGTTCCACCCACTTGCACGTCTACCCAAGTTATGCCCAGCACGGCTAGTTGACTACCGTCAACTTGCTTCACCTGAACATCTTCTGTCTCCAAGACAGGTCTTCTCTCCTTTGGGATTTGGTAGTACACCGTGCTACTTATCAAAGTGTCGGTGGACCCCGTGTTGATCAAAAATCGACACTTGGTGGCTCTTACCGTCCCATCAACAAATAAGCCATAACGAGGTCCGCGAACTGGGCTAGGCAGAGTTATTACTCGCTGCCCATCTCCTTGTTTGGACCTTTTTTCACCATCACCATCGCTGTCACCGAGTCGCCTTTTGGACCCTCTCGGCCATGCAGCCTTCCCGCGGGTCCTACGGGGGGCTGACTGCCGTTTCCCTGCTTAGGAGTTTCTTTACACTCCCGGGCGAAGTGCCCTTTCTCACCACATCTAAAACACCGCAGGGTTCCAGGCTCGGCTTTCCAGGGTTTGTGTGTCTGGGGAGACGTCACACCCTTGCCGTGATCCTGGCCCTTGATCTGACTTGACAACGACTTCACCAACTCGGCCACAGACTTCAATGTCTTGGCCTGTTCACTTAGACTTCCCTCTAAAGTCATCAACCTCTGCTCTGTTCCAGAGTCCAAAGCCCTCGCATATGTGGCGGGCTTCCGGTCAAGCAACCTTTCCTGCTCAACCTTCTCAAAGTTTTCAGTCTCCAGGGCAGCCTGGACCGCTTCGTCCAAAGTTTTTGGACGGGCCCTATTGATGCCCTCTCTCACTGAATGACTGTCAACGGCGTTCATGAAGTGGTTCTTAGCCAACCTTTCACGAGCATCTTCCTGCAACTCAGGGTATGCCCTCGCCGTCAATTCGTGAATTGCTTGCCCTAGTTCAAGCAAAGTTTCCTTCGGCTTTTGGCGCCGATGTCTCAGTTCGACGAGATAATTTTCACTCTGTCGAGCTGATCCAAACCTGCGCTCCAGCAACTTAACAAGCGCACCATACGTGTACTTGTGGCCAGAGTCACCTAACAACCGTATAGAGCGTCCCCTTGCAAGCTTGCGGCTAACCACGTTGCAGCTTGTTCCTCGCCCCACATGTTCACCTCACGACACGACTCAAAATGGCGGAAGTACTCTTTCCAGAGCACTCTACCGCTGTACCGATCAGGGGTTATATTTGGCCTGCGATTTAGTCGCTCCAAACCTTCCCCCTGACCCACGTCACCATGGACCCGTGCCTCTCGTTTCAGTGGCCATGGACCCACTGACGAGATGTCGGCTTTAGCTGAACTGTTGTTCTTCGCCTCGACTGGTCGAGTAGCGAAACTTAACAATTCGCCATGTACCTGTTTAGGATATACCATGTCGCAAACGAACGGGTTGGCGCTCGCCTTAGCCCTTTCCATGCCACCTTCAGGGGTTAACGACATCAGATCATCATTTGGATCATCTGTCTCCCCGGCAACAGGCGTCGACTGTGCTCGGGGGAAAATCCCCGAGCTCTGTCCTCGCCAAGGTGTACTTTCCCTGAAAGTTACACCCCTCCCCACATAAGGGGCCAACTCAGACCGCATATCTGCGCCCAAGACTCTCTCCGATGATCCGGAGTCATACCCGGTAGTCTCTTCGGGTACCCTAAACTCAACATCGGTGTCAACCTGATGGAGCACACGCCGGCCTTGACCTGGCGTGTTCATGTTTCCTTCCCTTGGGGAAACACCCGACTGCAACTCCATGGCAGCCTTCAACTTCTTTGCAATGAGGTCATTTTCCCATTGCAGAAATTGGGCTTCCATGCGCAGTCTTTGCACCTCAGCACTTGAGGTGCCCACTCGACCTTTCGAGCCTTCGCTCATACCTCCAAACAACCTAAGGCTGTTAGGATAAGTCGGACACCTATTAAAGCGACGACAATCTTCCCAACCTAAGGCTCTTCCCTAGACGAGAGATCACTCAGAGCGACCTAAAAGGCTAAGGGTGCAGGTCCGTTTTGGAGGAAATATACCGCCGATTATGATGATTGCGATTACTCTCTGTTAATTACACTATAACCTGTAACAAAGACTCCTTGACAACTGGGTTGACGGTACAATGAACAATAAAGATGATTTATTCACAACAATCAAGAAATGCACAGTAATTGGAAATTAAGTGGGCTGTTTAAATACTAGGGTCCTCAGCAGCAATGCATAATAACTGCAGTGTTCAGAACGCAAGAGCCATCCTAAACATTACACAAGCCTAGTCAGCATTAAGCGCCTAGTCAGCATTACGTGCCTAGTCAGCATCAAGTGCCTAGTCAGCATCAAGTGCCTAGTCAGCATCAAGTGCCTAGTCAGCATCAAGTGCCTAAGTAAGCTGTGTACAACCAGTACAGCTTTGCACCTGCTACGCATTAACCATGCCAGCTTGCGTCAGCTATGTACAGCTAGCTATCTCAGCTTTGTACCACCAACACATTAACCATGCAGGCTTGCGTAAACAATGTACAGCTATACCGCTTTGTACCGATTCGCATAAGCATCGCACAAAACGCAGCACCAGTTACCTACGTCTTATCTGCCGTGCAGCTCTCGAACAACTGACCATGATTATTACGTGTATACCACCCAGGTAAACACGCACCCCATGTAAAACACATACATGTACTTAAGCATATGGGCTGTGTTACCCAATCGCGTGCATTCACGCAGTGAGTCACTGAGCGGTAAGCCCCGCCCAGCCATCGCGCCCAACTACAGGTCATGTCCGCCCGTGGTTACAGTTCATTCATAAACTTTAGAATTACAATAACATAAACTGGCACTAAGTCCGTGCACTTTCCGTCACAATATCTGCCATTTTGTCTTAAATGTCATGCTGCATCAAATTTGATGACGTCGGGTTTCAACCGCGTTGTGATTGGGCACTTCACATCTTAGCCCCGCCTATACTTATCTGTATTCGCATACGAGGTCATGCGCCACAAATGTGGCGCAAAATATAGGAAAAACCAGGGGGGGCGGAGGGGGGGCCCTTCGAGACTGTGATTGCGCAACGCTGACGTACCGTCCATTCTCAAAATAGGGGGGAACAATTTTCTCACGCGAAAAATAAAGAGTTTTTGGCATCCAATCTTAACATCTTGTCTTTTGTAGTTGTAAAAGGTTGTTATTTACCTTAATTTTTATCATCCAATGACAAAAATTGTATTGAAAATAAAAAAAAGCAGTCGAAAAAATTAAGCGTTGACGTACCGTTGATGCACGTAGAGATTGTGCACAAATACTAAAACGACGTTGACAAATACCTCCCCTAAAAAGGGCAATAATAATCGATAAATTGTGAAAAATCGTGCTTCGAACCCACTCACTTTTTTCCATGGATACGTTTAAAAAGGATGTAGCAGTGATATACTGAATTTTTAAAAAAATCTGCCTGTGAACCCCTTGCGTTTTATCGTGTTGTTTTCGAACGAAAATGGCAGAAAATGACATCGCCCCAAAACAAATTCGTGTAGATCGTGCCTGTGTACCTGGCTTTGCGGACGTTATATGAATCACTGAATTCGGAGAGCGAGCGCGGAGCAAATTTGTACGTGTTTCAACGGTGCGCTTCGCGGTAGCGATGTATACGTATTTACTGTGTGAGATGTGTGGCTCATGAGCGTGGAAGAACGAATGAGATACATTTCAACGTTGGTGGCGCACTTTGTTGGGCCCCCCCTCCGCCCCCCCCCCCCCCCCCCCCCCCCCCCCCCCCCGGGGAAAAACATAAGATTTCAAAAACCCAATGATCCAAGGCGAAAAAGTAGCCTCAGTTGATTTGCATAAATAGTGGCCGTATGAGGTCGCTGTTCGCGCTGTATCTTTGCACGGGGCGCAAGCTAGCATGCAGCATATGCGGGGCGCGCGTACAGTGTATTTCTGGACGGATAACGACGAACTCGCCTTGACCAAGGCTAGGGTTAGCCTCGCATTTTTATCGAAATTTGCAAAAATCGGAGCTTTTGTGAAAATAAATTAAAGTAAGAAGTTAGCCTTGCATTTTTATGAAATTTGGCTAGCACTGGGATTCTGGGGAAGTTTAACAATTGTAAGGTGTTAACCTCGCATTTTTATCGAAATTGGCCAACATTTGGAGTT
The DNA here is from genome assembly GCA_037893245.1 of Crossaster papposus. Taxonomy (NCBI): domain Eukaryota; kingdom Metazoa; phylum Echinodermata; class Asteroidea; order Velatida; family Solasteridae; genus Crossaster; species Crossaster papposus. The sequence goes on along the minus strand of JBAIAA010000072.1, from coordinate 2,232,784 downwards.
TTGGAAAGTTTTACAGTTGTAAGGGGTTAGCCTCGCATTTTTATCGAAATTTGCCAAAATCGGAGCTTTTGAGAAAACAAATTACAGTAAAGGGGTTAGCCTTGCATTTTTATCAAAATTGGCCAACATTTGGAGTTTTGGAATGTTTTACAATTGTAAGGGGTTAGCCTTGCATTTTTATCAAATTTGGCTAGCACTGGGATTTGGGGGAAGTTTAACAATTGTAAGAGGTTAGCCTTGCATTTTTATCGAAATTGACTAACATTTGGATTTTTGGGAAGTTTAACAATTGTAAGGGGTTAGCCTTGCATTTTTATCGAAATTGGCCCAAATCTGAGCTTTTGAGAAAACAAATTACAGTAAGGGGTTAGCCTTGCATTTGTATCAAAACTGGCCCCGAAAATTGGAATTTTTGAAAGTTTTACAATTGTAAGGGGTTAGCCTTGCATTTTTATCGCAATTGGCCAATTCGAGCTTTTGAGAAAACAAATTACACTAACGGGTTAGCCTTTGGAGTTAACATTTGGAGTTTTGGAAAGTTTTACAGTTGTAAGGGGTTAGCCTCGCATTTTTATCGAAATTTGCCAAAATCGGAGCTTTTGTGAAAATAAATTACAGTAAGAGGTTAGCCTTGCATTTTTATCAAAATTGGCCAAAATTTTGATTTGGGGAAAGTTTTACAATTGTAAGGGGTTAGCCTTGCATTTTTATCAAATTTGGCTAGCACTGAGATTTTGGGGAAGTTTAACAATTGTAAGGGGTTAACCTCGCATTTTTATCGAAATTGGCCAACATTTGGAGTTTTGGAAAGTTTTACAGTTGTAAGGGGTTAGCCTCGCATTTTTATCGAAATTTGCCAAAATCGGAGCTATTGAGAAAACAAATTACAGTAAAGGGGTTAGCCTTGCATTTTTATCAAAAATACTCACAATTTGGGTTTTCTATTACAAATAAAAACAGTAAGGGGTTAGCCTTGCATTTTCCCCGAAATTGGCCAAAATCTAAGCCTTTGAGAAAACAAATTACAGTAAGGGGTTAGCCTTGCATTTGTATCAAATTGGCCCCGAAAATTGGAATTTTTGAAAGTTTTACAATTGTAAGGGGTTAGCCTTGCATTTTTATCGAAATTGGCCAAAATTCGAGCTTTTGAGAAAACAAATTACACTAAGGGGTTAGCCTTTGGAGTTAACATTTGGAGTTTTGGAAAGTTTTACAGTTGTAAGGGGTTAGCCTTGCATTTTTATCGAAATTTGCCAAAATCGGAGCTTTTGTGAAAATAAATTACAGTAAGAGGTTAGCCTTGCATTTTTATCAAATTTAACTAGCACTGGGATTTGGGGGAAGTTTAACAATTGTAAGAGGTTAGCCTTGCATTTTTATCGAAATTGACTAACATTTGGATTTTTGGGAAGTTTAACAATTGTAAGGGGTTAGCCTTGCATTTTTATCGAAAATGGCCCAAATCTGAGCTTTTGAGAAAACAAATTACAGTAAGGGGTTAGCCTTGCATTTGTATCAAAACTGGCCCCAAAATTGGAATTTTTGAAAGTTTTACAATTGTAAGGGGTTAGCCTTGCATTTTTATCGCAATTGGCCAAAATTCGAGCTTTTGAGAAAACAAATTACACTAACGGGTTAGCCTTTGGAGTTAACATTTGGAGTTTTGGAAAGTTTTACAGTTGTAAGGGGTTAGCCTCGCATTTTTATCAAAATTTGCCAAAATCGGAGCTTTTGTGAAAATAAATTACAGTAAGAGGTTAGCCTTGCATTTTTATCAAAATTGGCCAAAATTTGGATTTGGGGAAAGTTTTACAATTGTAAGGGGTTAGCCTTGCATTTTTATCAAATTTGGCTAGCACTGGGATTTTGGGGAAGTTTAACAATTGTAAGGGGTTAACCTCGCATTTTTATCGAAATTGGCCAACATTTGGAGTTTTGGAAAGTTTTACAGTTGTAAGGGGTTAGCCTCGCATTTTTATCGAAATTTGCCAAAATCGGAGCTTTTGAGAAAACAAATTACAGTAAAGGGGTTAGCCTTGCATTTTTATCAAAAATACTCACAATTTGGGTTTTCTATTACAAATAAAAACAGTAAGGGGTTAGCCTTGCATTTTTCCCGAAATTGGCCAAAATCTAAGCCTTTGAGAAAACAAATTACAGTAAGGGGTTAGCCTTGCATTTGTATCAAATTGGCCCCGAAAATTGGAATTTTTACAATTGTAAGGGGTTAGCCTTGCATTTTTATCGCAATTGGCCAAAATTCGAGCTTTTGAGAAAACAAATTACACTAACGGGTTAGCCTTTGGAGTTAACATTTGGAGTTTTGGAAAGTTTTACAGTTGTAAGGGGTTAGCCTCGCATTTTTATCGAAATTTGCCAAAATCGGAGCTTTTGTGAAAATAAATTACAGTAAGAGGTTAGCCTTGCATTTTTATCAAATTTGACTAGCACTGGAATTTGGGGGAAGTTTAACAATTGTAAGAGGTTAGCCTTGCATTTTTATCGAAATTGACTAACATTTGGATTTTTGGGAAGTTTAACAATTGTAAGGGGTTAGCCTTGCATTTTTATCGAAAATGGCCCAAATCTGAGCTTTTGAGAAAACAAATTACAGTAAGGGGTTAGCCTTGCATTTGTATCAAAACTGGCCCCGAAAATTGGAATTTTTGAAAGTTTTACAATTGTAAGGGGTTAGCCTTGCATTTTTATCGCAATTGGCCAAAATTCGAGCTTTTGAGAAAACAAATTACACTAACGGGTTAGCCTTTGGAGTTAACATTTGGAGTTTTGGAAAGTTTTACAGTTGTAAGGGGTTAGCCTCGCATTTTTATCGAAATTTGCCAAAATCGGAGCTTTTGTGAAAATAAATTACAGTAAGAGGTTAGCCTTGCATTTTTATCAAAATTGGCCAAAATTTGGATTTGGGGAAAGTTTTACAATTGTAAGGGGTTAGCCTTGCATTTTTATCAAATTTGGCTAGCACTGGGATTTTGGGGAAGTTTAACAATTGTAAGGGGTTAACCTCGCATTTTTATCGAAATTGGCCAACATTTGGAGTTTTGGAAAGTTTTACAGTTGTGAGGGGTTAGCCTCGCATTTTTATCGAAATTTGCCAAAATCGGAGCTTTTGAGAAAACAAATTACAGTAAAGGGGTTAGCCTTGCATTTTTATCAAAAATACTCACAATTTGGGTTTTCTATTACAAATAAAAACAGTAAGGGGTTAGCCTTGCATTTTCCCCGAAATTGGCCAAAATCTAAGCCTTTGAGAAAACAAATTACAGTAAGGGGTTAGCCTTGCATTTGTATCAAATTGGCCCCGAAAACTGGAATTTTTACAATTGTAAGGGGTTAGCCTTGCATTTTTATCGCAATTGGCCAAAATTCGAGCTTTTGAGAAAACAAATTACACTAACGGGTTAGCCTTTGGAGTTAACATTTGGAGTTTTGGAAAGTTTTACAGTTGTAAGGGGTTAGCCTCGCATTTTTATCGAAATTTGCCAAAATCGGAGCTTTTGTGAAAATAAATTACAGTAAGAGGTTAGCCTTGCATTTTTATCAAATTTGACTAGCACTGGGATTTGGGGGAAGTTTAACAATTGTAAGAGGTTAGCCTTGCATTTTTTTCGAAATTGACTAACATTTGGATTTTTGGGAAGTTTAACAATTGTAAGGGGTTAGCCTTGCATTTTTATCGAAAATGGCCCAAATCTGAGCTTTTGAGAAAACAAATTACAGTAAGGGGTTAGCCTTGCATTTGTATCAAAACTGGCCCCGAAAATTGAAATTTTTGAAAGTTTTACAATTGTAAGGGGTTAGCCTTGCATTTTTATCGCAATTGGCCAAAATTCGAGCTTTTGAGAAAACAAATTACACTAACGGGTTAGCCTTTGGAGTTAACATTTGGAGTTTTAGAAAGTTTTACAGTTGTAAGGGGTTAGCCTTGCATTTTTATCAAATTTGGCTAGCACTGGGATTTTGGGGAAGTTTAACAATTGTAAGGGGTTAACCTCGCATTTTTATCGAAATTGGCCAACATTTGGAGTTTTGGAAAGTTTTACAGTTGTAAGGGGTTAGCCTCGCATTTTTATCGAAATTTGCCAAAATCGGAGCTTTTGAGAAAACAAATTACAGTAATTAATTTTATCCATAAAAGATAAAATACGTTATACTTGGGGCACATAAAGCCTAAACTCTTTTTGGCGTCGTAGGCGTTGTAGTTTCGAAATTTTCCAAAATCGGAGCTTTTGAGAAAACAAATTACAGTAAAGGGGTTAGCCTTGCATTTTTATCAAAAATACTCACATTTTGGGTTTTCTATTACAAATAAAAACAGTAAGGGGTTAGCCTTGCATTTTTCCCGAAATTGGCCAAAATCTAAGCCTTTGAGAAAACAAATTACAGTAAGGGGTTAGCCTTGCATTTGTATCAAATTGGCCCCGAAAATTGGAATTTTTGAAAGTTTTACAATTGTAAGGGGTTAGCCTTGCATTTTTATCGAAATTGGCCAAAATTCGAGCTTTTGAGAAAACAAATTACACTAAGGGGTTAGCCTTTGGAGTTAACATTTGGAGTTTTGGAAAGTTTTACAGTTGTAAGGGGTTAGCCTTGCATTTTTATCGAAATTTGCCAAAATCGGAGCTTTTGTGAAAATAAATTACAGTAAGAGGTTAGCCTTGCATTTTTATCAAAATTGGCCAAAATTTGGATTTTGGGAAAGTGTTACCATTGTAAGGGGTTAGCCTTGCATTTTTATCAAATTTGGCTAGCACTGGGATTTTGGGGAAGTTTAACAATTGTAAGGGGTTAACCCCGCATTTTTATCGAAATTTGCCAAAATCGGAGCTTTTGAGAAAACAAATTACAGTAAGAGGTTAGCCTTGCATTTTTATCAAAATTGGCCAACATTTGGAGTTTTGGAAAGTGTTACAATTGTAAGGGGTTAGCCTTGCATTTTTATCAAATTTGGCCAACATTTGGAGTTTTGGAAAGTTTTACAGTTGTAAGGGGTTAGCCTTGCATTTTTATCGAAATTGGCCAAAATCGGAGCTTTTGAGAAAACAAATTACAGTAAAGGGGTTAGCATTGCATTTTTATCAAAATTGGCCAACATTTGGAGTTTTGGAATGTTTTACAATTGTAAGGGGTTAGCCTCGAATTTTTATCAAATTTGGCTAGCACTGGGATTTGGGGGAAGTTTAACAATTGTAAGAGGTTAGCCTTGCATTTTTATCAAAATTTGCCAAAATCGGAGCTTTTGTGAAAACAAATTACAGTACGAGGTTAGCCTTGCATTTTTATCAAAATTGGCCAACATTTGAGTTTGAGGCCAATATTTGGATTTTTGGAAAGTTTAACAATTGTAAGGGGGTTAGCCTTGCATTTTTATCAAAATTGGCCAAAATCTGAGCCTTTGAGAAACCAAATTACAGTAAGGGGTTAGCCTTGCATTTTTATCAAAATTGGCTAAAATTTGAATTTCTGGAACGTTTAACAATTGTAAGGGGTTAGCCTTGCATTTTTATCAAAATTTGCTAATAGTCAAGTTTTTTGGAAAATGTAAAAACTGTATTTTTATAAAAACAAAACAAAATAATACATGTACCAATAACTAGAAAATCTCAGAATTTGAATTGAAAAATTGTATAATTTATTTCAATTATGAATATAATACAAATGTAATTTCAATTGTAAAATACATGCAAGTCAATGAGCTACTTAAATCTCAATTATTTTGCAATTAAAAAACAAACAAATTATCAACAGCCAAAGTAAGCAATTTGAATTCTTGCAACTTGCTTTATTGCCTAACTTTAGTGCATTTCTCCACTCCTTGACAGCTTCCAAGTATTAAACTCTTTTTGAAGAAAGTTTTCCATCGAGCTCATAATGTTCAGAGCATACCAGACAATGGAGCAATAATCCCCATCCTGACAAGTGCAATAAAGCCAGCCAATTCATTACTTTGAGTTTTGAGATTCGTAGACCCATTCTGAGATACGAATGATTGCTGGAAATAGGTTTTCTCGATTACTAAAAATACATGCAGATTGCATGTACTATGTGTATATGCTCATTACCAAGACTTAGCAAATGAAATATATAACAAAAGGTACAATATGTTTACATAACAAAATTATTAATTTTTACGAGAGAAACAAAGTCATTATAATTCCTACACAATTTGATATGAAAGGGCGATACATGTACTTGTTCGGATGTTGTGTTCAATATAATACACCGGCTATGTTTAGGTTAAATATTCAAACCCCACTGGAAATGCTACTACAAACGTCACAATTTACAATAGAAATACCGGTATACTTGACAATGTTCAATGCAAAGCACCATCTTAAAGGAAATGACGGGAATACATTTTTATTAAATTTACATCAATTGCTGAACTCAGATACAATTAATGCTCAAGACGACCTAATAATTTGTAAGGCAAGACGAAAGATTAATACTCAACATCAAATTATGAAAGAGTAAAATTTCATAATTTTATGCAAAATACCCAAGAATGTTTTACACGTGTAGATAGTGCACTCATGGTTTTTGTAAGGTGAGACTTTGAGTACATCCTTAATTCTGCATTTCGGAGAATTTGTAAGTGCTAGTTGGCATACAAAAATTGAACATTCACAATGTGTGCATTAAATTTGGAGTTTACAACATTATGTACATCACTAGACAAGTTCAACAAGTCAAACATTATACATACACCCACAATGAGCCATCACTAAATGACAATCAATGTTTTAACAATTGAGGCAATCCTGAAATGTCACAAAATATTTCCCACCAGGGGAGCAATTGCATACATGTACAAAAATATGTAAACAAATATTCATGGCAGGCATGACATCATTGAAATCACAACAGCTAACACACTTTCATGGCAGGCATGGACATCATTGAAATCACAACAGCCAACACACTAGCTTCACCTTTTTTAATGGGCAGATTTGTTATCCCCAAAGCATCATACTGCAACTGCAAAATTGTAATATTGTGCTGGTAAGTTCGAGTCCCTACAAATACAAAATGTAATACACTAAGTTAATTTAACACAAGTCATTGAATTGCAGAATTGGATGAGAGCGTAAACAAACCTATAGTTGACAATGTACACAGACATCACTTGTGACAGTCAGAGTTGTATTTGAGTCCCTGCAAGTTTATCACAAGTCCTTCAGTCTCAATTCAAGTCACTTGCTATTCAGATGAAATGTTAACCAATTACACATGTACTTGTACTTGCAACTGGCTTTATTATAAAGGACTTGCAGGAACACGGAACACTGTGTTAAAATGCAAGGCAGTGATTTCCTAACCGCTTGGAATAATTAATGAATAAGCTTAATACTGCTGCAAACTGGAATAATTAATGGCGAACATGATTAATGTTTGACAGTGGGCGAGGTCAATTGCTCAGTCAATTATGAAAGAGGGGGCAGTTTATTTATGAAGGACTTCGCTACAATCAGAATGTAGTCTGATGCACTCCTGTGGCTACTGTCTTAGAATACAACACTAATCAACAAGATCATCTTAGATCCTCTTAGATGTAATCACAAGATAGCACACCGTTATTGCTTGGTGCCTCGCTTACTTCACCTGCTACGGCTTGATCCACTGGTTGCCTCCTGGAGACATTTGAACAAATAAACAAACAAGGATATCATTAGGGATTGCATATATCTTAACATTTGACCCTATCAACCCAGAATCCATCAAAATCCATACTAAGACCGGTACCCGGGTACCCGTAACCCGACCGCTGATCGCGGGTACCCGGCTCCAATTTATCGATTTTATTACCCGAAACTGCCTTTGTAAATTTTGACACATTATTTCAGAAAGGCAAGCGTCTTTTCTGTTCATTGCGTGCCGATAAATTATTAGAAAACATCTGAGTAAACCGTCTTATAAGTCCATTTACCGAAAATTTCCCGATGTCTAGATAGCGGCCTAACCAATGATTGTGCTTTGTTTGTTGTCATTGTGATAAAGAGATGCCTTTGAAGTCTATTTACCGACAATTCCGACAGCTGCTATAACTTGCGGTTGACATTGCGTCGGTGTTTTGTTACAGTTGTCCTTTGAGTAAGTTTTTCCGAGGTTTACTTTTGTATTTTTTTCCCCCTGTACTTATTTGTTCAAGCTTAAATTCGCTAATCTTTAAGATAATGTTTGATGGGGTACGAAACTTTTTGCCATTGTTACTGTGATTGTATAATAATCTTCTTAGTGTATCAATGGAAAATGTGCTGAATTAATTTACGATCCCCTGGACCCGAACCTGGAATGTGGTTTTAAAACCTGATACTTGCTTCTATTGTATCAACTCTGCAGCCAGCTAGCAGGGAACATATTTTTTGCTACATTTCGTGTCGGCTCACTTAAAGGATTTAGTTCATTGAACCTTATTTATTTTGGGAAAAGACGTGCCATTGTAGGCGTGCAATTATGGGGAGAGGCAACATTTATTACAACCTGAGAGTAAACTCCACGCAATCCGGGATCGCTGTTGACAATCTGGCTCTGAAAACCACGCACTTAACTTATCTTGTCATTTTTTTCACTAGACCGCCGGACTACTTAGAAAAGGGTTTTGACTAGACCGCCGCTGTTTTGACTAGAATTTGTCTAGCGGAACCCTGAGTTGCAAAGTAGGCACGTGCATTTTTGTTGTTGCCGAATGCAGGAAAAGTTAACACGCGGCAGTCGCGCTGCAGCCTGCTAGTGGAGTGAGCGGGGACATACTGTACATGAACGTGTCGACGCGGTGTATACTTCCGGGTTTTTTTTATGATTCTAATAATAGTCACGGGTACCCGGGTACCCGACCGTGACAGGAATAGGGTACCAGGGTTCCGTACTACCCGTAAACGCACACCCTTAATCCATACCCCTGTTTTGAAGAATTTTGGGAGGATTTGGATGAATTTGGGAGGATTTGGATGAATCTGGGGGATTTGGATGACTTGGTGATTCTTGTGTAAGACTGCCGGTTATTTATTTGTTTAGGAATTAATTTGTCCTTACCTGATGACTCTAACGACCTCATGAAAAGCCCTATCAATGTTCTGTGGTGGGTCCTTGGCACTTGTCTCAATGTAGGACGTTTTCTATTAGGAAAACAATCATTTAAGGTTTAAAGGTAGTATACACACCATTGGTAATTGCTTGAATTATCATGAATGGGTAGATTTGGGGGGTTGTATTTCATAGTAAATATCGTTTAACTGACTTTTCCGAAGTTTTACAATCATGGATGCCGAGAAAAGCACAAAAAACAGCGTTTGTTTTCAATCGGGGTCGAGCAGTTATTCTTATGTTATCTTTGTTTTTCGCCAATTTTTCTCAAAAAAATTCAATTTTGTTGAATAATTATAAAATCATTATTTACTTTCAATTGAGTAAGATATTTCTTAATAATTCAGTAGTAAATATTTTTGATATCTGCAAATGGTGTATACTACCTTTTAAGCTATATTTTAAAGACACAAATTGTTGGAATGGGGTAGACAAACTAGGCATCCACATTGAAGAGTCAATCTGCAGGGGTATACATCATGTACAGTTTGAAGTTTATGGGTTGGACGGGTACAGAACTCTTTCTGAATGGGACTGGTTAGATACACTTGTAGCTGAAAAGGCCAAGTGAAACTATGTACAAGATAGATGGAAAAGCAATGGGCAAACTTCCTGGATGTTGTCAATACAGAATCGATACACCAGAAGCTCAGTAGTAACCTTAATTCTTTAACTCTTTCGCTTTGGCGCGCCGCTCACAGCGGCTCGAAAAAAGGTTATTTCTGCCGGCAAGCCGCTCAGAGCGGCTCGTTGTAAACAATGCGAAATCGGACCTATAATTGGTTGATTGAGCATCAATGGGTGTCAGCAGCCAATCGTATTCTGTACAAGGGTTGAGGTCCTTCATAATTAGCATAAATCTTCTAGAAAAAACGATGATGACGTGGCAAAACGACAACACAAAGGATGACATAGAAATCGATGCGGGCGTACACTGCGCGCGACATGTGTAACCACAACAAACATGGCGGCTTCATCGAATAGTGGTGCGGGTGCCTTGCGGCCCCGTAGAGTTTCATTGCAGCAAGCCATAAATATGCTTTCCCACTGGATTTCTGATGAGGAAAGTGACCAAGAAAGTAGCGAAGAATCAGACTACAGTGAAGAAGAAAGCCAATCAAGCTCGGTGAGTGAAAATTCTGGGGATTCCGAGGTTGATTCCAATGACGATGTGGGCCTACCACCGCCTAGGCAACGACAACAAAACGTTCGGCCACACAAGCGTCCACGAGGTCAGGGGACTGCGGCCAAAACTGCAGCTGAAATCAAATGGCAGGATGTCTCCAAATCGAAAAACGATGAACCCGGACAGTCATTTCAATTCATGCCAAACAAAATACCAGGTGTAAATGCAGATTTAGATGAAAATTCAACCCCGCTTGACTGCCTCTATGAACTGCTTTCCTGTGATATATTGCGGAGCATAAGGGACATGATCAACGAATACGCCGCTCACAGGATCCAGATGAACAATCCCCCACCTCGTAGATCAATCTTCGGTAACTGGAGACCTGTAACAGCATGTGAACTGCTGAAATTCCTCGCTGTCCTCATAGCAATGGGACTCAACAAACAGCCAGTCATCAAGGACTACTGGTCACGTTCACCAGTCAACTACAACCCATGGTTTGACCAGATGTTTCCGAGGGATAGATTCGAGGCAATCTACCATTCAATGCTGCATGCATCTGACATAGATGCGAAGTCTAAGGACAAGATCGAGCCATTCCTGAATATCCTTCTGGACAAGTTTCGGACCGCCTTCTATCCCTACACCAACGTTTCCATTGACGAGATGGTGATAGGCTGGAAAGGCCGGTGGAAATACAAACAGTACAATCCAATGAAGCCTCGAAAGCACCACATCAAAACCTTTGGGCTTTGCGACAGCACAACCGGCTATGTACACAATCTGCTCGTGTATTTCGGCAAAGAGACGTCATACGACCCAAATCAAGATCCGGCTAGTGGACATTCTGAAAAGGTATTTCAGTACCTTTTGCAGCATCTGGGCGAAGGCCATCATGTTTTCGCAGATCGGTTCTACACTACGTATCGCCTCATCGAACTTCTGAACAGTAACAACACGTACTACACCGGGACACTCAACATCAACAGGAAGAACTTTCCTCAAGAAATAAAAAAAATCAAACTTGACCATTGCCAATCGCGGTCATTTCGAAGTGACAACAAGAATGTTCTATGTGTTGCATGGAGGGACAAAAAAGCGCGGAAACCATGCGTCCTTGTATCAACCAAAGCGTCAGTGGGGAACATCACTGTCACGAGAAGAAGAGGGGATAAAGTGGACATGCCAGTTGTCGTTCATGACTACAACTTTTCGATGAATGGCTGTGATCGTGTTGACCAGTGTGTCTCGTACTATGGACAATTCACACGCAAAACTGTGAAATGGTGGAAGAGAATCTTTTGTGGTTGCTAGAGATCTGCCAATCAAATGCGTACATTTTGTACACCCTGACACGTGACGCGAACACGAAGAAGATGAGTCTACGCAATTTCAAACACAGCCTTATCGCTGGCTTGACGAAAGAAGCTGCTGTTCTCGTGCCAGATGAGGAACCAAGAGCTCGTGTCGGACGACCGCGCATGGGCAATCCCGTTGAGCGTCTTGAGGGAAATGTACACCTGGTTGACTACGTGGACACCGACAGAAACTGCGTTGTGTGTAGCACACCAGCTAAACACAAACGAACAAACTTTGTGTGCATGGGATGTAACGGCATGCCCCATCTTCATCCCAAGGAGTGTTTCTATTGCTACCACACCTCCCCCTGAACTCATAGGCTTTTGAACACATTCTGGTTTTGTTAGATGACAAAAAATAATTTCAAGAAGGGTAACATTAGTAATTCAGATTGATATGAATACTTGAATGTGTATGTAAATGATGTATGACACATAAATGTGAAAAATGAACTTCATCTTTCATCTTTATGTGTCATCATGCATGTACATGTATTCACATCATTCTACATGACTCATTTCACACTTGAAATGGTGATTTATTATCTGATTATCAAGCTGGCTCAGAATTGACATGTGCATGTGTAGACGCTTAGCTAAATTAGTGTAAACAAATAACATGGAATTTGTAAATTGTATACAAAGGTTTGTTTATTTTTTATAATGTTGTCATCCAGTCTAATTCCTCTGCTTTTGGGTTACGTGGAAATGTTCTGAGGTGATAGTGGTACGAATTCCTTATTGTACTTATTCCTTATTGAAAGTTGTGAGTATACCCTTTGTTGATCCCTGCAAAAAAAATATTTTGATTTTTTATTTCAAAAAAGCCGAAATTTTTGTTGTACCGGTACTTATTTTTCGTTTATTTTATTTGTTTGACTTTGTAAGCCCTAGTACATTCAAAATTGAGTGTTATTATTTGTTGATTGCTAAATCTAGTAAATTGACAATTACTGAATTAGATCGATTTGCAGCAGCCTCAGGAAACTAGAACTCCATCCATGTACATTTACATGTACTGCGATAAGAAAGCCTGTGATTTGTACTGAATCTCGTTTTTGGGGGGTTTTATGAAAAAAATCATAACTCGCCCAAATTTATTCATATTTGGGAATGAGCAGTATTTTTTTCATATTTGATATTTTTATTAAGATTTTTCATATTTGACTTGCCAGTAAATGTAAATATTAAAATAATTAGTTTTGTTGAATTCATAATCACATTTGTCATATTGTTAGCTTCATTTTGATACCTAACTTTGCCCCATAGACCCCAGGATTAGGGACTTTCAGCAGTTTTACTACTACAGGGTGACAAACTTCTTTCATTGTGTAAAACAATTACGTCACAGCCCATATACAATACCGTAGTGAAAGAGTTAAGGCTGTGTATACATGCAAAGTTTTTTCTCTGGAATTCAAAACGAATAACGAATAGACACGTCACAAGCAGGGTTCTAGCTAGGAAAAATTTATAGGGTAGGGGCATTTCTGAAACGTGAAAATTGCGAGCGCGAAGCCTTTACGGCGTGGGGTCCGGTGCCCGCTTAAGGGCCCCAAATTTTTTGAAGCCGTAGATGCTCTCTGGTGCAATCTAGGCCACTCAGAGAAGTTGGTAACCCTATAAATTCATCTGAATTATTTTAAACCCAATGCAGAAACTGCCTTATTATAAGTTAGTCCACATAATATTTTGTGACTCTTTTTTTTGTGATAACAAATCTGTAGGCAAATTTATACAAATAAACAACAACATTTTCAGTTGGTCATCAGTGGTTTTATTGTAAAAAAAAATTTTTTTGTTATTGTTTTTTTTTGTTATTTATTTTTTATAGAAATTACAGGGATGGTTTTACAAAATGAGAGTGTTAATCAGTTACTAAGAAAACACACAGACTCAGAGTACTAATTTTAATTTTGTTTTGGTGTTTTATTTTATTTAATTGGGCCTCGGTAGAACAAAATGCTCAACCCATCATCCCCGTCCGCCTTTTTGTCCCTGTGGTATAGATAGAATTGACATCCTCCCTAAAACCTCCTTTTTTGTTAAGGATTCTCTGTTTTGGATCTATTTAGAAAAATAAAATGTTCCTATTAAAAATTGCTCCCGTCCGCCCCAACCCCCTCCCCTTCCCGAGTCCCTTTCCCCGCTCTCTCAAACCATGCCAAATCGCTGGCACATCACATGCACAGCGCAACAACAGCACCCATGAAAAAAATCCCAGATTTTGACTGGTGCTTGGCCGATTTTCAGTGGTAACCTGATTCACGACATGCAGCCAACCTGCACCCACATGGCCATGTGCATTATCTGTTATGTCAAAGATGTATCGCATGTGGGGGTTGTTAGTCTTGGTGCAAGACGTTGTTGTTCATTATCGCGCAACTATCGCGATTTAGCGCCCCTGCGCCTAACGACTATCAAACAATAGAGGGCGCTGTTGGGAAACTTCCAGATAACCACCACACATCGGCTCAGAACAGATTCGCGGCTTCCAGAATACGCCCTCTATCGGTGGAATAGTCGCGACGCGTATAGTGTTGAGTGCATAGGCCATATGGTTTTATGGTTTTACTAACTCAACAAGAACGTCTTGCACCAAGACTAGGGGGTTGTGTGAGGCAGCGCGCGTGTCGCGTGTCGTGTGTACATGTACATGTACGTACATGTCGAGTTGGGCAACTTGCTTGCTTGTAACCACACACCGATCGTAATCGTTTTGCTGTGTTGGTGACGACTTCGGCGTGATTTGGTAAGCTGACTTATGACGTATGGCATCGCGCTGCACAATGTTTTGTTACAATATGAAAACAAATAATTGATCCACAATTTAACACAGAGAAATCGTTATAAAAAAATTATAAGTTAATATTTTTAAAGCGTATCGATAGCGTATCGGAGGAATTATAGCGTGTCGGAACTTTTCGATAGCGTGTCGGCCCGGCACGCTATTTAATGCCTAGCTAGAACGCTGGTCACAAGCAAAAAAAATATCTGTCAACAACTGGCTCCCAGCAAGCGGTCAATGTCTAAATAATCCTGGCTCAAACTGGGTAATTCTTTAAACATACATTTCAGTAAAGTAATCTTGTCATTGTTCAAAACTGACTAGATTACAATGTATTACAACAATAACAATGACATAGAGGTTCATGTACATGATGACATTTGGCCTTACCCCAAGCTCTGCTGCCAATGCCTTGCCATCGTCCTTCGACACTTTACGTTAGTGAACGAGGTCCACTTTGTAAGCAACCAGAATCATGGGATAGGAATCTCTGTAGAAAACAGCAAATGTTCATCAATAGTACACATTCTATAGTCCATTTTGAACAAGATCAGATTTTGTTCTCCATAGGTCCGATGCCCCATAGGTTAAAAGTCCATACTGTAGGTCACAAGTCTAAAATGTCAGCATCAGACTTATGAGGCATATAGGAGCTATGAGGCTCCGTGTTATAAGTCTGATGCCTCATAAATCTGATGCCTCATAAATCCGACACCTCATAAATCCGACGCTTCATAATTCCGAAATTTTTGACTTATGGGGCGTCAAATTAAAAATACGCCTCGTCCACACCTTACACATACCTGTCTTTAACTCGGAGTGTGTAGAAAGACCTGGTATTCTCAAAGCTGGCTTTATCAATGACTGAGTAGACAAGTAAGAAGCCGTCTCCTTTCCTTATATATTGCTCTCTCATGACGCTAAACTCCTCTTGTCCAGTAGTATCGAGCACTAACAACAAACCGACAACCAAACTTTAAATACACATACACGTTTATGATATACAAAACCCACAAAAACTTGAAAGGTAGGATATACCATTGGTACAGTAATCGCTTGAATTATCATGAATGAGTGGATTTGGGGGTTGTCCGAAGTTTTACAATCATGGATGCTGAGAAAAGCAAGAAAAACGTCGTTCCTTTTTGACCGCATCAGGCAGTGGTTTTTAGGCCGTTCTTGTTTTTTCCATTGATTTTTATTTTAATAATTACATTTTTTAAAACAATTACAGGATATCTAGCACAATCATTTTGCTGGATGGCTACAATCATTATTTACTTTCAAATAAGCAAGATATATTACTAAATTTGTTTGATACACTTTATCTGAAAATAGTGTATCCTATCTTTAACATATATCTTCAACGGTCGGCCTGTCTCAACGGTCGGCGTGTCTCAACGGTCGGCGTGTCTCAACGGTCGGCCTGTCTCAACGGTCGGTCTGTCTCAACGGTCGGCCTGTCTCAACGGTCGGCCTGTCTCAACGGTCGGCGTGTCTCAACTGTCGGCGTGTCCCAACGATCGGCGTGTCTCAACGGTCGGCGTGTCTCAACGGTCGGCGTGTCTCAACAGTCGGCGTGTCTCAACGGTCGGCATGTCTCAACGGTCGGCGTGTCTCAACCCTTCCCTCCACCTACTCACTCCTCCCTACACCTACTCACCCTTCCCTACACCTACTCACCCTTCCCTCCACCTACTCACCCTTCCCTACACCTACTCACCCTTCCCTACACCTACTCACCCTTCCCTACACCTACTCACCCTTCCCTACACCTACTCACCATACGGTCGGCGTGTCTCGACGTAGGTCGACGTGTTGAGACGTGGGTCGACGTGGGTCGACGTATCGAGACACTTTGATGTGTCGAGACCTGTCGACTGTTGAGACACGTGTCTCAACGGTCGGCGTGTCTCAACGGTCGGCGTGTCTCAACGGTCGGCTACCTCAACGGTCGGCGTGTCTCAACGGTCGGCTTGTCTCAACGGTCGGCCTGTCTCACCCTACTCACCCTTCCCTACACCTACTCACCCTTCCCTAAACCTACTCACCCTTCCCTAAACCTACTCACCCTACGGTCGGCGTGTCTCGACGTGGGTCGACGTGTTGAGATGTGGGTCGACGTGGGTCGACGTAACGAGACACTTTGATGTGTCGAGACCTGTCGACCGTTGAGACACGTGTCTCAACGGTCGGCGTGTCTCAACGGTCGGCGTGTCTCAACGGTCGGCTACCTCAACGGTCGGCGTGTCTCAACGGTCGGCTTGTCTCAACGGTCGGCCTGTCTCACCCTACTCACCCTTCTCTACACCTACTCACCCTTCTCTACACCTACTCACCCTTCCCTAAACCTACTCACCCTTCCCTACACCTACTCACCCTACGGTCGGCGTGTCTCGACGTGGGTCGACGTGTTGAGATGTGGGTCGACGTGGGTCGACTTAACGAGACACTTTGATGTGTCGAGACCTGTCGACCGTTGAGACACGTGTCTCAACGGTCGGCGTGTCTCAACGGTCGGCGTGTCTCAACGGTCGGCTACCTCAACGGTCGGCGTGTCTCAACGGTCGGCTTGTCTCAACGGTCGGCCTGTCTCACCCTACTCACCCTTCTCTACACCTAATCACCCTTCCCTACACCTACTCACCCTTCCCTACACCTACTCACCCTTCCCTACACCTACTCACCCTTCCCTACACCTACTCACCCTTCCCTACACCTACTCACCCTTCCCTACACCTACTCACCCTTCCCTACACCTACTCACCCTTCCCTACACCTACTCACCCTTCACACCCTTCCCTACACCTACTCACCCCACCCACCCTACCCACCCTACCCACCCCACTCAACCCACTCAACGGCGAGTTGTCTCAAAGGTCGGCGTGTCCCAACGGTCGGCGTGTCCCAACGGTCGGCGTGTCCCAACGGTCGGCCTGTCTCAACGGTCGGCCTGTCTCAACGGTCGGCCTGTTTCAACGGTCGGCCTGTCTCAACGGTCGGCCTGTCTCAACGGTCGGCGTGTCTCAACGGTCGGCGTGTCTCATCGGTCGGCCTGTCTCAACGGTCGGCCTGTCTCAACGGTCGGCTTGTCTCAACGGTCGGCGTGTCTCAACTGTCGGCGTGTCCCAACGGTCGGCGTGTCTCAACGGTCGGCGTGTCTCAACCCTTCCCTCCACCTACTCACCCTTCCCTACACCTACTCACCCTTCCCTACACCTACTCACCCTTCCCTACACCTACTCACCCTTCCCTCCACCTACTCACCCTTCCCTACACCTACTCACCCTTCCCTACACCTACTCACCCTTCCCTACACCTACTCACCATACGGTCGGCATGTCTCGACGTGGGTCGACGTGTTGAGACGTGGGTCGACGTGGGTCGACGTAACGAGACACTTTGATGTGTCGAGACCTGTCGACCGTTGAGACACGTGTCTCAACGGTCGGCGTGTCTCAACGGTCGGCGTGTCTCAACGGTCGGCTACCTCAACGGTCGGCTTGTCTCAACGGTCGGCTTGTCTCAACGGTCGGCCTGTCTCACCCTACCCTACACCTACTCGCCCTTCCCTACACCTACTCACCCTACGGTCGGCGTGTCTCGACGTGGGTCGACATGTTGAGATGTGGGTCGACGTGGGTCGACGTAACGAGACACTTTGATGTGTCGAGACCTGTCGACCGTTGAGACACGTGTCTCAACGGTCGGCGTGTCTCAACGGTCGACGTGTCTCAACGGTCGGCTACCTCAACGGTCGGCGTGTCTCAACGGTCGGCTTGTCTCAACGGTCGGCCTGTCTCACCCTACTCTACACCTACTCACCCTTCCCTACACCTACTCACCCTTCCCTACACCTACTCACCCTTCCCTACACCTTAATTCTTTAAGGCCGTGTATACATGCAAAGTTTTTTCTCTGGAATTCAAAACGAATAACGAATAGACACGTCACAAGCAAAAAAAAATCAGAAATATCTGTCAACAACTGGCTCCCAGCAAGCGGTCAATGTCTAAATAATCCTGGCTCAAACTGGGCAATTCTTTAAACATACATTTCAGTAAAGTAATCTTGTCATTGTTCAAAACTGACTAGATTACAATGTATTACAACAATAACAATGACATAGAGGTTCATGTACATGATGACATTTGGCCTTACCCCAAGCTCTGCTGCCAATGCCTTGCCATCGTCCTTCGACACTTTACGTTGGTGAACGAGGTCCACTTTGTTAGCAACCAGAATCATGGGATAGGAATCTCTGTAGAAAACAGCAAATGTTCATCAATAGTACATATTCTATAGTCCATTTTGAACAAGATCAGATTTTGTTCCCCATAGGTCCGACGCCCCATAGGTTAAAAGTCCATACTGTAGGTCACAAGTCTAAAATGTCAGCATCAGACTTATGAGGCATATAGGAGCTATGAGGCTCAGTGTTATAAGTCTGATGCCTCATAAATCCGATGCCTCATAAATCCGACACCTCATAAATCCGACGCTTCATAATTCCGAAATGTTTGACTTATGGGGCGTCAAATTTAAAATACGCCTCGTCCACACCTTACACATACCTGTCTTTAACTCGGAGTATCTGTGTGTAGAAAGACCTGGTATTCTCAAAGCTGGCTTTATCAATGACTGAGTAGACAAGTAAGAAGCCGTCTCCTTTCCTCATATATTGCTCTCTCATGACGCTAAACTCCTCTTGTCCAGTAGTATCGAGCACTAACAACAAACCGACAACCAAACTTTAAATACACATACACCTATATGATATACAAAACCCACAAAAACTTGAAAGGTAGGATATACCATTGGTACAGTAATCGCTTGAATTATCATGAATGAGTGGATTTGGGGGTTGTCCGAAGTTTTACAATCATGGATGCTGAGAAAAGCAAGAAAAACGTCGTTCCTTTTTGACCGCATCAGGCAGTGGTTTTTAGGCCGTTCTTGTTTTTTCCATTGATTTTTATTTTAATAATTAAATTTTTTAGAACAATTACAGGATATCTAGCACAATCATTTTGCTGGATGGCTACAATCATTATTTACTTTCAAATAAGCAAGATATATTACTAAATTTGTTTGATACACTGTATCTGCAAATGGTGTATCCTATCTATAACCCTAACCCTCCCAAATCCTCCAAATTCCTCATTGCAAAATGCAGGATTTTGCAGGATTGAAGTCACTTGGAGTTTGATGCATTGCAGGATTTTGCAGGATTGAGGTTACTTGGGGTTTTACCCCTGCAGGAATATGGAGGATTCAGGTTATCAGGCTGAATGTGACACACAAGGATTTTGCAGGATTGAGGTCACTTGGAGTTTGATGCATCGCAGGATTTTGCAGGATTGAGGTTACTTGGGTTTTTACTGACTGCAGCCAGGGCAAGACTGCAGGATTTTGCAGGATACAGGCTGTATGGTCACCAGTGACCAATATTGGAGGATTTTGCAGGATTCAGGTTACTTGGAGTTTTAACAATTTAGGAATTGGAGGATTTTGCAGGATTCAGGTTATGTGTAAGTAAAAATGGGTAGGGAGTTAGGGTTAACATATATGACATTTTTTCTGACATATTGATAATTAATAGAGAAAGTTTACCGTCTTGCAGGAACAGGGAAAACAGAAGCCTTGGACACAGCATACATACTATGAATGCCGTTGGAAACTGGAATTTATTTTCCTTGTTGTAATATATTTGCCTAACAAAAATTGTGCAGCCATCGCATTGAATTTTAGACAGTGTTTGAGATAGCCAATTACGATACAGAAGATATTTAAGACACTCACAATTGTGATTATGCATTTGAATCAATTATATATTATAAAGAAAAGCCAATATTTGATATTCCAATACTGTATACTTATTATCCAATATTCTCCCCAACAGTACAGATCTGTGTTGGTTGATCTGTACAAGATGTACAGGTACAGGTACATGTACCCGTGCATGTACATGATACTTGTAATGTGCACAACCTGCTGTAGGTACATGTACCACTCATGATAATCAAACCACAAAATTAAATAATTTTCCAGCATTTCATACATAATTGAATTATGGTCAATGCAACCAAATTGGTTGGCTTCCTCCTTTCTGGTGAATTACAAGGTTGAATGATTCACAAGGCACATGGAAATTCCATGGCTCAACGGCGAGTTGTCTCAACGGTCGGCGTGTCCCAACGGTCGGCGTGTTTCAACGGTTGGCGTGTCTCAACGGTCGGCCTGTCTCACCCTACTCACCCTTCCCTACACCTACTCACCCTTCCCTACACCTACTCACCCTTCCCTACACCTACTCACCCTTCCCTACACCTACTCACCCTTCCCTACACCTACTCACCCTTCCCTACACCTACTCACCCTTCCCTACACCTACTCACCCTTCCCTACACCTACTCACCCTTCCCTACACCTACTCACCATACGGTCGGCGTGTCTCGACGTGGGTCGACGTGTTGAGACGTGGGTCGACGTGGGTCGACGTAACGAGACACTTTGATGTGTCGAGACCTGTCGACCGTTGAGACACGTGTCTCAACGGTCGGCGTGTCTCAACGGTCGGCGTGTCTCAACGGTCGGCTACCTCAACGGTCGGCGTGTCTCAACGGTCAGCTTGTCTCAACGGTCGGCCTGTCTCACCCTACTCACCCTTCCCTACACCTACTCACCCTTCCCTACGCTTACTCACCCTTCCCTACACCTACTCACCCTTCCCTACACCTACTCACCCTTCCCTACACCTACTCACCCTTCCCTACACCTACTCACCCTACGGTCGGCGTGTCTCGACGTGGGTCGACGTGTTGAGACGTGGGTCGACGTGGGTCGACGTAACGAGACACTTTGATGTGTCGAGACCTGTCGACCGTTGAGACATGTGTCTCAACGGTCGGCGTGTCTCAACGGTCGGCGTGTCTCAACGGTCGGCTACCTCAACGGTCGGCGTGTCTCAACGGTCGGCTTGTCTCAACGATCGGCCTGTCTCACCCTACTCACCCTTCCCTACACCTACTCACCCTTCCCTACACCTACTCACTCTTCCCTACACCTACTCACCCTTCCCTACACCTACTCACCCTTCCCTACACCTACTCACCCTTCCCTACACCTACTCACCCTTCCCTACACCTACTCACCCTTCCCTACACCTACTCACCATACGGTCGGCGTGTCTCGACGTGGGTCGACGTGTTGAGACGTGGGTCGACGTGGGTCGACGTAACGAGACACTTTGATGTGTCGAGACCTGTCGACCGTTGAGACACGTGTCTCAACGGTCGGCGTGTCTCAACGGTCGGCGTGTCTCAACGGTCGGCTACCTCAACGGTCGGCGTGTCTCAACGGTCGGCTTGTCTCAACGGTCGGCCTGTCTCACCCTACTCACCCTTCCCTACACCTACTCACCCTTCCCTACACCTACTCACCCTTCCCTACACCTACTCACCCTTCCCTACACCTACTCACCCTACGGTCGGCGTGTCTCGACGTGGGTCGACGTGTTGAGACGTGGGTCGACGTGGGTCGACGTAACGAGACACTTTGATGTGTCGAGACCTGTCGACCGTTGAGACACGTGTCTCAACGGTCGACGTGTCTCAATGGTCGGCGTGTCTCAACGGTCGGCTACCTCAACGGTCGGCGTGTCTCAACGGTCGGCGTGTCTCAACGGTCGGCCTGTCTCAACGGTCGGCCTGTCTCACCTACTCACCCTTCCCTACACCTACTCACCCTTCCCTACACCTACTCACCCTTCCCTACACCTACTCACCCTTGACACCCTTCACTACACCTACTCACCCCACCCACCCCACCCATCCCACCCACCCTACCCACCCTACCCACCCCACTCAACGGCGAGTTGTCTCAACGGTCGGCGTGTCCCAACGGTCGGCGTGTCTCAACGGTCGGCGTGTCTCAACGGTCGGCGTGTCTCAACGGTCGGCGTGTCTCAACGGTCGGCCTGTCTCAACGGTCGGCCTGTCTCAACGGTCGGCCTGTCTCTACGGTCGGCCTGTCTCTACAGTCGGCCTGTCTCAACAGTCGGCCTGTCTCAACAGTCGGCCTGTCTCAACGGTAGGCCTGTCTCAACGGTCGGCGTGTCTCAACGGCGTGTCTCAACGGTCAGCCTGTCTCAACGGTCGGCCTGTCTCAACGGTCGGCCTGTCTCAACGGTCGGCGTGTCTCAACGGTCGGCGTGTCTCAACGGTCGGCGTGTCTCAACGGTCGGCGTGTCTCAACGGTCGGCCTGTCTCACCCTACTCACCCTTCCCTACACCTACTCACCCTTCCCTACACCTACTCACCCTTCCCTACACCTACTCACCCTTCCCTACACCTACTCACCCTTCCCTACACCTACTCACCCTTCCCTACACCTACTCACCCTTCCCTACACCTACTCACCCTTCCCTACACCTACTCACCCTTCCCTACACCTACTCACCATACGGTCGGCGTGTCTCGACGTGGGTCGACGTGTTGAGACGTGGGTCGACGTGGGTCGACGTAACGAGACACTTTGATGTGTCGAGACCTGTCGACCGTTGAGACACGTGTCTCAACGGTCGGCGTGTCTCAACGGTCGGCGTGTCTCAACGGTCGGCTACCTCAACGGTCGGCGTGTCTCAACGGTCAGCTTGTCTCAACGGTCGGCCTGTCTCACCCTACTCACCCTTCCCTACACCTACTCACCCTTCCCTACACTTACTCACCCTTCCCTACACCTACTCACCCTTCCCTACACCTACTCACCCTTCCCTACACCTACTCACCCTTCCCTACACCTACTCACCCTACGGTCGGCGTGTCTCGACGTGGGTCGACGTGTTGAGACGTGGGTCGACGTGGGTCGACGTAACGAGACACTTTGATGTGTCGAGACCTGTCGACCGTTGAGACATGTGTCTCAACGGTCGGCGTGTCTCAACGGTCGGCGTGTCTCAACGGTCGGCTACCTCAACGGTCGGCGTGTCTCAACGGTCGGCTTGTCTCAACGATCGGCCTGTCTCACCCTACTCACCCTTCCCTACACCTACTCACCCTTCCCTACACCTACTCACTCTTCCCTACACCTACTCACCCTTCCCTACACCTACTCACCCTTCCCTACACCTACTCACCCTTCCCTACACCTACTCACCCTTCCCTACACCTACTCACCCTTCCCTACACCTACTCACCATACGGTCGGCGTGTCTCGACGTGGGTCGACGTGTTGAGACGTGGGTCGACGTGGGTCGACGTAACGAGACACTTTGATGTGTCGAGACCTGTCGACCGTTGAGACACGTGTCTCAACGGTCGGCGTGTCTCAACGGTCGGCGTGTCTCAACGGTCGGCTACCTCAACGGTCGGCGTGTCTCAACGGTCGGCTTGTCTCAACGGTCGGCCTGTCTCACCCTACTCACCCTTCCCTACACCTACTCACCCTTCCCTACACCTACTCACCCTTCCCTACACCTACTCACCCTTCCCTACACCTACTCACCCTACGGTCGGCGTGTCTCGACGTGGGTCGACGTGTTGAGACGTGGGTCGACGTGGGTCGACGTAACGAGACACTTTGATGTGTCGAGACCTGTCGACCGTTGAGACACGTGTCTCAACGGTCGACGTGTCTCAATGGTCGGCGTGTCTCAACGGTCGGCTACCTCAACGGTCGGCGTGTCTCAACGGTCGGCGTGTCTCAACGGTCGGCCTGTCTCAACGGTCGGCCTGTCTCACCTACTCACCCTTCCCTACACCTACTCACCCTTCCCTACACCTACTCACCCTTCCCTACACCTACTCACCCTTGACACCCTTCACTACACCTACTCACCCCACCCACCCCACCCATCCCACCCACCCTACCCACCCTACCCACCCCACTCAACGGCGAGTTGTCTCAACGGTCGGCGTGTCCCAACGGTCGGCGTGTCTCAACGGTCGGCGTGTCTCAACGGTCGGCGTGTCTCAACGGTCGGCGTGTCTCAACGGTCGGCCTGTCTCAACGGTCGGCCTGTCTCAACGGTCGGCCTGTCTCTACGGTCGGCCTGTCTCTACAGTCGGCCTGTCTCAACAGTCGGCCTGTCTCAACAGTCGGCCTGTCTCAACGGTAGGCCTGTCTCAACGGTCGGCGTGTCTCAACGGCGTGTCTCAACGGTCAGCCTGTCTCAACGGTCGGCCTGTCTCAACGGTCGGCCTGTCTCAACGGTCGGCGTGTCTCAACGGTCGGCGTGTCTCAACGGTCGGCGTGTCTCAACGGTCGGCGTGTCTCAACGGTCGGCGTGTCTCAACGGTCGGCATGTCTCAACGGTCGGCGTGTCTCAACCCTTCCCTACACCTACTCACCCTTCCCTACACCTACTCACCCTTCCCTCCACCTACTCACCCTTCCCTACACCTACTCACCCTTCCCTACACCTACTCACCCTTCCCTACACCTACTCACCCTTCCCTACACCCACTCACCCTACGGTCGGCGTGTCTCGACGTGGGTCGACGTGTTGAGATGTGGGTCGACGTGGGTCGACGTAACGAGACACTTTGATGTGTCGAGACCTGTCGACCGTTGAGACACGTGTCTCAACGGTCGTCCTGTCTCAACGGTCGGCGTGTCTCAACGGTCGGCTACCTCAACGGTCGGCGTGTCTCAACGGTCGGCTTGTCTCACCCTTCCCTACACCTACTCACCCTTCCCTACACCTACTCACCCTTCCCTACACCTACTCACCCTTCACACCCTTCCCTACACCTACTCACCCCCCCCCCACCCTACCCACCCCACTCAACCCACTCAACAGCGAGTTGTCTCAACGGTCGGCGTGTCTCAACGGTCGGCGTGTCTCAACGGTCGGCGTGTCTCAACGGTCGGCGTGTCTCAACGGTCGGCATGTCTCAACGGTCGGCGTGTCTCAACCCTTCCCTACACCTACTCACCCTTCCCTACACGTACTCACCCTTCCCTCCACCTACTCACCCTTCCTTCCACCTACTTACCCTTCCCTACACCTACTTACCCTTCCCTACACCTACTCACCATACGGTCGGCGTGTCTCGACGTGGGTCGACGTGTTGAGACGTGGGTCGACGTGGGTCGACGTAACGAGACACTTTGATGTGTCGAGACCTGTCGACCGTTGAGACACGTGTCTCAACGGTCGGCGTGTCTCAACGGTCGGCGTGTCTCAACGGTCAGCTACCTCAACGGTCGGCGTGTCTCAACGGTCGGCTTGTCTCAACGGTCGGCCTGTCTCACCCTACTCTACACATACTCACCCTTCCCTACACCTACTCACCCTTCCCTACACCTACTCACCCTTCCCTACACCTACTCACCCTTCCCTACACCTACTCACCCTTCCCTACACCTACTCACCCTTCACACCCTTCCCTACATCTACTCACCCCACCCACCCTACCCACCCTACCCACCCCACTCAACCCACTCAACGGCGAGTTGTCTCAACGGTTGGCGTGTCTCAACGGTCGGCGTGTCTCAACGGTCGGCGTGTCTCAACGGTCGGCGTGTCTCAACGGTCGGCGTGTCTCAACGGTCGGCGTGTCTTTCCATTTATCGGACAAACGGTGAGTGTGCTCAGTCGTGAGCAATGAATTCTGAGACCGAATTTTGAATAACAAACCCACGTGACAGCATGTTTTGTTTTGTTCAACCTTAAAAAATACATTGTTCAGTCTAACGTTCGACATCAAATTGGCTAAATGCTAGGCTTTATTAAAGGGAAATTCCAGGCTAAATAATATTTTACCTAGTCTAAAAGAATATATGGTAACATACTGACTCCGCAGAGTATTTGTTTTGATTTGTTATCGAGAACGACACACGCGCCTATTATATTCACGATTTCTTGCCATTCAGGAGTACAAGGGCGCGGCCATATTGTTAAAATTTTCCGCCTCGCCCGGGAAATTATGACGTAGTGTCTGCACCTCAATGCACATCACTTTATTGCCTGTTGTTCGCACTGGTATCCCACCTTGACGCGGCCAACTACATTATGCAGACGTATGTTGTACGGCGCCCGACTATTGCATTTCTGTGCAGAATATCGACTTGACGCGCCACAAACTATCGTTTATTTTTGTATTTTTTGAGAAGAATAGAAAATCTGTGAGCTAGTAATTATTGCATCAGGTCTTTCTCCGTGTGATTTTGAGCCCACTTTCACATACAGTACACATTATGTATACACTATACCGTACACAAAAGGGTTCACTTGCATTCATTGCGCGTGCAGGGTCGCTATCGATCGGGCTTCGAGTACTGATGGTGCAGACACTACGTCACATATCTCAGATGTACCGATAAACCAGAACAAAATGGCGGCTCACATGTTTTATATAAATACCGAAACCGATAAAAATGAAATAAAAATCAAGTCACAATGCCAATTAACACTCTTTAACATTATGCAATTACAAACTATGGGTGGAGTTTACCTTTAAATTTGAATTTTTAAAATGAACATCTAATTTAATTACTAGTGCAACAATGTGTGAAAAATTTAATATCTACTGTCCGGATTCTGGGCAAAAGCTATGTATAAAAATGCGGCTTACCGGAGGAAATTCCTTACCGGATACCGCTGCAACGACGCTTCCACCAATACTAGAAGCTGCGACTAGTTCATTCCTCGGTCGCTTCACGTGGACCAGAGCCTGCTCCTCGGCTTTTCGTTTCGGTTACATCATGGTTATTGCATTCAACTTCTTTTGCGACAAAATACAAAAATACACAGTACTCTTTTCTGCCGACCAAACCACGCTTTGATGAAACTATTGAGGGCGCTATACAACACGTCCGGTGATAAATGCTGCGCACGCACAGACATATAAACCTATAGACCGCTGTGGAAGGTAATTCTGTCCCCCGGTAAAATTGTCCGGGGGGACAGAATTACCTAGGTAAAAGTGTCCCCCTGGAGACGTTAATTCTGTCCCCCTCCAGTTTATTCTGTCCCCTCCAGTTTATTCTGTCCCCTCTCTAGGTAATTGTGTCCCCCAATGTTCCACACATAAGCGGTTATTTTGATGTTTCAATGAAAAGTCCACATGGTATTTATTATTTGGACTTCTCTTTCCTTCATCGATTTATCAAAACAAAAATACAAATACAAATAACTTTATTAATTAAATCAACCGATCTACGTTTCTGCGCGAAATGGAAAATGGCAGTAATCAGTATTTTTAGACTTCTTGCACGCGTACAGATTCTAGATACCCAGCACGAATAAGGCAGCACTTTTGACCACCTGTAATTTGTAGGACGCTACACATCCTACAGTCTGCCACAAATAATGCACCATGGAGGGGTGAACCTGTACTACACTGGTTGTTGCGTCTAGTGGGTGCTAGACTTGTGACGTTGCACGGGACAAATTTACCAGGGGGACACGTTTAACGTTGGACAGGGAGACTGAATTACCTGGAGGGGGACAGAAATACCTAGGTAAATGTGTCCCCCCGGACCGATTTACTGGGTCACGGCCTGGTAATTCTGTCCGGGGGACACATTTACCAGGGGGGACAGAATTACCTTTCACACCGCCAGTCGTGTGCAAAAAAAACGTGATTTGCAAACATTGATCTCCATTATATAGGAGATCAATGTTTGCCAACTATGGGCCAGGGGGGGCGGAGGGGGGGCCCTTCGAGACTGTGATTGCGAAACGCTGATGTACCGTCCATTCTCAAAATAGGGGGGAACAATTTTCTCACGCGAAAAATAATGTTTTTTCTATTTGTTACGACTATATAATATTTGTTTCACGTCAGCTTTTCTTGCCTCTGATAAATTGATAAATTGTAAAACTTGTAATTTAAAAAAACGTGAAATTTTGTCAATGTTATTCACTATCATTTAATCATCCTTTTATTGTTTTAATTTAAAGTTGTAATTCCTTTAAAGTTGTAATATTTATCGAGATTTTATTTGTTTGAATGTTACCATTCGAGTAAGGATTGACAGGCTTTCGAGTCACAGTGTTTAATTATACTTTTGTCAATCCTGGCCAGCTGGAATTGGATTGTTTTTGTTTAGTTAAATCTGTTTATTTTGTGAATTGTTTGTTGTATGTTGCTATTGGCCGAATAAATAATAATAATAATAATAATAATAAAATCCATTTCACGAAACACATCGTACGTGCGACGCGTCGTAGGTGTATTTGTAGCACAAAACAGTACGTGACTGTTGTGTGTACCTATTCAACACACAGTAAATAGCCGTCTGGTATTCAGTAAAGAGTCGTCGAATCTCTTCTCGGAAAGCTTTAAAAATGTAAATCAAAATGGCTGACGTCTGATGCATTTTTTACGAAAAACAAGCTTGCTGTGGACCGCTAGCAAATTTGAAATTGCAAGTGCACTATTCAAAGATTATTCATATGACTACGATAAATGTTTCATTTACAACTTCCCACACATTGTCCGAGTATTCTAGTGTCCGAGGGGGCACTAGCCCTATCAGTACCACTATAGAAAATTACCGTCGATTGGCCCCTCGAAAGTGAAACATCGCCGCCAATGAATAAACAAATCCCGTCGTTGGATTCGTCTACTTGCCAGGGGTGCGTTCCACTCACGCGAACGTTGCCAACGTTAGCCATCGTAAATGTGCGCCAATTATGTTGGCGAACGTTAGCGAAAACAGCGAACGTCTTTACGAGCTGTTCGCTGTTGGCCAGTGACGTATTTTAAAGATGGCAGAGAGGTTAGCAGACGACAGTTTTCTTGTCACGGTTTTAATTTATGTTCCATACTTTATATCGTTATAAACGGTGGATTGTATTTGGCAGTAACAGGATTTTGGTAAAGACAAATAGTGAGTTTGACAATAAAATTGGTGCAGTAGCCAACCAACGAATGTCACTGTCACTCGGCCCCGTCATTTTGAAAACGTATTTTTGTAAAATATCGTTCCACTTCAACTGGCGCCAACTCAACGTATAGTAGGCGAACGTTCGCAAAAACAGTTCGCGTATACGTGGAACGCAGCCCAGGCAACCTGTGTGTTTACCGGCAAAATCATGGGTTTAGGGCGCCCTCCAAAGTCAGAAAAAAAAGACATAGAGGGCAGGCTTCCAAATGACGGAAACCAGCTAAGAAAATTTGTTGTTTTTCACTGAAATGGTGAAATTCTCTTTTTGTATACGTAAATTACACGTTTTTGAACCCTAACCCCAGGTTTCACATTGTGAATTGCCTTCTTAATAATGGCTTATAATATGTGACCTGATCTAACAAAGCCAGACATAATATTTGTTTTTTTAAGTGAGATATTGTTATTTTCGAATAGTACACATCTTTAGTTAACTTTTAAAGGCATCTAACTCATTATTTGATTACAATAGAATCGCGTGTACACACAGTCTTCAAATCCTCATAAAATTGGAAGTATGTATGGTATATGTATGTATGGTTTGGGTACCAAATGAAAGCCGAAGTTGTGTTCTAAATGGAAATAACAATATCTCACTTTTCAAAAAGTCTATCACGTACACTATACACGTTTTACTGCATACATTTACACGGCGCGGTTCCACGAGGGTCTATAGGGGGTTAAGCCCCCCCCCCCCCCCCCCCCCCCCTTTTCTCCCTCTTCCCCCTTCCTTTCCCGAACATTTCATTTTGCGAAACATTTACAGAATATCTAGCAATCATTTTGCTTGATGCCTAGAATAATTATTTGCTGCAAAGTGTTATATCCTACCTTAATGCTTGGTTCTCTGAATCAGAATGTCGACACACAGACTAGGCATTACATAATATATTTTTTTATAAAGAGGACGCGTTCTTCAGCAGATTTTAATCTTTGTCCAAATTTAACTCACAACATAATCTTGACCTTTTCTCACTTAATGTCTACAAAAATCGGTGATAAATGAGTGCAGATAGATGTTCATGCTCAGACGATTGTTGTCAGCCACGGCGGGATTACACAGATTTACCGCGCGCATGCGTCATCTGTGACTAGGGCTTTGTTGGCGACAACTTGAACTACACCAATGTTTAGGAACCAACCAAAGTTGTGGAGTCAACGACAGGTAGGTCTAACAATTGACGATATAAATCGTTTCCTGTAAAGAAGAGCTGAACTCTCCGAGGTCAGTTAGGCAATCGCGTGACCATACCACCATTATTCAGGTTTTTTTAAAGAATTGCTGTGATTGATTGTCTGGTATTTCTGTAAATGAAATCAGGGGTGATAAATGGCTTGAACCGCAAAAAGACAGATTTTCCGAATAACATTAATACAGAAACGGTTTATTGAGCGCAGTAAGATTATCCCTTTGCTTTTAATAGCCTAAGTGCGGCAGCGGCTGTGGTCCCTGGAGTGACGTCGCTTTTATTCATCATCGCATATAGCTTGAAAAAAGCATGCAAAACACCTTTTCTTTATTGACTTCACTAAAAGTCCTTTTAGAAATCTGGGTTGTTTTCGCAGGTCAACCAAATCCGTGTTTCTAGATCGCAAATATTTCATTGAATTATTTTAGGCAGGAATATTAGTAGGCGGCTTAAAGATTGGAACCCAAATCAATGACGCTAGGTTTTGTATTTTAATACAGATGCCCGCCTTGTACTCTTGTAGGTCCCGTGATAACAAGTAAAACCTCACTGTTACACAAAGGGGGTCTGTTTAACCTACAAATCAGTGTAATCATTATAAGATCGTTGATAGTGTGTGGGCCTTCCGACCAAAATATTGTATACCCATAAAGTCTTTGCACAAAGTAAAAACAATTTCTCAAATCTCCATGATAACAGGTCGGAATATCATATTAAAGTGCACATATTATTGTTGTGGAAGATTGTCAATTTTCGTAAGTTACAAGTGCATCTTGGTTTTTTTCAAATTACCTCAATCCAAATTGTTATTATGATTGTATCTTATTCTTTATCCTTGGGTAGGCCTACCAGCCGTATGCTTCATAGTTTTTCACCAAATTTGTAGATCTGTTTAACATATAAAAAGACACAAGAAACCTTGATAAGTGTGCAAAATAAGTGTGCAACCTATACCTGAAATAAAGGCAGATGAGCAGTTCGTAAAGGATACGGTTGTCTTCAGGGGCTGTTTCGTCTGTAGTTTTTAGTTTTTTTCGTTTGATGTAATGCAGTGACTTAAGGCACCGCTACCAAGTGTGCTCAGATTTTGGTAATCAACTGAAGTACACCTGGTGGCGATGTCACATATCACGTGAAAATGTACTCCTTGCTGTGTCGATGTAAGGGCGTGGTATACTGCGCAACACTTCAATCACTGTACCATTATGAGTCCGAGCTTGCTGGATGGAAGGTGGCACATTGGCGTTTGGCCTTGTAGAGTCCTAAAGATTTGTTGGGCTCCAGACATCGGCGTATCCGACTAAAGCTCGGTTTTGATGTAGGTGTATTTTCGTTTGGTTTGAACAAAACAAAATACTTTGAAATATGGGACCCCCAGTAAAAATAAGCCTGTAAAATTGGGTTTTTCTCGGCTATTCCAGGTTAAATTCACTGTCTTTATTTTGTGTACCTTTTATCTGACGCATTGTGGTTGAGTCAATTTTAACCGGAATAAATTAATCAAAATAATCAAATCAAATATGAAGACAGAAATCACGGCGAAACCATGCTGAGGCAAAACTAGGAGTTCGGGAAAAGCTAGGTTAGGGTCATACAAAGCCAACACTTGGAAACACCGGTGCTCAACATGGGAAACGATGGAGAGATTGTGGGACACGTATTTTGGGTGGGGTCGCTAATGCTGATGCCCCAATACTTTTACCCAGTACGTATTTTTGTACCACAACGTACACACAAAATTACCTTTTTTCACTTGGATTTTATAGCTGTAAGATATTGATTATTTACCACCCTTTACAAAAAGTGCACGATATGAAAGAATGGGTGTTATTGATGCGCATAAAACATTTGTTAAATCCTACACAAACACTGTTCTTTAATTTGTTTGTCCATTCCAACTATTCAACCTATATGGACTGTTAGTCAACCCTTTAGTTTGCACCCGGTCAAGGCGTATTTGAAATACGTCACACGGCATGCAATAATGCTTTAGAAAGGAATAAAGCGAAGGTTTGACTCTTCGTTGGACTTGCACAATGTAGCAGGATGTTTAAAGGTAGGATACACCATTAGTAATTGTCTGAATTATCATGAATAGATGGATAATATTATTATTGTTTTTTTGGGGAGTTGTATTTTATAGTAAATATCTGACCTGTTTAAAGATTTGCAATCATGGATGCCGAGGAAAGCAAGAAAAACGGCGTTGTTCGTTTTAAACCGGCGTCGGGCAGTGGTTCTTGTTGTTCTTGTTTTGTTCGCAATCGCCCTCCGGCTCGATCGTCAAAGCTCAGTCAAAGAAAAATATTACCCACTGAAAACAATATTAATGAAAGGTCTAAGCTTCTGCCGAGTAACTTAGACAACGTTTTTTTTAAAGCATTGTAAAAATTTTGTTAGAACTGCTGTATGTCCTCACATTGCCATTCAACCAGTTTTAATGTTGTAGAGTATACTTACCTTATACACAGCTAATTTTAATGTTGTAGATAACTACCTTACGCTGGCTAATTTTAATGTTGTACTACCTTTATACTGCTAATTGTAATGTTGTAGAGTACTACATTGCTAATTGTTTTGGTCGCCAAGCAGTCAGCACCTCCGAGTCAAAGTCTTCGGTAAAAGTACAGTTTAACTACACACAATGTACAATGGTAAATTCTATGGGAACTGGACAAAGTGTTTTTCACGTCTATTGAATATCACAATACGGCTAATCAGGCCCGTAAGACACTTTTTTTCAAAGGGGGGGCGTTTTCAACAACAACAAAAAAGTCAAAAAAAAAAATTTTCTTCGGAAACACGCTCATTCTCTTATTTTAATGTTCCATTATGGTGTCATAGTTTACCTTTCTTGTTGGTCGACGCACAGAAATACCGGAAGTAGTTTTTGACATGATTCTACAACAATCTTAACAACCTTCCACCACCAGTCCGTTGACGAGTTGCAGCGTGTGATCACGTGACAAAACATGGTCACGTGTGTAAATAAGTGTACAAGGAAATGAGAAAACACCGTTTATTTCCCTTCTATCCTTTTAATTCCAAGTCGTGATTTGCATAAATAGACTAAGTAACACCGTTATGTCAGATTATTGTTTCGGGTTGCGGGTGGGAGGGGGGTTGAAGTCAAATAAATTCGCACGTCAAAATTTTTCGCACGGACACAAAATTTCGCAGTCCAAAAAGCACTATAGTCAATGTTTTATGAGTAGTTTTACTATCATTGATATTTGAAACTAAGAAAAACGCAATTTTTACCTTAAAAAAAAACAAAAAAAAAAATCCGTCGCCCCCCCCCCCCCCCCCCCCCCCCACCCCCCCATCTGACGGGCCTGCTAATGTAGAATGCATTCATGCCAACCAAGCAGGAACAATTCCATGCTATACGGTCAGCTTTTTTGAATAGGTTTTTATCCACTTGATGCCTACAATAATAATTGTTTAGCCGTAGGTGGTCATTTATGTATAGCAATGCTAGGAGAGGCGCTAACATAAACATTGCGAGAACTATCGAATTCGTTATTTCGATATTTTCCCACACTGTAATATCATAGAGGAAGGTTCCTTACTCCGTGGCAATATCAAACAACTTCTGATAGAGAAAAACATGATTACACGTGCACAGGATACACACTGCATGGCATCGCAAATACACACTGACATTGTAATTACTACAACATTGACAATGTAATATTGTGAATTGCTAATTTGTTAACGCTTTCAAATACACTTCAGAGGAAATCCTGTCTCCGCGTTTGAATGAAACATGGTCTTCGTATCGAATCAAGCTGCCAATAAATCAACGAAACATAACAATTTGGACTTAATGAAAGCTGACGTGATGTGCGCAGCGCAACCTCGGTACACATCATAGTGAACATATGCCTCTGATCTGCAAAAAAAGTGTGCTTGGGCGTGGTAAAAACACATTCTAGCCAAATTAAACTGGCATTAACATTATTGAAAACTAGGAAAATGCACACTTCCGGCGAATTTCTGGTTCCGTGACGCAATGAAGCGAATTATCGACATCAAAAGACCTATTTGAAAAATCTCACAAGTGTTTTGTTAATACACAAATATACCACAAGAGAATCTGACTAGGTAAATTTTATAAAATTTCAAAGTTAACAAAGAAATTGGCAAGGCAGGACTCGAACCTGCGACCTCCGTGAATACCGGACCGGCGCTCTTATTAAAACGAAATAGTAAAAGAAACTCGTATTAATTTAAGCAAGGTTGATGCTAATGGATATTTCTAATCTTATTTTTCTTGTGAAATCAGTAAGGGTTGGCATCAACAAAATAGGTCACAAATGTACTAAAACAATGTCCAAAATTTAAATAAAACTAGTTATATCCTGTGATTTGAGAATAAACACATTTGGATCACAATAATTAGAGTAAGTACAATCATGGAGCTATAGCTCCATGGTACAATGATGTTAACTTATGCAAATAACTCATGGACTTCGGACGGACATTATTCTCACGGTCGTGCGTAAGTGTGGTATTCTCTATTTGCTCTCTATTTGTCACCCAATGTTTGATATGTATTTAAAGTTTGGTTCAACAGGTTGTAAATTCACAGGTTTTTATTGATAGAGTGCAGAAGGTAATCTTGGGACACCGGTGATTGTACAGGACGCTAGAACTCCCTGTGAAAAATATAACAAATAATTGTGTCCTTGGAACACACTGATGGTAAACCGCGAAGTCTCCTTGTTAAAAGTAATTCAATTCAAGACGTCTTGTATACGTTAAAACATTTATACATTTAAAACATTATACATGACAATCTTTAAAGAAAGCGATCTGATATATTAAACTTTTGTTGCCAATTATAATTGCAAATTTCTAATTCCTTGAGGAGAATATAAAGTGCAGTGAAAAATATAACCGCTTAGTACATCTGTTAACAGTCAACAGATTTAGCATTAACTTGATGAAGAAAGTAGCTTTTTGTCTACATTTTCAATTGTACATTAAGGAGACGGTAAACAAATAAAATATTCGGTACGGACAACAAACCTGTATAAAGTAAGCAAAATAAAATCACTACATTTTCAAAATTCAAACAATTATTTACATAATTACGACTAACCTTTCCCCCTTGGTATCAACTCGCAGCCTTCTCTTCCACTGCATTGAATGTATATCTCCGTCATTTTGACGATGATACATGCATAATATCAAGTGGTAAGTATTTTGCAACTCACCACAGCCGCTAGATTGGTGCAGAACCTTTTACTTCGTGTAGCCTACCCAACCCGCAACCACTGACTTCAACTTCGCTGGGCGCGTACCTTCTATCGTATAGCCTACCCGACCCGCAGCCCACTGACTTCAACTTCGCTGGGAGCGTCACCGCACCTACCTTGTACCTTTCGATGACGTGTCGCAAAACTTTGGAACAATTTCGAACAAAAAGCCACCGAGTACTGGAACAAATTCCTTGACCCGACTGTACCCCCGCAGGGAAAGTTTCTATGCGAGATATGCAAGTCATAGGTAGGTTGCCACATGATTGGTCGGTATATAAAGAGCACATTTGAATAACAGAGTCTGGTTTGCCAAACAAAATCATGTCTGTGGTAAAAATTATGATCTATGGATACAGGTACAACCGTGGAGGTAGTCTGCTGCTGTATAGTTTGTTCCGCATTTACAGGTGTAACAAAAGCGTCGGTCATGCGTTCAACTTCGACGGGGCAAATATCATCTCTGTACCTTTCCAATGTATTTGGGCAGGTTTAAAGAAATATCAAATGTGGGCCCCGTAAAGTGTACAGCGCCACGGGATTACTGGCTGTTAGTCTGTTACCACGTGATTGCTAAATAATGATTGCTAAAAATAATTTGATAAAGATTGCTAAAGATTTCTTTAAATATTTTTTTTAATGAAATACCTTACTTGACTGTTAGGTGAATAAAAGTCTCAAGCATCTTGTGAAATTACAGCATCTGCATAGTCGTAGATTTCTGGGTAGATGTGGAGGGGGGTGTAATTCCCAAACAATTATTTACGAAGAATGGAAAATTGGGATATGTCTCATAGTCATATTTAGTCAAATATGTCTCATTCTTAGTCAGGTGTTTGTGGGATTACACCCCCCCCCCCCCCCCCCCAACCCCTAATGTTTTCCCGGAATCTTAGGAATTATTTTTAGAACTTAAGAATATTTACTTTATCCCATCAATTTTCAAAAATTACAGCAAAAGCAAAATGGTGTGTATACGTCCTTTCATTAATTTCGTCTGGGTATATGTCGAGTAACCCCCGTGCAAAATTATGTAGTGTGGTGTTACTTTTATGTATTAGGTTGTCAGGTTGAGTTATAAAAGAAATTTAAGTTGGGCTTACACGGTCATGGATGGTGTAAATATATAGCCAGCACAATAATGAGAAGGAGGGAACCCCCCTCCCCCCCCCCCCCCCCCCACCCCCAAAAGAAAAAATTAAAAAAAATTAAAAAAAAAAAAAAAAAAAAAAAAACCCAAATAAACAACAAAACCCACCAAAAAACAAACAAAAACAAACTAACTAAACACACACACACTGAGCATTCCGCAAGCACAATGACCACCAGAAAGAAGGAGGGGGGGTCTACTGTATCATATCCTGCTTCATAATGTGTAATCATGGTGTAATTAAGTTGAGGTACATTTTTTAATTTCCGCGTGAACTACATTTTGAGCCACAATATATTTAATTTCGTCTTTTACACGAAGCAAAGAGTAAATACGTTTTCATGCACCGGTAAAAGGCTTTATTCTGAACTGAAAGTAGCAAGGTCACGCAATGGGTCGGCTTTTTGCATAACAAAGACAATTTAATGCGGTCTTTAAAAGGCATTTTCGTGTGTATGGTCTTCGTTGCTGGGCAGAACACGGGGAAGTGAATTCGAAAGGAAATTATCAGCTGAAAAGGTTATTGTTGGAGGAGCGTGTGAACCGCTCCGTTGAATGCCGGAGCACAATGCAGCGATTTTGCCACAGAGAGTTTTCATACCCCGCCATGAAAGTTTTGATCCTCCATTTTTATGGCGTTCCTCGCTCTTGTTCGCAACAAACGATGTAATTTCAGGAATGTTTCCTCGGAAATATATTGAACAAGTAAACAAGTTTCAAACGAATGAGAATTAAAGAATTAAAAGAAAATGTTATATACATGCATGTGCATGCATCCAAGATGAACACACATATATAGTTTACTTGAGATTCTTTTAATTGGCGAGTTTATATAAATTAGGAAATAAGGGTTGGCTGTTAATTGTTATTAAAATTGGCCAAAATATAAGTTTTTCGATACATAAACTTAGCCTTGCATATCTATAAAATTTTACAAAATTTTTGTTTTTGTAAAAAAAATCAAATTGTAAAGGATTATAGCCTTGCTTTTTTATAAAAAATTGGCAAAAATTGAGTTGTTTAAAAAAAAATTAATCGTAAAGGGTTAGCCTTGAATTTAATTAAATGTAGTTTGCAAAATTTGAGTTTTTGTTAGAATACAAAATTGTAAGGGGTTAGCCGTTTTAGGCATCTTTTCATCAAGGTTAAAGAAATTTCATATTTAAAAAATACAAGGTGTTAATTTTACATTTTTAATTACAATTTTAAAGAATAAAAATACAGACACAAATCAGCATGACAACTCAGCATCAGATGCTTAATTTATTTGACGGGCAACAGATTATTTCTTAAATATTCGCAAGGCTTAAATATTTATATATAGCTTTAAATATCTCAATGATCATGATATTTTCAAATTTCCACCTTTCTATACAATTATCAGCTAATGACTGTAATCACAGGCTAAGATAACATTATAGCCATTATAGCATTAAACGTGTCAAGAAGTTATCATAGTGTCCGCTCTTTGCGAGTTTAAATGACCAACTCTATTAAACTTCTACCCCTGCCCAAAGTTTGAACATGATTATTTTAAGACAAACTAATGGGTTTAAAATAATTTGTAACCCAAGGTGTAGGCCACACATACAAATAGACTTCCAGTATGAGCCTTACTTCAATCAATTCAATAGGATTTAGTGTATTTCTGTGGCCAGCTTTACAAAGTATTTAACCCACCCGATGCAAAACAAAATAATAATGTACATAAACCGTGACCACTTCGCGCCGGGATTATTTTAACATCACCAAGCCGATGAATTATTTTTAACGAAACTTGATCCGAGGTGGGTTCAGGCTAATGGTACCGGGAAGCACTCCCACACATTTCCGGCCTTGCTCGCTGATGACAGACATTTCCGGCCTTGCTCGTGACATGTTTATGCGTCATCTGTTTCGAATCTGGGGAAAACTTTGCGTGTATACGTCCTCCGGCGCGAACTTGTTAAGAAGTGAAAATTTTAACTTTACAGCCCCTTTGTGATGGATGGTCAGATGTGAAAACTAATATTATAAGCCCCCAAAAAGTATTTAAAGTCCTTATCATGTGATCTAGTTATATGTTGTAAAAACCATGTTCAACTGTTATGACATCCTTAAGCATGCAATTTTACTGATACATATTTGTATGTATAAAACAAAATTACATAGACTGTGATCCGAGTTGGTCCAAATAATAGGGAGTTAAAGTTTTTAAGGTGTTACAATTCCCACAAATCTATAGGATCCGAGCTGAATTTGCATACGGGACACTGTACAGACAGCAGACTTTGTAACAATGCGTGCTCTAAAGACAGGTGAATCATAACAACACCTATAGGCAGACTACACAAGATAAGTCAATTCTGTTCTGCAATAGAACTTCTCTGTAGATACACACTTTAAACCACTTGGTTGATAAGAATTATTGTACTTGCCAGAAATGTAACCCAGTCAGTCAGTAGTCCTTCAAAAGTCTTCTCATCCCTAGTCAACTCACAAGATACAGATAAACTAATCATACTGAAGGGGTTTCTATGTCATCATAAAATTCAATATAGTATTTAATTGACATCTTCTGATGAAAATTCGAATGAATCAGCTTTGTCATTGTTAGTCTCTTGGTATTTTGACATGACTTCTGTTTTGAGTTGTGGTTTTGCTTGCAGTTGACTTCTGATTGCCTCTCTATTAATTGCCTCACACCTCCCAGGAATCATCGTCCCTTTTTCCTGCCTTTACGTGATGATGTTGAAGAAGCTGCAGCCTCCCCAATCACTATCTGTCCATCTTGTATCTCTTGTCGAGTGTCTTCAGAGGTGCTACCAATCTTCTGCTGTGCATCCAGGTAAAACATCAAGTCTCTCAGCTGCTCTTTCAATTCATTGATTTCCTGTACAAATACATTACCTTTATTTACTTAACCTCAACATGGATTGTGTGATCTAACTTGCTGACACTAACCCAAATTATTTCAACAGTTCTTTGTATATCATCTCTTCAAACCCAAGGAAGAACAATTTGATTCCTAACTGCACTCCATACATACCACTTGAGGTAAACCGTGCTAACCCTAACCCTAACACACTAACTCACTGTGCTAACCCTAACCCCAACCCTAACCCTAACCCTAACCCATTACCCATACCCATACAAACCCCTTGGAAGAACAATTTGATATCAACTGCACTCCATACATACCATGAGGTAAACTGTGCTAACCCTAACGCTAACCTTAACGCTAACGCTAACCTTAACGCTAACACACTAACTCAACTTCATACATACTCCTTGGCAGAACAATGCGATTCCCAACTGCACTTTAGGTAAACCGTGCTAACCCTAAGGTAAACCGTGCTAACCCTAAGGTAAACCGTGCTAACCCTAACGCTAACATACTCACTCAACTCCATAATTGGCAGAGCAATGTGATTCCTAACACTAACCCTAACCCGACTCCATACATACCCCTTTGACGAAAAATGTGATTTCTAACTGCACTCCATACATACCACCTGGGGTAAACCGTGCTAACGCTAACCCTAACACTAACACACAAACTCAACTCCATAAATACCCCTTGGCAGAACAATGTGATTTCTAACTGCACTCCATACATACCACTTGAGGTAAACCGTGCTAACCCTAACACTAACCCTAACCCCACTCCATACATACCCCTTGCTTCTGTTTGCTGTCATCTGTGTATTTTTTTTCCAGCTCTGTCACTTTGTTTTGCCAAAGTTGTTGATTGTCCCGCAGACATCGGTTCATCTGATTGTCAGAAACAAAAGATACATCATTATATTTCAATAAGCTTTTGTATATGTTTGGAAATCTTTTTCATAGAAAAATCAACAGTGTGCATGTATCTATCTCCTAGAAGAGGAGAATGCAAAATTAATAATGTAGTAACTTCAGGTTTACCGAAAGGTTCCACGTGTGCAATGCACATGGTTTTTATGAAGAATCTTAAGATCCAAGTTTGAATAAATCTTAATTATTCTTTAATTCGGTCATCATGAGTGCCATACACTGAGTGCCATACACTGACCTCTACACTGACCTCTACACATGGACGGATCATTGCCCATTCACGCTTGAAGTCGGCGCGAACTGGAAGTGCAACATGGCGGACCCACAACGTCACTCTGTGAGCCAATGAAATGTCCAGGTGTAGAGGTCAGTGGGTACGGTATGTATGACGTAATGTTTATAAATAAAAAATGTATAGAGTAAATCCACCGACCTCTACACCTGGACATTTCATTGGCTCACAGAAGTGACGTCTTGGGTCCGCCATGTTGCACTTCTCGTTCGAGCTGACTTCAAGCGTTAGCACGGCAGAATATGGACAATGATCCGTCCAGGTGTAGAGGTCAGTGGCGCCATATGGAATTTTAGGGTGAATTGACTGATCTTGTAACATACCTCTTGTTCTTCCTTGAGTTCAGCACTTATCTTATTTAGTCTGCTGTTCAGCTGAGAACATTTTCTCTCCAGGCCAGCTTTTTCTTTGACTGCTGTTTGCAAACACTGCTCCATCTTATCTCGTTCTTCAACCGTCTTACGGGAACGAGCCTCAACCTCCGACATCTAATCATAACAATTACAAAAATCTTGTTAACTCAAACCACCCAAGATCCTCATCATGACCTGATGGTTTCAAGACTGTAAAATACCCACATCATTACACAGGGATTAAGGTGTCTCAATAAGGTGTTTCACGGTAATATGCGCCCTCTTGTTCACGGGGCAAATTTACACGCGTTGCTGTGTACGCCACTTCGATCGAAAACTTTTGCGCTTCCAAGTCATCATGCGTTCATTCTAAAATGTGCGCGCGTCTAGCAACGCGTGTTCAATTTGCCCCGTGAACAAGATGGCGCATATTACCGTGAAACACCTTATTAAGTTACTACAAAGGTGCCACTGGATTACTACACAGCTACAAATACAGAGGGGGTTAGAATTAACGTACAACTGGTGTATATTTGACAAATTGCTATTATTATTATTATTATTACAGAGTTTTATGAATATGAGCAACCGTGCCTTAATCATAGCCACCTTATTTTACTCATAGCCACTGTGCCTTAATCATAGCCACCTTGTTTTACTCATAGCCATTAGCAACTGTGCCTTAATCATAGCCACCTTGCCTTATTCATAGCCACAGTGCCTTATTACTCATAGCCACATTGCCTTATTCATAGTCACAGTGCCTTATTACTCATAGCCACCGTGCCTTATTCATAGCCACCGTGCCTAAATCATAGCCACTGTGCCTTAATCATAGCCACAGTGCCTTATTACTCATAGCCACCGTGCCTTACTTATAGCCACCATGCCTTACTTATAGCCACCAATCAATTCCTGCAAACCCAACAATGTACAAAAGCTGAACATTTTGACATGGCACGTCAATGAGCATTTAAGTTTCCTACTATACAAGTATCCTGGCAATCAGTAAACCAAATGAATGAATGAAAGAAATGCTGGTGTATAACTAATTTCACTGCTTTGCCACTTTAGTTCAACAGAACATCAAGAGGCAGAGATCGGACAAATTCCATCTCTGTATTTGCTTGTCAGTGTTTTCCCTTTAAGAATTCACATGATCACTACATCTAAGAAATGTTCTATGCTATTTTT
The DNA here is from genome assembly GCA_037893245.1 of Crossaster papposus. Classification (NCBI taxonomy): domain Eukaryota; kingdom Metazoa; phylum Echinodermata; class Asteroidea; order Velatida; family Solasteridae; genus Crossaster; species Crossaster papposus. The sequence goes on along the minus strand of JBAIAA010000072.1, from coordinate 2,190,270 downwards.
ATGCACCTACCCTATTGAGAGCATCTTGCTCAATACGTGTCATCTGCTCTTCAAAGTAGGTTCTCTGTGATTCTAACTGGCTTGTCAACAGGTAGGAATACTGAAAGAGAACACATCAGGAAAAACATGAACATTTGATAAAGTTTGGAAAATTTGGTGAAGTTTATTAAAATACCCATGGACTTTTCAAGAATTTCTTATTCAGTACACCAAACCAAAACATTGTTCTAATAATGCCTGGTGTTGACTTTGTGAAGCCTTTGAGGAAAACAATAACAAGTGTATATTTAAAAGCTAACTGGTATAACATTGATTATACTTCTACTTTTCTTGCTTTGGTTATTGACCTCAAGTTGCAATGAGTCCAGTTTCTCTGTGTGTGCTGTCTCTGTATCTTGTCGGTCCCATTCAATGGGTTTACCATCACCTTTACTCTGAACTAGCCGATGGACATAGTTATCTGAGAACATTAAACAGAGACAAAATTAAATCAACAAAGATACATTTATATTTAATTCATTCCAGGGATGTAGTTAAGTCCATTACAAGTCCCTTACAAGTCCCTGCAAGTCCCTGCAAGTCCCTGCAAGTCCTTGTAAGTCCTTGTAAGTTCCTGTAAGTTCCTGCAAGTCCATCACAAGTCCTTCAGTTCCAATTCAAATCGCAAGCCATTCCTTTGTCATTGTTCATCCAGTTACTTGTGACTGCCTTTATGAAGGGGTTTGTGACTGGCTTCACGAAAGGACTTGTGAACGGACTTGCAGGGACTCGACTACAACCCTGATTCTTTCAGATAATAAAGTGGTCAGATCTTGAAATATGCATAGGCTACTAGGGTGTGGAAGTTCGAAGAAACTTTAAAATGAGATCATAAAAACATGGCAAGTTTTTAGGTACACAACGATTATTTGTTTATTCATGGATTATTGTAGCTTTTAGTGTTTAATTCACTAAGAACTGGTTTTGAAAAACTAAGGCTTCCTCTTAGAAGAAATAGGAGCTCAACAATTAGAGAGCCCAAAACCTGAAACATGCCATGCAAAGGGCTCTCAACAATTAGAGAGCCCCAAAACCTAAAACACTCCATGCAAAGGGCTCTCAACAATTAGAGAGCCCCAAAACCTAAAACACTCCATGCAAAGGGCTCTCAACAATTAGAGAGCCCCAAACCTAAAACACTCCATGCAAAGGGCTCTCAGCAATTAGAGAGCCCCAAAACCTAAAACACTCCATGTAAAGGGCTCTCAACAATTAGAGAGCCCCAAAACCTAAAACACTCGATGCAAAGGGCTCTCAACAATTAGAGAGCCCCAAAACCTAAAATACTCCATGCAAAGGGCTCTCAACGATTAGAGAGCCCCAAAACCTAAAACACTCCATGCAAAGGGCTCTCAGCAATTAGAGAGCTCCCAAACCTAAAACACTCCATGTAAAGGGCTCTCAACAATTAGTGAGCCCCAAAACCTAAAACACTCCATGCAAAGGGCTCTCAACAATTAGAGAGCCCCAAAACCTAAAACACTCCATGCAAAGGGCTCTCAGCATCTAGAGAGCCCCAAAACCTAAAACACTCCATGTAAAGGGCTCTCAACAATGGACCGATCCGGCCTGTCAATCACTACGCGCGCATTGACCAATAAGATTACGAGTTTTGTTAAGGTAACTTCGCAACGGTTGCTACAGGCGTGGTCCGCCATTAGCTCGGTCAAACTATCACATGTGGTTACAAACGTGTACACAAACAAATGGCTTCGGTACGAAAAAGCACCGTATTTGTCAATCAAAATACGGCTGTATGGAGTTTAAAAAATTGTCAAAAATATGCATGAAATGGTTATGAAATATGTAAATAACACGCTGGTACTCGGATTACAACATCATTTTTTCCCCGTTAAATACCAAAACAAACCTCGAAAATGAGAATTACCATTGAACTCGTGTGACGTGAACTGCGGGAATGTCAAGAACTTAAGATAAACAAGGTCAAGGACAGTGCAGTCTAAGGTAGGATAGGGGCCTATGTAGAGTTAATAGTAATAATCTACATGTATAGCAGTCTATTAATTAGGCTATGGTTTAAATCCTGTTGTAACAAAATACGCGATTTATTCCAGTAACGGTAGTGACTTACCAAGCAACACTTTACGTGTACACCGTCCATATAAATTCATTTCCCCCAACTGCAACTTAACCATCCTCCATGTACTGTTCATACCGTTCCTTAAAATAATGGTCATCCTTTTAGTTCGCCCGCTAGCTTACTGATAGTTATTTTGTCCCCGCCTAATAAAGTTTAATTCAATATTTTCGTTGTACGTGTTCTACGCCTAACGTACATGTACATGCATGACATGTATACGTACGTACGTTCACAGGTGTGCAACTTGACCGAGGTAATGGCGTCGCCATGCCGTTGCTAAGGTGGGCGGGGCTTATGGTCAAATCCGGATCGGTCCATTAGAGAGCCCCAAAACCTAAAACACTCCATGCAAAGGGCTCTCAGTAATTAGAGAGCCCCAAAACCTAAAACACTCCATGCAAAGGGCTCTCGACATCTAGAGAGCCCAAAACCTAAAACACTCCATGCAAAGGGCTCTCAACAATTAGAGAGCCCCAAAACCTAAAACACTCCATGCAAAGGGCTCTCAACATCTAGAGAGCCCCAAAACCTAAAACACTCCATAGCATGCAAAGGGCTCTCAGCAATTAGAGAGCCCCAAAACCTAAAACACTCCATGCAAAGGGCTCTCAACATCTAGAGAGCCCCAAAACCTAAAACACTCCATGCAAAGGGCTCTCAACAATTAGAGAGCCCCAAACCTAAAACACTCCATATAAAGGGCTCTCAGCAATTAGAGAGCTCCCAAACCTAAAACACTCCATGCAAAGGGCTCTCAACAATTAGAGAGCCCCAAAACCTAAAACACTCCATGTAAAGGGCTCTCAACAATTAGAGAGCCCAAAAACCTAAAACACTCCATGTAAAGGGCTCTCAGCAATTAGAGAGCCCAAAAACCTAAAACACTCCATGCAAAGGGCTCTCAGCATCTAGAGAGCCCCAAAACCTAAAACACTCCATGTAAAGGGCTCTCAACAATTAGAGAGCCCCAAAACCTAAAACACTCCATGCAAAGGGCTCTCAACAATTAGAGAGCCCCAAAACCTAAAACACTCCATGCCAGGGTAAACAAAAATTTTTTTATTTCGGGGGCTACTTTTTCATTAATTAACAAATTAACAATTTGTTGAGTACTTGAGTTTATCTGGCACTAGTCTTGATCCAAGACCAAGCTAGCTGTTCATTTGTTCCGCGGCGCGTTGTCCGTATATATCCAGTCTTATTGAGGGCGCCCTAAATTATCGCCAGATTCGAACGAATCTGGCGATAATTTAGGGCGCCCTCAATAAGCCTGGATACGGAAGGCGCACGGCGGAACAAAATGAACGGCTAGCTCGGTCTTAGATCAGGACTATTAAATTTGGCACGCAAACAATCTATGAAAACTTCAAACCAGTACAGTCACAACATCGCACGAGGTTTACTTTGCCGATATCGCTGCAGTATATACTGCATGCATACATACATGTAAATAGCACATGCGCTGCAGCGATCGTGTGCCCAGAGAGGGGTATCCCCACTGATCTCTATAACTGGATAGGTCGAGCGTACATTGATGGGATAGCGAGCCGTGAAGTCACCGGCGGCCATGATGGGATATTCAAAACATTGCCTTCGTGCATGCAAAAGACGCGTAGACACGTCGAGAGTGAGACAGTGGCAGCAGCGATGGTGGGTAAAAATGCATTAAAATCATTCGTAAATAAGTAAATTTATTAAATAAACTCGCAGACTGTGCGATCAGTATCTATCTTTGTAAAAAATGTCAGGACTACGGTTTTAAGAGAGATTTAGGAGAACATTGTTGGGCGAAAACGATATTTTCGTTTCCACATGAATTCCAGCGGGATTTTTTCACGGTGGTCCTATCCATCATTTTATCTGAAATAAAAACTGGGATATTTCGAAAGAACAGTAGATTTATAGAATCAGTTGGTCTAGGATACCCTTACAATATGATTGAATTTCACAATACAGGTATTTTGCAGACCAATTTTGTACCCATTCCTTGAAGACTGTCCCGTTGACTTGCACGTCAAACAGTTCATGGTGGTAATTTGTGTACACATTTGTACACAACATATTGTGTCATGAACTATTTGACGTGCATAAATTTAATGTTCTGTAGAATTATCCCAATATCGCAATGATCACAGTTTTTTCTCTCACAATTCTGGAAGTGTAGAGCCACCTATTAATAACAATAATAGTATTATTAAATGCATGGTGTAGGCCAAGGCTGTCGTGGTGGAAGGATGTCTACACGTATTTCTAATACTTCAGAACAATTTCATTTTCGCCCACAAATCTCTCTTAAAAACGTAGTCCTTATGACATTCCTTACAGTGCTCAAATGAAATTTCACTCTCTGAAGAAATGGGTATGCCAAATAAATTGAGAATTTTGTGTTTTTAAAATAGCGTCATGTTACAACATTCTTTCCTTGGCATTTAATTTATACCTGTATATTTTTTTCTTTGTACACTACAGCTAATTGGTTTACCCAAGTCCACTTCTTGCTACTACTAAGATGTCAGTCTGTACAGCTTATTACGGCTGGACAAGTCATAGGACGAACTGCTCCCATGACAGAGGGACAACAGATGACAGCGAATGTCAAAACTTATTTTGTTTAACCATCAGTAAATACGGTAGCATAATTGACCAACTACGTTTTCAAAGATAAGCTATCTCGGTGTTCCACATTTCTCCGGATGTGCTGCAAATATATTGCAGAACTCTGCATCTTGGCAATTCATGTTTCAACAATATAAGTACAGATAATAAAACAGTCGCAACAGTCACAAACCTATCTTTGTAACATGGAAATATATTGAACATGTGTTTTATGAAAACTGACAAATCTGGTTAAAATTGTATTGTTGATATTCAAAGCAAATTATACAGATGTTAAAATGACATGGATTTACCCAGTCAGTGTTCTCAACAATCACTGGGTGGCGGCCGCCCTGTGTACATGTTACGCTGTTCTGTCATATTTTTATGCTGCCCTGTTAAAATGTTATGCCGCCCTGTCAAATTTTGCTTTTCAATCATGGTTTTATTTTGCTTTGTTACAAAACAAAAATTGTGGTGTACAAATCTTTAATATTGTGTTCATATCGCACAAATATCTAGAAACACTCACAATTCAAAGTTAAAGCCGTACAAGGGTGTCCTATTAAAATTTGGCCTGTGAAGAATGCTGCCAAATGTATCTTTGCATAGTATCAACAATTATCATTCTAAAATGACATCGCAAGTTTTGTTTTGGTTTTAAATTCATAAACAGTCGGGGGTTAATTGTTTTTTATTTGGTTTTATAACATCAGTAAACAATACATAATAAGCATATTGTTACTATGGCAGTAGTTATTACATGTTATATGTAGTGTATCAATGTAAAATAAAAGCATAAAGCAAAATTGAATCCATTGTGTGACTTATGTCATTATTTACACATGTGATTGATATTTTTAATTGTGATTTATTTCAAGTTTCTCAAGTTCATACCGTAGTTTAAGCCATAGAGGTGTATCTTTATTATACAGCTCTATGGTTTAAGCTCAAAACCACATAATTGATTTTTTCTGTCCACTTGTCCAGCAAGAATTTTTGGGACCCTTTCTAAAAAAATTACTAAACATTAGGTTGATTCCAAATCTGGACACTGCCTTAAAACCCCACGAACAAACCATGATGTGCCAATTAAATTTTCCTGAAACACACTGACATTTTTTCAATTTTTTCAACATTTTTTTTTATTTTATCATAAAACTGGCACTTTTTAGTGTCTGGATATAAAATTAAACAAAAAATTTCAAGAATTTCCTTAATCCAAAAAAACTTGTTTTGCCTTTTCCTTGTTCCAGTTTGTGCATAAGGTTATGATGTGGAATTTTCCACCCCCCCCCCCAAAAAAAAAAACCCCCACCAAACAAATAATTTAGAAGTTGGAAATTCTTGAAAATACTTGTCCGACATATCCCATAGACTTTGCACTGCATTGCATCGTCTCACACGAATGTCTCATATCTTTTCCCAAAAATAGGCCTATTTAACATTGAAACTTGGCGTATACATGTAATTCTTGGGTGTTATTATGTTTAACTTAATTTTCCTGATCAAACTGGATTGTTTTTGTGATGTTAACTTCGTTTCCTGTGATATTACATTCGTTTTCTCGGTCTTGCGCTATACAAACGTGTGTACGCCTGCAATGTTTTTAATATCCCAATATGGCCGCTGATGGCTTCACGTGCAGAGCCGCTCGACCTATCCAGTTATAGAGATCAGTGGGTATCCCTAATTGCTCAATTGTGACACCCCCTAGTCTTTTTTCCAGTTGTTTTGAATGCTCCGCGCTGTGTAGTTCGGATGGTGAATTGCATGAAGCCGGAATGTAGACGAAACAAACGTTTAGAAAACGGCCACATAGTACAGGCCAGCTTTTTATCGCTGTTGTACACGTCATGCATGCATGCAGCGCGCGCTGCTGACATGAGTGCTAAATCTATGTACTGTACATTGTACATGTACCGTACATGTACCGGGCGCTCTGGATCTCCGGTCTGCATGCCGGCGCGGCCGCTTAGCCGCTGCGCTAGGATCAGAGAGAGCGGCCGTTCGTAGTCGTGCAGCAAATATTACGGGGGCGATTTTGGACCATTTCCTATTTTTAAGTCGCCCCCGAAATCGCATTTTTTGCCTATTTCGGGGGCTCCTTTAGGTGTTTCCGGGGCGAATTCGCCCGCCGCCCCCGTGTATTTTTTTCGCTGATCCATGCAAAGGGCTCTCAACAATTAGAGAGCCCCAAAACCTAAAACACTCCATGTAAAGGACTCTCAACGATTAGAGAGCCCCAAAACCTAAAACATTCAGACGTGCTACAAAAAATGTCAAGATGTGTTATGTAAAGGTGTGCAAATGAGCTAATATTGAAATGTTTAATGCAACACTTGATGTTACCAAAATAGGGAGTAATTAATATGTATTGCATTGTATTCTTTCCTCTTAATACAATGCAATACTGGAACAGGTTGTGGCAGTACAAGCAGGGCAGTTTGGGTTAGTGAGAGACCATGGGTCAATTAGAAATATTTGCATACTTGCGGGCCGACCTGAGACCATTAAAAGCATCCTGATCATGCCTTCTCCAACATACCCATACACAACACAATTATCAGACTGAGTAAACCTACCTCCTGCATAATCCCACACTCTCTGATTGCCCAGTTGCATGGCGTAGGTATGCTGCGTCTCCTCAAAATGACTGTAGGAATGACGATTGGAATATCGTCCACAGCCCACATGACCACAGATGAGGCAAATCCATAAACTCTGACAATACAATTACAAATGTTCAAATATTCAACAATGTGTTTTGCCCTTCACTGAAGTAATTTCAATATAGTATGGCAGATGTTCCTTTGGATTTCTGCCATCTCTTTCAGCACCACAATGTGGTTAATATTGAAATTCACTAAGCACTTTCCTGAATTATACCTAAAAGATTTCAGACCAAGGTATAAACATGTGTAAATAATATCTTACCTCTTGGGCTCCACAGGTGAAGCATTTATGATCCTCCACTGCCTCTGGTGTCTGACAATAGCGACACACTGGACAGCTAGTTAGCAATCAGTGAGACAAAGTGTTTTAAATTTCAGAAACCACAGGTTATCATTTTACAAATATCCAATAAAAAATAGAAATTGTTTCCCTTTATTGTGTCACCTGAAAATAGTTGAACTATTTTCCATCAAACTCCTGGTTATTTATAGACATTTGCAATAAAAAGGGATCAATCAGTAACCCTGAAAGTAAAATGTAAATTGATCTTACATGTACCTTGTGTCTCCCCATTTGTCACTGTTTATCCTTCCTTGTGCCACCCCATTTGTCACTGTTTATCCTTCCTTGTGCCACCCCATTTGTCACTGTTTATCCTACCTTGTGCCACCCCATTTGTCACTGTTTATCCTACATTGTGTCCCCCCATTTGTCACCGTTTATCCTACCTTGTGTCTCCCCATTTGTCTAGGCAGTTGCCATGGAAGGAATGATTGCACAATATTGTTAGGATTCCATCAACTGACTCGTCCATTCGCTCCAAGCAGATGTGACAGGTGGGCAGCTCTGTCAAACCAGGCACTGAAAGGGTTGCACCCTACAATAGAAAGCAAATATATAACTGTATGTATCCCCCGACAGTATCCAGTCAAGAATAAAGTTCCTGTTGTTTACCAAGTGAGACATATGTACTGTACTGAAATAAAATAGGTTTTGTAAAAAATATTGTGAAGCAAGACCTTTAATTTGTAGACTGGATTATTACCAGCCCATAATTCCCTCAATTATGAATACACGCAACTTGAATGTCACCCTCTACAATTTATCATATGAAGCAAGATATGAGATGGAGGGGAACCCCCCCCCCCCCACCCCCCCCCCACCCCCCCCCCCCCCCCCCCCCCCACCCCCCCCCCCCCCCCCCCCCCCCCCCCACCTCCTTTGTCATCGTGCTTGCAGAATGTTGGTTTCTCAGGAATTCTTTTTAGGTTTTAAGGGGGGTGCGTTAGATAACACTAGTCTAGAGTGTATCGGTATAGGGGACTACGGGGGGAATCCGTCGGTCTCATATCGTGCTGGGTATACAATTTATACACAAAGACTAGAGAAACAATTACCTCAGATGCTTTCATGCATTCCACCCTGGACACATAGACCAAATAGCAGACGCTACTCTCAATAGAATTGTAGGGTTTCCCATTGAACTCTGCATAAAACTCATCTGCATCTTTCTGAGTGGTGAAAAACAGACAAGATTTGTTTATTTCATATTAACCAATTTTGATGTTAATTTTTATTTTAATTGGCATTTAAACATGTTATTTTACTTTCAATAACATAATTACAACCCACCTGTTGTTTGAATTTGATGAGGACCATATATTGATTGGTCGTAGTATCTCTGATGATCCTCATAAGCTGTATACCTTGACTGAGGGGTGCAGCCAGTTGCAGGAGGTCATGGCATGTCATCACTGCGGGAACAGCCAGCATACAAAGCATTTCGCTTCGAGTCGCACCTTCATCCAAGGGGGTCATCTCACTAATTTGCAAGTAAGTGATATTAAGACAAAGTACATTACTTGAATGATAATTGATAGTGTAAAGGCATCCCAAGAGGTAATAGTTTTAACACCGCTGTTGGATGATTGTGATCAGCCAATTATATGAGCCTCGCATTTTGTAAAACTTAGTTAATATATTTTTCTACTCACTTTTCCTTGAAGAGATGGAGAATTCCTTTAGTAATTTCCACACTTGGGTTTCCAGAGAAAAATGGAATGACAGTCTGGTGTTTGGAGAGTGGGCTCTTAGACATATGCTTGCCATCTAGTGAAACTCCTCCAAGCAAGACACTGCTGTCAGCAGGAAAGACGCTATGGTCCAACTCTAACTCTACCATCTGAGGCACAGAGCTTCCAGATACTATGGAAGCATAGTTTTTGGTGGCAGAGGTGCGATTGGATTGAGGCTTCTCCTCATTCAAGTTATTCCGGTCTGATTTGTGAGACCCAGATTCTGTTGTCTCATCTCTGCTTTTGTCATTCTGTGAAGGTGATTTTGATATTGACGCTTTCTTGGCTGTTTCTATGTTGCTTGGTATCTTCTTGGATTTCTTATTTTTGTTTCCTGCTGGTCTGTTACTCTGGGGTTCTTTTGATGAACTACTTGCTGCTTGAGCCTTAGACTCGGTGTTTAGTTTAAGGGTGTTGTTAGTGTTGGGGTCTGGTGGTTTGCAAGGAGATGCTTGGATTTCTTCAGCAGATTTGGGTGAGTTGTCCTGATCCTTAACTTCCATAGATTGTTCAGGGTTTCCTTGTTCATATTTGTCAAACTCTGAACCTGTTTATAAATTAAAAAGTCAAATGAATACATTGAGTATCACTATTTTACTAGTACTACTTTAACCCTAACCCCCTAGGCTCTCGCACTAGGAACCATACCAAACCTAACAAACTTCAACAGCTCACACATGTTCAGTAATTTTTGGTAAACTGTACTGAACCTAACAGTACTGAACCTGCCAAACTCCAACAGTTGAAGTTTTATTGACTTGGAACAGTGATAACTGGCCAGTGGCATTATGTATTTTAGTGGGGACACACATACAAGGTGTAAGTGTACATACACTTACAGTTGACCCAGAACTGTGCCGTGACCATGTGGGTCATTCACGTAAAATGCCTGTGCATTCTCCAAATTTCTAACATTTTGGCAAGTCTCATGCCTTACTGTCCTGAACCTCACAGAATTCAACAGGGTCTCCCTGGGCCTTTGGTACTGAGTCAAACAAAGTCTAACAACAAGTTGTTACGGTTTGGTACCAAACCTGCCAAAACCTGCCAAAAGCTGCAGTTGGAGTTTGATGGGTTTGGGGTAGTTAGGGTTAATAATTTGTATTTTTTTATTACACTGGCACACCAACCTGTGAAGATCATGGATTCTACAATAATGTCTCTCGTTTCTCTAGAACCTCTATGCTGCTGGAGCAACCGTTGATTATCAACTGCATCCTCGGTCATTCCCTTTGCAGATCCTTTGATCTCTCTAGGGGAGGATGGGTTCAAATCTGGAAATGGCAGAGTATTTGAAGCAGCTAAATCACCTGAGCTAGGCACTGAGCCATCCTCACTTTGAATTCGATTTTCTGAAGAAACAAAAGTGGAAACATTTTTTAAATTGCATGAAATCGAGACTATTATGTACAAATTCAGCCTGGGTACGAAATATTGGGTTAACGACAGCTGTTTGATGAATACTATTGCATTACTGACAAGGTTGTAGCTACGCTGGTCGGCGGTAGCCGGCATTCAACATCACCGGCCGGGACTCAGGGTAAAAATGAAGCTTGCCGGCCGGCACAAATTTTGCAGAATTACATCGCGATTTTGTACTTTTTGCTGCATCGCATCGCAATTTTGTACACGTGTCCATTTATATGCTGCATGCCGCAATCGCTGATGCACTGGCCGCATGCATGCACATCATGTAAGAGCGCTCGCAGGGTTTCCGGTTCTCAGACTAAAATATTCTGACTAATATTTATGGTTCATTAGGTCAGGCAACCAGACTATCTAATGTTGCGACGTCTCGTCGTTTTGTTTTATTCAATCGTGCTATCATCCAACTGGCCAGCTGGCGGTGGCTAGGCTATGTACGTATACATGTACATGTATTTACACTGATGCACGTACATGTACGTACGTATACATTGATCAGTTGGCCCGCGAGCGCGCGCATTTCTTGTTCGAGCTGATACCGCGCGGCTCTCAGCCCGAAAACAGCTGGTACTAAAAGATTTCTAGCTACAACCCTGAATTTACTAAATAGCCATCATTAACCCAATACAAGTGGCGCACACATTATCACAAATTATCATTAGCTACATTTAGGTAGTTCGGTGTCTTCAAACTGTTTAGTAATTCATGTATCGTTCTGGTGCCTCGATTCAACTGCCGTTGTTTTACACACAGGTCATCAGTTGACTGTACAAATGCTGTATACACTTCCAGAAACTCCAAAGAAAACCTCTTTATATCTGCTTCAACTTGATCATATCGTGATTTTCAAGGGAGCTTTTGCTGTTTAAATGATAACTTCCATTGTTTGTGGTGATTGTTTGCTTAATAAGTTCATAGAAACGAAAATCCAGGAGAACCCACTATATAAGTCGGCTAAGAAATTTAATCCAATTGTTACAATGTTGTAACAAGTTGAGCATGCTAAGAGTACTAAGTAGTAAGAAGAGTATAAGGAGGACAAAAGCATAAAAAAAACATTTGAAATTAAGTACAACAAAATTCTTTCTGAAAAAATAAGTCATTCCACATTCGATACATACACTACATGTACATGTACTTTCATTTTTCTTTTACTCTTTCCTGGGGTTGTGATAAAATTGTAGTCTAATTGAAGCATAAACAACAGCAAAAAATTGTAAAAAATGCAAACATAAAGTTTCAATACTTAGAATGGAACTGAAGTCATAATTTAAATGAATAAACAAATACATGATGTATATATAGCGCGTTGGAAATAGTGTGACGTCATCAGCCGCAAACGTTTTTAAAAAAGTGGTGTCAGATTTCACGCGTTAATTATGTTCACGCGCTGTCGGCGCTAATAAGAAAATGCCCTCTTTTATTTATATTCTTGATGAATTAGAGTATAATTTGTTTTAGCCAGGAGCTTGTGTGATTTCTTACATTTTTTTTTTTTTGCGGGTGGGTGATTTTATTATAACGGGAAAGCATTGAGAATTGTTAAATTAGTGCAAATATTAAACAGTGAAAATGAAACCTTTTGCGTTACCGGGCGCGATTTTTTTTAATGTAGGCGGCAAAAGGGAAGTTTGTTTAACATATTGGCCGAATTTCATGTCAATCCGGATGTGCTCTTAGTTTTTATGGCGCCCATAAAATTAATAAAGTCGGCAGTATCCGACGCCTGTCAACTGTTTAGTCTTGATTCCAAACGCTCTAATTTAATCGACGATAGACTCGCATTAATGCGCCCTCATGCGTCCTCTGCTTTCAACTATCTAGCGCGGCAATTTATTTTGTCAGCGCCGCCGCGTCCAACCTGGACGACGGGGTTTTTGTGGTTTGGTTTTTCCTTAAGATTTTGTTTTGGTAACTCAAACATCGGACACTCAAATAATGTGACGTTGAAGAAACATTTTGTTGGACAATGGCTTCGATTGTTCTCTGTTCTTTTATTTAGTTTTAATTAATTCAACTCTGACTAGGTGGGTTTCTGTATACATGTAGTACGACTAAATTACATATACTGATGGCAAGCCTAATATACAAATTAAGAAATACATAAATATAAAATAGCCACCAATGACTTTGACAATCTTCTAAAATTATGATGTACAAAGAAAATGTCTTCACAAGGCTTTGTCAATTACCCAGGCCAATAATAATATGCAGTCAAAAAGTACGTAAATAACACACGCTTATTTAGGTAGCAGGCAATAAATATCATGCCAATCGACTGCGTCGCCCGTTTTAATCGCTGCCTGAAGCGTATACCAATTAAACGGGTATCATTCTTGCAGATGGCGCAATACAGATATGTACGTATATTGGAACAGCACGACAATTAAGTGCGTCTTAAACCATATATATGTCATGTTATTTACCCAATAATAGGTAAGGTTTTTTACCTTAAAATACATTGCTTCTAACAGCATTCCAATTTGTATTCATTATCCATACCAGATTTAATAGTGTCGGACTTGTTGTGTAATACACTCACAATGTTACCTTTTTAAATATATTACCTGCACGTTTGTAACTTGTCGTTTGGACATGTGTTAAATTCGAAGGTGCTGTGAATATTTCTTGTTGCGAAAGACCTCCGACTTCGCTTCCTAAAAATAAGGTTGGGAGCTACACTACTGCCCCAAATCGTAATAATTATATTAGTAATATTTATAGAAAGATTATTCATTCATTAGTATAGGCCTAGGTTGGCCTCAGGCTGGTCCGTATTTTTGTGGGTCACACTGTATACAATATTTTTTTCTTCAAGAGAGCAAGCCACATAGGCCTATTGATAAAGTACTTTTTATAATTTGATCCATTTCCGTTTACTCTCCCTGTAGAGACTGAATTTAACCACATCACGCTCCGTCAAGAGGCTTGTGGTGTGGAGCACTTCTAAGAAAGAAAATAATTGACCAAAATGTTGTTGCTCATGTTGTTGCTGGTCTTCACGATCATTCTACCATTTCCACATGACATCGTCGGAAACAGCTACAAGTGGTGAGCCGTGAGCCGGTCATATATAGGCCTAAAAGTGAAAATCCTTCTGTCTCAGTCGACTCGTTCTTAACCGGCATTAGACGGAACGGTGCCGACTGGTGGTGATAACAACCTTCGTCCATTAAACTGACGGTTGCGAACAGACTGTGATGACAAGTGTGCTCAATAACGTGCTTCTGTTGCAAAGTTAATCACAACGGTTAAAGCGCTGAAAGAACTAACAAGTGAAAAAAAATAAACTCAAAACAGCGTTAAACTTGTAGACTCTCTTCGTCAGTTTCACACCGAGTTCGTATGAGTGCGTGCATCGCACGCACGCCTTCCGCCCTTCGCGAATCCGCGATATATGCATGCTGCATGCTGCGCGCATTGATATTATTATTAAGCCTGCACGCAGCATCGCGCATACTACAACGCACGTCGTTATACGAACTCGAGTCGGTATGAAACTGATGAAGAGAGCGCAACGTTACTAAAACAAATTGTACATGTGTATAAATGAGCCTTGCTCTATATACCTTCACATAATTGTCTACGTACTATCACAGACATAAATAAAAACAAGGAATAAGCAATGTCCCTTCAAGATTGCTGCTATTCATAATCATCAAAGAAATACCCATAGGACTATTTTAACCGTAAACTGGCTCAAGACACGTTGCGGCGGATTAGATAAGCCTAAACTGGTTAGTACTGTCTCGAACTCACAGTATTTGTTGGCAACGATTGGTGTGTACGTAATAATAACTTGAAACTACTAAAAGTAATGTATTAATATATTTTTGTTAATTATATCTTCATGTAAATTTCGTTTAAAAAAACTGTCTTTAACGACGCGATATTCGTTAAATCACCATGTGATGGGCAAGTACATAAAATTGACATGGCGTGCATCGGTTTTGCTTACATACAAACACTATTTAAGCTATGTTGTGACATGGTACAAACTAATATTTTGTTAATGGAGACATTGGAGTATTCAAAATTTCATCGCGGATGAAATGCAAGGATGAAAATATCTAAATTCTGAGCTGTAAATGAGAACGGAAAAAAGAACAAACTCCAAGAATAAATACTAAAATTATAACAAAGAAGTATGAATAAAATAATGAAGTGATTAACGATTATACGTCAATAAAAACAGTTTACAAATAAAATGAAAAGAAAATACTAGGTCTGTGATTAACAACATAAAACACATTGACCTACGTAAAGAAGAGATTTAACCAATTACACGGAGAAATGTCATTAACAATTGATGTTAAAACGGAAAGTGCAACAATAACATTTAAAAAGCAATAAACCGTACACAGAATAAAAACTACAGGGGATCATAATAATAAGTTGCGAGTCAAGCGCCAATGCGAACGTATGCTTTCTGGAGTTTGCTTTGTCACACGAGGGCGTTCTTCTGCCAAGGGCAGAGCTAGCTATCTGTACGTTCGATCATGGTTCGATCATGGTTTTCAAACGTTTGAATTCTAGACTAAACAACACAAAAGATTTATCTTGACAATAGGAAAGAGGATTTGTGCGGCAAAACCCGCACTGCGCGTAATATCACATTATTGTGTTCTTCTCTTAGTTATATTCAATTACACTATTGGCGCGGTTAGAAAACGGCCGCGTTTCCATGGTTTAAACAAGCGTATCTCCCCAACCGCTTGTTAAATTTGGGAAATCGAAGTAGTTTTGGAATATGTGATTTAAAATCGATACGCTCTACTTATTTTTTTACCAGTAATACTATTCTGATTACTTTTTAAAAGTCCCTAGATATTATAAATCAAACTCTTGTAAGAAAAATGAATAAAAACCGAGAACACAAATCACGTTTTCAAAAACGGCTGCGTCCGTGTTTAAATTAAAAAGTTTATCTCGCAAAATAAAAGTCAATCCGATCAATATCAAATATCACCTGTCAAATTACAAGCATCTTTTCCTCTACAGTTTTATTTTGGTAAAGTTTCTTTGACTGTCGTCACTGTCACTCAAGTGTGTCACTGTCAGTCACTGTCACTGTCAGGCAGTAAAAATCAAAGATATAAAAAAGACAATATAAATGACAGATTGAATGGCGAAAAATGGCCCTACCGCTATATTTTACACTGTTTTACACACCTTTTTCTGTCATGTCAGGGTTGTTTTCTTTGCAGGATGTGAAACAGATGGACTTCGCCAAGCTAAATTCGTCAGCTATTTCAAACCGCAAAACTACCAAAGATACAGACATATGGAAACGCAAAAATAAAACTTCCAAGAATTCCGAATAATCACATTTTATGTAGAACACAAATTCGAAGATACAAAACTGAGACAAAGCAGTAAGAAGAGTAGACTAACTAATAAGAGTAAGACATAATTTTTTTTCTTTTTTAGAAGGATTTCACTGTCGAAGATATGACTAGATTGGTGCCATCAATTTACATTTTTGTCCCTTTTGTATCCAATAACTCAGTCTAGAAACCAGACATAAATTGTTGAGCCAACAGAGGGCAGGCTTCATGCTTTGTGATTTTAATTTATTGCAGCAGAGGGCGCTATATATAACATAATGCAAAATACATCGCCAAGAAGGCGCTAGATATCTAGGCCCTTTTCCAAACCTCCAGGCTTCGGCTTTGGCTTCGGCTCCGGCTTCAATTTATGAGGCTTCGTCTTCATGAGGCTCCGCGACAAGCCTAAAAGTTTTGGAACACCGAGGCTTCGGGAGGCTTCGGCTGGCTTCGACTAGCGACTCTATGCCATTCGTGATGCTTCGTTACATTCCGTTGAGTTACCGGCCTATGGATGGAAACATCGCTAATGCAATGAACGGCTGAAGCAATATTATTTTGCGCCTGCTTTCACTACGGGGACAATAGACGTATCAAGGAATAAATGTAAACTTGTATACTGTACATGTATATGCCATTTATTCACTCAACCAAATTCTGTCTTTTCCCCTTTTCGTAACCTCGTCTGTAGACCTCTGGAAAAGGTTTTGTTTTGGGCACAATTTAAATATTTCCATTAAAAAAATGCCTCATTCAAAATACTTTGTTTGCATCGCTATTGCTAAAAACGGAATCTGCTTTTACTTCGGGAAGAGACCTTGTAATTCTTTTTTTTACGATTTGATCTGCAGATTCGATCTAAAAGTAATATGCACTCCTTTAATGTGCTGTGTCCGTCTTTCAAGGAAATAAATATGTACTTTTCGGCAAATAATTGTCAACTACGTATTATTACTGATGGTTTATTTTGCAAACAACATGGAAAAATAAACATTTAGATTAAGACAGGGCAACATAATTACAAATCATTTAATATAAAACTAAACAAAAGATTAAATTGAGAATATAATTAAAAAATAAGTGCTCACATAGATAATTTAAAAGACAAAACTGAAAAAGAAAATCCCAATGTTAAATTTAAAAATTAACAACAAAATATTTAAATTTTGAAATTGTAATGTATCCTTTGCTGTGACTTTTGGGAATATATATTATTGAAACCCCATACCACCAGTACCATTCTAAAACAATAATAGCTCCTTTGAAGTAAGTTTTCACAAATTTAAAGACATGCCAGGATTAGGTTTGTTTTAAAAATAGATTGAGGCCTCAAATAGAGGCTGCTCAAAACCAACCTTTTTGAAATCGCTTTTAATTGATAGCTTGTAAAAATTGTACTCCTTTCTTAAAAACATGTTGTTTTCCTTGATGTAATAGTAGTTTGTGATGTACATGGATTTTTGCCTTTTAATATTTTAATGAATCTGGTTTTATCATTTTACAGTGCATTTAAACTTTATGTACATAACGTTTGCACTTCATAAATAACATTATTATTGTCAGGCCTACATTTTATACTTCAAGACTTTCTACTGCTGACAATTGATTATTTGAAATAGAATTTTCCCCAGCATATAAACAAATACCAACTGTCATTTGTAGTGCAGGCATAGGCATTATAAATAAGAGAGTTGAGTTAAGTTGACCAGAACCTGTTCCAACAATTCCATGCTGTTCCAGTGTAAACAACATAAATAGGGAGTGAATTGTTTTTCTTCAAAATTGGGAGATTTAGGTGAGCAAATATGTGAGCACACTCAGTACAGATAGCTTTGATTGTTCAGAATATACCTGTGCAATTAGTCTCTATATTGTCAAAGATCCTTTATAACAACACGGCTGGCAAGCATAAATTGAGATTCTCCCTCTTTTGGCTGATGGACTTGGAGAGGCTTGTATTGGAGAATGAACCTTCCTCCACTGCTAGAAATAAGTAGTGGGAAGAAAATGAGTTGCTCATCTTTCCTAGTGCACACAATCCATGGTGGTGTAGAAAGTCAACGATGGAGTTTACCTGTGCTTGAATTCTGAATATCCTCAGAACCTAAGAACCATCAAGAAAATAAACAAAAGCAGAATTAAGAATGGTGATGGTCTAGGACAAAATAGCAAGTTAGGTATACACACACACTGAATGCTTTAAGTGGTGGTGTTGGTGCAAACAAATTTGTCTCCCAAACAAGACATTGTGTTTTTCCTGAGGAAATGCTCCACAGGGATCACCAAATTGTTTTATGGCTCGTTCAGTTTAAGCAGCAAATATTTGGTTTATCTTGCGTCATCTATAGTACAGATTCTGCTTATGATAGAAACTAATAAATTTAATCAAAACACAATAAAAGTATACTTCTATTTCAAAAAGAAATTAGTTGTTAATTTCCAAACTAACCCCTTTTCCTTCCAGCTTCCAGCTCTAAAGCTATGACATGTTGAGATTTTAGAGGTGAAATTTTTGAGCTACATTCTTTCTAAATCTCCAGCAATAAGTTTCTTTTTTGTAGGCCTAGCCTATTAACTTAGATTCTGGTATTGAATATAAAACTATTTTCACTTATTTTTTGTATTAACATGCATGTGACAACGAGGTGTAACAATGCGCTCAGTTAAACTGGCTATTGTTACGGCATGCCGTGCGATTCTCAGAATGGGTGCCGACTGCTCCATCTAATGATCTAGTAAATTGAACAGAAATTGCGAATAAATCTATGCCTAACCGGCTAACGTTAGGCTACACCCTGTATAACTATAACATGCCCTAGTTATACTGACTTGTGGAAACTCGTTATGATCAATAGTTTCGGGTCAAAAGAAGCCAGAAGGCCGACTGCCATAACAATAGCCACTGTCCCACTGCCTTTATTTACATGTATATAACCAGGCATCTTGAGTACTAGTGCGGGTTTGCATGGAAGTTGGTTGGACCCTAGAGCAGTAGTAGTTGGAATTGAAACTTTCGTCGAAAAAACGGTAGCATAACGTTAGGGTTATAAATGTTGTCCTAGGTCCTATAGATAGTATGATTATCTTCATGGTTACACGTAACATTTTCAATTGAGTTGGTAAATTTCTTTTAACAAAATCATTAAACTTACAGTGAATTGTCGGTGAAAACTTCCTTGCAAACAAGCAGACCATGGAGAAATTTCTCCATGAGCAGACACACCGCGAAAACAATGGCGGCCGTCGCAAACTTTTTTGTTTGTGATGATTTTGTGGCTTGTATCACGTGACAATACGTCACGAAGCCTCCACGAAGTCACCTCCTCGGCAGGCTTCATAATTTAGCAAAAAACGGAGCCTCTTGATGAAGCCAAAGCCAAAGCCTCCATTTGGTATGGGCTTCAAAATGGCGGAATGGAGACGAAGCCGAAGACGAAGCCAAAGCCGGGGGTTTGGAAAACAGCCCTAGACACGGGGTACAAGTACTAAACGTGCGTTCTACTCAAGCGAACGTCAGTGCCAAACTAAATTGGCCAACGTTAGCGTTGTTCGCGTGAGTGGAACGCAATGTGCGCCAATTATGTTGGCGAACGTTAGCGGAAACGGCGAACCAGGCCCTGCGGCGAACGACATTTCGAGCTGTTCGCTGTTGTAGTGGCGTATTTTAAAGATGGCGTATTTTAAAGATGGTTTTCCTTTTACGGTTTTGATTTACGTTTCATACTCTTCGTTATAAACGGTACATGGATTGTTTTGAGCAGTCACAGGGATCTTTTAAAGACAAATAATGAGTTAGACAAAAAGCAGCCAGCAACTATATATAGGCGCCGCCAGCGTAATTGTTTTTCCTAGGAGGGTTATTAGGGGTAATTCTCTACACCACACTGAGTGGAAGACACTTAGGTAGATCCTTACTTTCTCCTAAACTAATTAATTCCAACAATAAACTTGGAGACCAAAAATAGTCAATGAGCAGAGACCGAATTTAAACCCCAGTCGAACGATCTATATAAACCTAACCCATTATCCACTATGCTACTGTGAGAGGTCAACAGAAAAGCCGTTTTTTAAAGTGCTTTATTATACCTCTGGGCTACGTGTAACTAGTTGAAGGAGCAATACAAAAATATTAGGGACATTGTTAAAACAACTGCATAATCATGGCGCGAGGGGTCTAGAGCCGCCCATTTGTGACTCAGCACGAGTAAATGAGACACTTTGAGGCAAAAATTAAAATAGAGATTTTGATTTCATCATTTAAAGCTTGTTTAGCTTTAAATGATGAAATCAAAATCTCAATTTAAATTTTTGCCTCAAAGTGTCTCATTTACTCGAGCTGGGTCACATTTATGATAATTACCCCTAACCCTCCTATGAAGAAAAAAACCGTTTTTTTTTTTAAATATCGTTCCACTTCGACTGGCGCCAACTCCCCTCGCGGATCTCGCGTCGCGGATCTCGCGTCGCGGATCTCGCGTCGCGGATCTCGCGTCGCGGATCTCGCGTCGCGGATCTCGCGTCGCGGATCTCGCGTCGCGGATCTCGCGTCGCGGATCTCGCGTCGCGGATCTCGCGTCGCGGATCTCGCGTCGCGGATCTCGCGTCGCGGATCTCGCGTCGCGGATCTCGCGTCGCGGATCTCGCGTCGCGGATCTCGCGTCGCGGATCTCGCGTCGCGGATCTCGCGTCGCGGATCTCGCGTCGCGGATCTTGAGACGTAGGCGAACGTTCGCGCAAACAGTTCGCGTAAGTGGAACGCAGTCCAGGCTGCCCCTTGTTTACCCACAGACATAAATAACATGTGTCGTCGCGGTGTGGACGGTAATTCTGTCCCCCGGTAAAATTGTCCAGGGGGACAGAATTACCTAGGTAAAAGTGTCCCCCTGGACTCGAGCCGTTAATTCTGTCCCCTCTAGTTTATTCTGTCCCCTCTATCTCTAGGTAATTTTGTTCCCCAATTGTTCCACACATAAGTGGTTATTTTGATGTTATTTCAATGAATTAAGCCAACAGGATTAATAATAATAATAATAACAGGCATTTATACTGCGCTTTTCCAAAACATGATCAAAGCGCATAACTAGAACAAAACTGAAATCTACTATTTAGGAAAAAGATAATTGTTTTAAGTAACAACACAAGTAGAATCACGGACACTAATCATGTTCCAAAGTTCAGCAGCAATGTGAGAAGGCGGGACAAATTTACCAGGGGAACACGTTTAACGTTTGGGGGACAAAAATACCTAGGTAAATGTGTCCTCCCGGACAAATTTAGTGGGTAACGGCCTGGTTAGTCTGTCCGGGGGAACACCAGGGGGCCGGTGTGAAAGGTAATTCTGTCCCCCCTGGTAAATATGTCCCCCCGGACAGACTTACCAGGCCGTGACCCGGTAAATCTGTCCGGGGGGGGGGATTTTACCTAGGTATTTCTGTCCCCCTCCAGGTAATTCTGCCCAAGTCTCTCTGCCCAACGTTAAACGTGTCCCCCTGGTAAATTTTTCCCGTGAACGTCATAAGTCTAGCACCTATAGACACAACAACCATTGTAGTACAGGTTCATCCCTTCATAATGGTGCATCATTTGTGGCAGACTGTAGGATGTGTAAAGTTCTACAAATTACAGGTGGTCAAAAGTGCTGCCACATGCCGTGCTGGGTATATAGAATTTGTACGAGTGCAAGAAGTCCGAAAATACTGATTACTGCCATTTTCCCTTTCGCGCAGAAACGTAGATCGGTTGATTTAATTAATAAAGTTATTTTTCTTATTTGTTTAATAAATCCCATGTGGGCTTTTCATTGAAATAACATCAAAATAACCACTTATGTGTGGAACACTTGGGGGACAAAATTCCCTAGAGGGGGGGCAGAATAAACTGGAGGGGGACAGAATTAACGGCTCCAGGGGGACACTTTTACCTATGTAATTCTGTCCCCCCGGACAAATTTACCGGGGGACAGAATTACCGTCCGGTCCACACCGGGACAGAATTACTTTTTACTCCGGCAAAATCGTGGGTTCTTTTAAGGGCGCCCTCTAAAGTCAGAAAATAAAAGACATAGAGGGCAGGCTTCCAAAATGAAAAAAACCAGCTAAGAAAATTTGTTGTTTTTCACTGAAATACTAAAATTCTCTTTTTTCTAAAACGTAAATTACACGTTTTTTACAAAATGGGGAAGTGGGGCAAATACAAGAAGAAATATAACACAAAGTGGGAGGAAAAGCCTGGCATTAAAGACTGGATTGGCCGTGTTCCGAACGACGACACCAAAGTTATGTGTCGCTACTGCAAGTGTCGACTGCGGGCGCACAACAACGACCTACACCGTCACGCCCGGACATCAAAACATCGATCATACGCTGGACCTAAGGCAAGTGCACCGCTAGAACAACCGGATTGTGGGCCAAGTGCTTATAACAACATGACAAGCTTCAATATACCGAACGTCTTGCACCCAACAGCCGTAGAGGAAGCTGTCAAACGTTGGTTGTTAGAGGACACTCCTAGTTTTGATCATGCTGGGTTTGTTGTGGGTGATCTGGAGGAAATAGCAGTCATCATGTGTAAGAGTCCTGGCGTACTTGCTGGAGTGCCGTTTGTGGATGCAGTTTTTAATGAATTAGATTGCTGGGTGCAGTGGAAGTACAGAGAGGGGGCGGAGTTGTATGAGGTACCATGTGAAGTTGCAACAGTCACAGGGCGGGCTCGACGTATATTACTTGGAGAGAGGCTAGCACTGAATATTCTTGCACGCGCCAGCGGAGTAGCTAAGAAAGCACGAAGATTTGTTCAGCTTGCCCAAACTCACCATTGGCATGGGGAGATCGCTGGGTCACGTAAAACGACCCCAGGATTTCGTATGGTGGAGAAGTATGCATTGCTGATTGGTGGAGTATCTACGCATCGCTATGATTTGTCCAGTATGATTATGTTAAAGGACAATCATATCTGGATAGCTGGAAGTATTACAAAGGTACTACTTACTAGGCCTACCTGACTACCCCTAAAATGACGTTTGGTCCAGCCATGCAGTTTTATGGTTATTAAAAAACGTTAAATAACGAAATCAATTATTATAAAATGTTATTATAAATTTTTCATTGATGATCATTATATTTTTTCGACATTGTAATTCTTTACTGTGCAGTTAAAATACTTTTAGTCTGTTTTTAGAAAACTTGGATTATAATATTATTATCCCTAATCTTTCCAGTAAAAACAAATCAATGTACTTTCCTTTGTATTTCTCCAACTTACTTATGGCAGGCTGTTCATGATGCCAGAAGAGTTGGTGGATTCAGCAGCAAGATTGAGGTAGAATGTCGCAGCGTACCTGAAGCCACTGAAGCTGCACTGGCTGGGGCCGAGATTGTCATGCTGGACAACTTTGAACCTCAGGTATTCCCAGGGATGAAGTCATAAACCTAATTCCCCTAATTTCATTTGAAGGGGACCCTAACACTATTTCTCTGTTTTTGCTATGACCCGGGTTCGAATCCGGCCTGGGCCAATATGTGGATTGGGTTTTCAGTCCCTGCCTGACTTCGTGGGTTTTTCCCCAGGATATTCTTCTGGGGTTTTCCTCCCACCTCTAAAACTGTAACTTCTTCACATTAATTGTTGAATGAAATAAAAATTTGTTCCCGCCGTGAATATGGCCATTGATGCTGGTACGGCGTTAAACCCTAAAAACTCACTCACTCACTCTCTCTCTGTTTTTGCTAGCAAATTTTACAAAATGTGTAATGTATCAAGCCTATCATTTGTGTTTGCCATTACAATCCTCAATGCATCAAATCTTCCAAACAATCAAAACCCATGGTCTGATGATTGGTGAATGTCATTTTTGTCATATAACCAGGCGGCTAAGGATGCGGCAGCCAATCTCAAGGACTTATTTCCTCAGCTGATTATCGAGGTCAGCGGTGGCATCACAGAGGAAAATGTCAGCCAGCTCTTCAGCCCGTACATCAATGTTCTTTCATCTAGTACATTGGTTCAGGTATTGTTACTGAAGTTTTCCTACTGTGATCTAATAAAACAGTGATTGACAAAATTAAACCAACGATCAACGAGATCTAATAACAGAGTCTGTAGAATCTTATTGATCAGAAAACAGTTTGTTTTAGCTGTTGGATTATGTTACTTGTCATTTGTGGAGTAGACCAATCTTTGTAAATTATTTGTGCATTTATACATTTTGGTCCTTTTAATAAAGTGGAGTGATTTTGTTTCCCAATAAAGGGTTACCCTGCAGTTGACTATTCTCTCAAGATTGTCAAGCCCGGCCATGACCCACGCAACCCGACAGTCACCATGCCACGCACCAGCAACATGCCAGTGGATCCAATGACTAGCCAGGCTCTCATCAACAGCATGATGCAGCTGTCTAGTGATGGTAGCACCACTAGGGTCGTAGAAGCACAAGGCCTGGTGCAAGAATCTCAAGACGAGGAACTCGAGACAACCACTGTCATCATCACAGCGACTGATGAAAGTGTCGCCATTATTGAGAGCACAGAACATAATAAGACTTAACATGGCTCACTAATTTCTATACGTGTATTATAAGTTCTCCGAGTTTTAAGGCATTTTCCTAGTTTGTATACTAATTATGCGAGTACATGTAGCGTTCCTGTAGATGATGGGATTTTAACAAGGTTTTGAAATGTTTAAAACAATAATATGTACATGTATTGTTTTGAAGACCCTCTTAAGACAAGTGAACCTCAAGTTAGCAACGTCACATTGGAGCACAGGTTTTGCATAATTTATCACTGAATAGTATAATAGGAATTTTGGTGCATATTAAATATAAGAGCTGTGCAAGACAAGTGGAGCACACATATTTGGAGTTTCATATTTCTTCCACAGTGTGAGTACCTAAAATTTGAATTAAGTAGTTTGAGGTAAACAAATACATGAAGTTGTTTTGGGTTTTTTAGAAACTTTACACACATTCGTTTCTTTATGTGGTGGTTTTTATAGAGATACATTTACCTTCAATATTATACAACCGCACTCAAATTCATTTTATTCAGTGACAAGTATAAATAAAGAACCATGCAAGATATATACAGTCTTGCAAATCAAAATTGTCAACAATTTCAATCATTTCACTGAAAATATTACGCATAAACTTTATACAGCTGGTTATAGGGCAAGACATGAATGAATAAGACAGGTTTCACACTGGCATCTTCTTTGTAGTCTGCTGTTATATGTCATGGTACAAAATAATATAGGACCATTAAAAGCTTCACGGTTTTTTTTTTAACAAACTTTTAATGCGGCTATTCTGTAAGGGCAACCCTCGATGACTTTTAAACACTTAAATGTTTAACAGAAGACCAATCAAAATTCAACTATGAAAAATGTTCCATATGTTGATACAGGTTTTGTTTGTACATTCTGTACTAACAAAGTGCAAGATGACATCACATAAAGATGTGTACAAAAACATTTGCCTGACTACCATCTAAATAGATACCACTTCACAACTACATGTGGTTGTGTTTATCAGAAAACATGATCGTCTTAAAAGGACGGAAAGTTTCCACTGAATATCTAAAATAGTTGCATTGTTGTTACTAAAACAATAATGACAATAACGCATGAAGATACTGTAACAATAACACGTGCAATGCCTAAATTAAAGTAATGAGAACCATAAACTTTGTGCTTTAACAAATCTCTGCTGAGGTTGTGGATGTTACCATCAGAGCTCCTACAGGATAAAATTGCAACCAAAAAATTGACGGGCAATGAAATGAATTTCGAATACATGTATCTAGAATTCAAAAATAAACCATGTAGTGTTTTTACCCTTCCACATGCAACGGAATGCATCAGGTGTACAATTCTGGTGCACTTGGATGCATTCTGCTGTCTTCCCCTTAAAACTAATGCCCATTGAACAATGCCAAAGATAGATTCCGCTGCGTTGGGAGACCATAGACACAATCAGTTTGCATTGGTGCCAAGATTTCTGACTGATAAATCTCTTGGCACTGAGCATGGCTGTCACTTTGACAAATTATGCAGTTTGCTGGTGTGGAAGGAAACTCGCATAATACCATGTGGGGTTGGGGTTAAAGAAAGTATTTCAAGGAAAATGCCATAAAATACATACCAATGGCTCAAAGGTCAAAAGATAACAATAAATGCATATATTTTTGGAATAGCAACCGTTTCATCTGGGTTCTAAAACAGTTTCTAAGAAAGTATTTCAAGGAAAATGCCATAAAATACATACCAATGGCTCAAAAGGTCAAAAGATAACAATAAATGCATACATCTTTGGAATAGCAACCGTTTCATCTGGGTTCTAAAACAAAGTTATACGTAAAGTGAAGCAAAGTTTATATTTAAACAAAAACCAATGAGATGTTAAAACTACTAAAGGGCATGTTCAGTAATTGCCAAAGCAATTAACACTGAGCTTAGATTTTTGGAAATTACAGAAGGAGCAGTCATTCATGCACAATGTACATCAACAGAACACGAGCAAAAGACAAGTAGAAACTAGTTATAATTAAACATTCTTATTGAAGTGAAAGCACACCTTATAAGAACTAGTCAACTTGCTCAACTAGCCCACAAAACAAATCTAGAAATACAAGAAGAAATCAACCTTTTTATTATCTTCATGCACAGATGAACCTATTTACAACTTTTATGACATCTATATTTCATTAAGAATAAAAATTCAGGTTCTTGGTCAATGCATCTAGTAAGACTATATATGATAATACACACTTTACATATTATTTACAGACGTATTTAAAATTATAAACAGTGAGGAAATGAATAAATACATCCGTGGCATTTGTAATAAAAACAAACACTCCTACCTTTGAGACTTACCCACATTTTTGTTGACTGGCATGATGTATCCACAAAATAACCAATGACATTACAGCACTACTGCACTTTGCCATTTGAACTCAAGTATGGAAATAATAATCATTGATTAAACACAATGATCTATGAGGGCTGTGCCAAGTATTTAAATATTTCTTTGTACACCAAATATTATATTGCCCTATTTGATGAATTGGGTATACAATTTGATGTTTCGGTTGTCACACTGATTTTCTTTGGGTTTTTTGGTTCCAGTTTTATTTCAAAATGTACAAATTGGTAGGCAGATAAAAAGACTGCCGAAGACAAAAATGCGTGGATTCTGAAGTTGGTACGTACCGCTTCACGTCAAATTGGATGTTTAATATTGAGAGGCCACCTTCATTCCATTCCCCCAAAATGGGCGTGTCTTTGGGATTTCATTTCTCAGTGAGTGACAGCTGCATTATCATAGCTAGCTCCTCCTCCTCTTGTTTCCTTCGTTGCTCCGCCTCTAGCATCTCCTGCTGTGACAGCTGCAGTGCAAGCTTCAGCTGATCAGCACCCTCTACTGGTGGCATTAGGAGAGGCTTGGCTAAAGGGTGGATAGAGTTTTCTGTTACAGTGACAGGTTCAAAGTTCGCATCGCAGGCTGGGTCAGAGGTCGGTTCAGAGAGAGCATCTCCACCTGGCCGGTTGCAGAGTAAACTTTCGTGGATTGCTCTGTGTAATCACAAGGAAAACAGACAGTTTCTTGTTACAGAAACACATTTCTTTATAGCAAACATCAGAACACCACTCCACTAGACATTTAGCTGGATTGTATCGTCTTTATGCACCCAAGATTGTATTGGTTGCCATGGTACCGTTACACTCAGTATTTGTAGTCAGAACCACTAAGGTCAATGAACCAGAAACTACCTAATAATAGGACAATGTAAGAAGTCCCCAAGTCCCCAAGTTCTTGTGACTTTCTTGATTAACATAAGTGCCATCAGCATGTAGAAGGGGACATTTATCCCCTACACATTATCATGTGTACCACCTCATCTATATCAAGACAGTCCCTATATCTCTAAGACCCCTCCCCTTATCAGTGCCACCTCACCTATCAAGCAGTTGGTCCTCAACACTCCGTCTGGATGGTTCCCTGCCCATTGAATCTAAAATGGCCATCTGTTATGCAAAGTATCAAAATTGGAATACCATGGTCCAGTGATTACGGTGTTCGACTCATGTGTGATGGTGTGTGATGGTGTGTGGGTTCAAACCCTACTATGAACACAGTGAATGTGCCCTTGGGCAAGACACTTGACTAAAATTGCTTCTCTGCACCCAGGAGAATAAATGGATACCTGTACGGTCGAGGGCCATGATGAACAGGGTAATAAATTTAAAGTGCTTTAAGAATGTTGATACGATAGAAAGGGCTATAATAAGCGTCACAAATATTTCACTAAATGAGCACTTAGGGAGACAAATTAGCGCAAGTTTTTAGGTAATAAGGAGATAGTGACACTTAGGGAGACATTTCAGTGTCTCCCTAAGTGTCTAGCTACTTTAACAAACTATATTTGGGAGTTATTTTTGCTCTAGAACGACAGATTGGGGTCTAAATAGCATAAATCTCAACGATCTTTGAGAAAAAGGTTAGGGTAAACAAGTTTGGCCTGTTTTAAGTTTGTATACATCTCTATTGGATTGTCTCCCCAAGTGTCAGTGGTTTTTTAAATTATTATTATTATTATTAAAAACAAATAACCCTACTCTTTAGAACATTATGAGGAAGAGGAATCAATGGTTTGAACTCAAAGTATAGTCATTCAAGACATTTTTAGCAGTGCTGTGTTTTAGCAGGCAGAGGTCAGAGGACTATGCAACAATTCAGTGGCAACTCTTAAACACCTTCCAACAAGCCACAAAGGACATCTTGGGAATCTTGCATTTTCTACTGGAAAACATTTCAAGTTGAACTGTGTTTGTATATTCACATGCATGCATGATTGGGCATACTAGATATATATGTACTGGAAAGCTCATTAGACCATTTCTGAGCGTATTGCATTCAAATTCCAAGCAAGCTTGCACATGTAATTAAAGTGTCATTTTGTAAAAACAAATTGGACCGTGTGGATCAATTTCGCAGCAAATAAACTGCGTGTTGGATTGAAAGCTTTGCATGCATGGTGCAGTTTGTTGACCAAGTCAGGTTTTTGAATGGGACTAGAATGGCTGTACAGTCTTTGCACCAACACGTTACAAGAGATGATTTTATTCCTACCTGCTCATCATTACTGCCTTCCATTAGACTTTGCTGTATAGCCAGCTGTAACAACTCGTCCTCTCCATACCGTACCTCACCACTCTGATATAAACCATAACCCTGAGGGACATCAAACACTGAAGGCTCCACTGAACATACAGTCATAGGACCTTCACTCTCATCTATGTCTTTATCAGCATCACTGTCCCTTGCACTGTCATCTTGTTGAGCCTCAGGATTAGCAAGGTCTTGGACTACGACATTGGTAACCCCACTCACTGGTTCCCGATTAGCGTAGAGATTGCCAAATGTAATGGAGGCATTCAGAATGTGGAATAACGGAATTTCTACATAAAAAATGAAATAAAACCACAAGTGATTTCATGGTTATTCAACTATTTTTTGTCTAAGAAAAAAAAAGTGTTTTGTTTTCACTTTACAGCTTGGTTATACACACAGACATACTAACCAATCAATCCTGCCAGGGTTTATACAGGTAACGTCAAAATTAAAAGGTCAGACAGTCAGAAATTGCGGTCAGAATGTTGTTTATAATAGTAACCACTGACATTAGATTGGATTCTCAACATTTTTCTGCTTATATTTTTTCAGGAATTTAACCTTTGCCCTTGTTTAAACTCCAACGCACTTTAATAGTCACACCCCACCCTTCCCTCTCCAAACAAATTAAACCCTATGTTTTTACATGGCACTCCAAATCACAAGGAATGCCATAGGAAACTGCAGGTCAACTGGGTTTCTGCTATGAGGCGTATCACACTGATAAACAGAGCCATATGCCAATTTATTAACTACAGAAGTTCTATTCAATAAACATGCAAAGAATCCTTCAATGCACTACAGCTGGAGTGAATTGGCATGTGCCACTGCCATACAGTTAACTGCCCTTATGGAAGAATTATACCATAGTTGATAATTTTCATTACACAATTTTGAAATGTTTCCCTTGGCTCTATAGCTCCTGACTGCCCTAGGATAACAGTTAATAGACCAACAGACAAACAAGAAGACAGACCAACTCACCAATTTTGACGGGGAAACCAGCTGGGAGTTGCAATGTAATAAAATCCCTCAACTTAGCAAAGTGGGCATTGCTGATGGCCATTAGATCAATAATAGGCAAAACCTGTACAGAAAACAACCAAAATGACTTACTCCTAAGCCTGTCAGTTTGCAGTTATTAAATTATCCGTGTAACCGTATGTTTTACGGTTACGGTTAACCGTAACCAATGTAAAAAACAATAATTAACAAAAATAAATTAAAAAAAAGGTTAATCGAACCAGAAAAATGTAACCGTTTAACCGTTTGAATGGTCGGTTAACCGTTCAACCGTTCAACCGTGTAACCGTTGCAGGCTTTCTTACTCCCAAAGGTCTTCAAACAGAATAATGAACAACATAGATATTTAACACAAAAAACAAGACAACTTTCTAAATAGCATTCCCAAACAGCAGCCTGTAATGCTTCAAATGAGTACCTGTTCCTGTAGTGACAAGGGATGGTGCTCACTAAGCCAAAGCGTCGCTCGGAACTTCTGCACTTTAGTTGAAAGTTCTTTGGGTCTGCCAATATCTCGGGTAGATAAATCAAACTCAGCATTGAAGTATTCCTCTGGCTTGATGTCTGTAGGATTGACTGGGTTAGTTATTGCCGATTCCTCTGTCTGTGGGAAGTAAATTTGTCCATATTGTATTGATATTTATTCAGCAGAACTTTAGTTTATACTCCGATACACACCCTAAGATGCTGCAAGGGGGGTGGAGGGGAGGGTGGAGGGGGGGGGGGGGGGGGGGGGGGGAGGGGGAAGGGGGGAGGAAGGGGGGAGGAGGGGGGGGGGGTATTGAATTTCCTTCTTCATTGCAAGCTGCAGCAAAAGTGATTCTGTTTGCTTTCTGGGATTTCCAGTTGCTCTCCTGCCTCCAATGCTGGCTACTGATTGGCCATTCTGCGCACCCCTAGGCAAGTACGCCTGCAATATTGATAGCCAATCTTTGCCTGACCCCTTATGACCTGAATACCAGTACATTGTATTCCCGAGGCGATTGCTGCCAGTGTGTCGAGTACAATATTTTGTATTGCTAATTTGCGATAAAATGAAAACTGGGCAAAAAATAATACCTTAACAATGTAGAAATGTTTAAATAATCACAAAAATCCAGCAGTCACTTTTGGTAATATTCGTAGGAAACTTACTTTGAAAAAAACAACCCACATTATAAACCAATGTCAGTCAGCATGAATTTCGTCTTTTTCTTCACGCGACCAGTGCGCCTGGCTGCCAGACCGTACAGTTTGATTGTTCTGACCATGATATATCTATTATCTTTCCCAAGTTTTCGTGAATTTTTATCAAACAACTTTTGAAAAATATTGTAAAGCCTAATTTTACTCTCATATATAAAATACCCTTGTTAAGTTGACTTTCAGAAAATCCCAAAACTGTTTTGAATGCATTCTTATTGATTGTGATGCGCAGCGATGCATACTCACTCCTTGACCGACTATTTCTTCCTGCTGTTGCTCGGCAACTCCTAATAATGACTGAAGTGGAGATGTAAACACACTGGTGCCTACATTTTTAAATAAAAGTAAACAAAAAAACACTATGTTAAGGAACTTAACCAACATAATTTATCTAATCTTTGTTACACAGCTTAACGTTTTGGATACAATAATGCATACAAAAGTCAGTGTCACTAAATCAGGGGTAACATCAGGTCAACCTATGTGTTGCTTGTGCTGAGACGGAACTATTGGCATCAAGCAGAAATGATATGCTCCGGTCACAAAATACCAATTGATATATGGGTCTGTCCACAGTAAACGTTACAACTGTGTGACATTTAGAAGAAAATTTTAACTGTAAAATGTTTCCATTTTTTTTGGCTTGCACATATCTTCCCCCTATATCCTTGTTAGTTTAGAAAGGTAAAGATAACTTTAGCAATATTTAAGAAGTTATTGATGGTTAATCTTTAAGATGTAACGTTTGTCACATGGACAGACACTTTTCTTTTCCCAACCATAACTCAAAGCAAGATGAACAAATTTTGTAATTTTTTGTTTTAGTATGATCAAGTGAACTCAGTGTTATTATTTAGAACATTTTTTAAGAAACTTTATTCTTTCTTAAGAAATTATGGGAAGAAGTATGCCATGAAAATAACGTACGTCACTGGGACAGACAAGACGGTATCAAATTATAATTATTTGGATTGATAAAGAACTTTTTAACAACTGAGAATAGTAATTGCCCTGAAAACCCCCCAAACAAATTCTTTAGACTGTTCAACCATATACATAACTGGAAATGAAGAAATACTGACATCTTATCTGAAATAACGTTTGTTACATGGACAGACATCAATAATCACGTTTGTCACGAGGACAGACATTTTTTTCCTTAAATTAACAAATAAAAGTAAAAACCATGATTGATACATTTGTAACTAGCCTAACTTATTAAATATTCTTTCAAAGTTAACTTGTTATTTTTACTTGCAGAAAGAAGTTTTAATTTAGATTTTAAACTTGTAATTTTATTTCACTGAATAATGTTTGTCACTGGACAGACATCACGTTTGTCACAGGACAGACACGTGCATTGTACAATGTAAGATCACGTATGTCACTTTCCCATGAGTTGGGGACAGACATACTCTTCATTCTTCGTTCAGCAAAATGCACAAACCTTTCTAAGAAAATAATGGCAGTTGCATTGCACATATCTTTGTTATAAATGTATGTGCAATTATAATAATAATCCTTAAGGATTTTTACAGTTGGCAAGAGATTAACTGATGTGACATACGTTACAAAAAAATGGACAGAAATTTGCATTTCCTTCAAATGCATCTGTGTTTTGTTAACCAACGAATCCAAATGCACAAAAATGGTATTCAGAATAAAAGCCAGATGATTTCTCAGCAAGATAAATATATTTTTGTTGAAATTTATTGTTGATAAAATGTCAGTATCAGCCAGTATCACGTTTGTCACCAAAGGGACAGAACCGTGACGTACGTGATAGCTGAATTAGCTGTTCCTAAATTCTCGATTATTAACACCTTCAATAAAGAAAGGGCTTGAAAAATGATCAGATTTCTCATATTTGATATCTTTGCCAACCATAATTTAACATGTGAATTGTTTTTCTGTGTAATAACACCTCCTATATAACCTGGAGAAAAACATGAGTTGCCATGGTTTATGCATGTCCCACCAGGACCCCCAAAACTTTGCTGGACATTTTTATAAAATTTCTCATTTTTGTATTAACCAACAACCAAATCCTTTATAATTGTGTACACTATCTCTCAACAATTGTACAACTACTATTACCATCATTAAAGTTTATTTTCTGAGTTTCAACACACTTTAAATGAGAGCTAATTAGGATGTTGTGCAGTTGTAACATTTAGTGTGGACAGACCCATATGCTTGTTGGGAACATGTTCTTTTGTGGCGCAGAAGTTGAATTTTTTCGATTCTTGCGACTGTTGATTACTTTTAGTGAAAACTAATTGTCTTAATATCACCGCAGTTACACTCAGGTTGCAAACAAAAATATCAACTAAAGGTGTAGCTTAGGAGCAGTTTGATCCCAAAAAGTCAGTTGCAGCTGTAGCTTAGGAGCAGCTTGATCCTAAAGTCAGTTGCAGCTGTAGCTTAGGAGCAGCTTGATCCTAAAGTCAGTTGCAGCTGTAGCTTAGGAGCAGCTTGATCCTAAAGTCAGTTGCAGCTGTAGCTTAGGAGCAGCTTGATCCTAAAGTCAGTTGCAGCTGTAGCTTAGGAGCAGCTTGATCCTAAAGTCAGTTGCAGCTGTAGCTTAGGAGCAGCTTGATCCTAAAGTCAGTTGCAGCTGTAGCTTAGGAGCAGCTTGATTTCAAAAAGTCAGTTGCAGGTTTAGTTTAGGAGCAGCTTGATTTTAAAGTCAGTTGCAGCTGTAGCTTATAGGAGCAGCTTGATCCCAAAAAGTCAGTTGCAGCTGTAGCTTAGGAGCAGCTTGATTTTAAAGTCAGTTGCAGCTGTAGCTTAGGAGCAGCTTGATCCTAAAGTCAGTTACAGCTGTAGCGTAGGGGCAGCTTGATCCTAAAGTCAGTTGCAGCTGTAGATTAGGAGCAGCTTGATCCTAAAGTCAGTTGCAGCTGTAGCTTATAGGAGCAGCTTGATCCTAAAGTCAGTTGCAGCTGTAGCTTAGGAGCAGCTTGATTTCAAAAAGTCAGTTGCAGGTTTAGTTTAGGAGCAGCTTGATTCCAAAAGGTCAGTTGCAGCTGTAGCTTAGGAGCAGCTTGATCCTAAAGTCAGTTGCAGCTGTAGCTTAGGAGCAGCTTGATCCTAAAGTCAGTTGCAGCTGTAGCTTAGGAGCAGCTTGATCCTAAAGTCAGTTGCAGCTGTAGCTTAGGAGCAGCTTGATCCTAAAGTCAGTTGCAGCTGTAGCTTAGAAGCAGCTTGATCCTAAAGTCAGTTGCAGCTGTAGCTTAGGAGCAGCTTGATCCTAAAGTCAGTTACAGCTGTAGCTTAGGGGCAGCTTGATCCTAAAGTCAGTTGCAGCTGTAGATTAGGAGCAGCTTGATCCTAAAGTCAGTTGCAGCTGTAGCTTATAGGATCAGCTTGATCCTAAAAAGTCAGTTGCAGCTGTAGCTGCATCAGATTTAAATCATAACTAACAATAAGTTACTCACTTTGTTTATTTTTTTCTCTGTCTTCTCTGGTAAGATGCTCAGATCTTGTCTTAGTTGTCAGCTGCACATTTGACGCACCAAATACTTTGCAATCGTAGCTGTTAATTGTCTCCAATTTGTCGTGTCGCCATCCCCATATACCAGCTTTGCTCCTAGTTTTCATAGTGATTCAGTGGACAAATTATACAAGTGTAAAATTGTAATTTGTTAAAAGTAGTATTTCATTCAACATTTGGTCAATATTGAGTTTGTGTATGTTACAATATTATGAACAGCAAAATCAATGATGAATCCACCTTTGAAAATCTCAATTTAAGGATTTAACAGTTATTTTAAAATGTTTAATTTGAACTATTAAAGAGAACTAAAAATGTGATCATGTATGTGGATCAATCAATGACATGCATTAAAATTAAAGTTAATTGATATTTTCTTTTCATAATAGTATTAAACAGTTCTTTTAGTTCTAATAAATTTAAGCCAATACATTTTCCTGATAAATAACTGTTAACATCCTAACATTTCTTGAATATTTAATAACGGTTGAAGAAACATTTTAGCTTCAATTTTAGTGACATGACATATTTAAAAAAAAATGTTTTAGAAATATATTGTCGATACTTAATGTCCTGCTACAAAAATGTATCAGTAATGAAATTGTACGGTTGGTTGATTAACACTATGACTGCGAATCCCAAGAATTCTCGTGAATGAACTGAACCCACAGTATGTGCTATGCCCATGATTTTGGGGGCTTGTAGTACAACGGTTTGCTGCCCTCTGTTGGACAAGAAAGCATTTTAATTTCGGGCAAAGCATATAATGTGGGAGAATTTCAATCCTGAGAATTCTCAGGATTAGCAGTCTTAGCGTTAAAATAAACAGCAAATAGAGGTCCTAAAACTGACCTTGTGAATTCAATCTTTTCGGTGTCAATGAACGTGTTGGTGATGGGTGAGGTCAATCTGGATGCTATGGCTTCTTCTGCAGGTCGCATACGTGAGAGGTCATGATGAGGTTGAAGTTCAAGTAACTCAGCATAGACAACCTGCTTGTCATGGTCAATCTCCATGAACTGGAATTTGTGTTCATCTTCATTGAAAGTGACCCAAATAGAACAGACGAATTTAAACATAAATGCAGATGTTTTATTGAATTGAATAGTTCACTTTCACTTTTCTTGATACCAAACAATGACTAGTAAAGTCATGAAAAACCCAACTCTCTGCGTGATCACTTAAACAAGAGTTGAGGTCAAACTTTTCAATTTACTAAAGGGGGGGGGGGGGGCTTTAACTACTTACGACACTCACCCTAATCTCAAAACTGACCTTCACTCTTGAAGATGAAGCTACGACTTCCCCTTAGCCACGTCATGTTGTCAAACCCAATGAGTGTTGTGTCAATCCTAACGTTGGGTCCACTCTTCCAAACACGGTAGGTATCATGCGGACAAATTCGAGACATTAACGGCACTGAAAAATAAACATTGAGCTAAATTTGGTCTGTAGTCAGGGTCCAATAAAAAAATACAAATCAGCTCCGATCCTTTTATTAAATCAATCCATTAAGCTACACCTACAGTGTGCACCTCTCCAAGTCCGCACTGCATAAATCTGCCATGTTGCATGTCAAATTTGTGTTAGACAAGTATTAGCTATGATTGGCCGATTCATCAATGGGCGCGGTTTAATAAATTGGTCCACTTTAGCAAATGTTAGCTAACCATAGTTAGACTTATCTAGTCAACTACTCTGGACCAACACTCCTCCCGAGGTTGAGTGAATTGCTTACTCTATAAAGCTGTACACAATGACAATATGCAGCTGGTTTGATAATGACACTATATTAACCATTATTCAACAGTTAAGATCATTCGTCTTCACATTAGTTTAAAGAAAGAAGGTACATCATTCTTGTCAACCAATGATTTGCAGTTTCAAAAAACTAAACCAGGTAAAATTACGTGAAGAAATGGAATATTAGATACGTACCCCAACTTGTAAACTCCCACTTCATCTCCACATAAAAATCAGGTGCCTGAAAAGAAATTACAAAAGTGTGTATTTATTAACAGTTTAACACATACATATCTTTAAATATTAGCACTAATAAAATTATATATGAAATTGCTGGGTACATATAATTTGTAATGGGACAGTCAACGCATCATTAGGTCTGTGCATCGGAACTGGGTACCCGAGTACTCGAATAAAGAAGTCAGGAACTGGTTCAAGATTATAGAATCGAGTGGCCAGACAATTAAGTGTTAAAAGTGTAAAAGTGTTAAATGTCATTTGTGGATAATTTTTTTAATGAAAACCAGGCTACAATAAAACATGAAACATGCTTTTACACCAAGGACAGATTGAGACGCACCTGTCTGAGTTTTTCCAGCAGTAATGGTATTCCTGAGATCCTAGAGGTTGCTCTTTGGTGATCACGATGCTGCAACACAATCTGAACTATTTCTGGATCTCCTGTGCTAATAGCTTCCTGTAAGACTAGGTAAACAGATCAAAAAACACTGCTTGATGATAACTCATGTTAACCCACTCCCCAACAATGTCCTACACTTTAGTCATCATTTTCAAGACACCTGGGGTTCTGGTTCTTAGAGGTACCATGGAGCTATAGAGAGAAGGAGTTCGAACGGCCCGCCGCAATTTCCAAGGCAATTATCCGCCAATAATAGTGAAGCATGGAGCTATTGTCTGGCCCACCGCAACCCTATAGAATTCCCCCTGCTGTGCAAACAGATTAACGACCAAGATAGGTCTCGCCGGGTCTTAGTATGCTGACTCCCACACTGCACGTCCGTGCATAAAACCCGATTGCAGTTTATTTTATTAAAGTAATGAACGCTGAAACAATCTAATTATCACATGCGCAGTAGCTTCACGTGTGTTTTTTATGCGCCATTTTTATTTCTGCATTCTGTACAAAAAACGGATTTTGCCAGACTTTTCCGTTTCAAAATTGGACCATCTGTTGCCAAGTTACGATAAGTTATTGATAAAATCATCCTGAGAGAACTGGGGATTTATTTTATTAATATTAAAAAATCATAAAACTTCCAAAAGATCAAACTTTTACAGGGTGTTGTGGATGATTTTCTCTGTCCGTTCGTGTATATGGCTATAGTGTACGAAGGTGTACGTAATTTTTACATTGCAAAAAACATCGTTCATTTTCGCTCAAATCGTTAAATCCGACTCAGTGAAGTACCCTTGCTTTGCGTACGCCGCTCGCTTTTTGCCGACAATGCGCATGTGCAGATCAGCTCCACACATCTCATAATGCTTTCTTTGCGGTCGCAAGGACGTGCACGTAATGGCTGGTTTGCGGTTAATCTTAACAAATTTAACGAGCGCGGCGTGAGAGTTGGTTTGTTTGATCTCCGGATCGTTCGAACTCCTTCTCTTTATAGCTCCATGGAGGTACAGAGGGTAGAGAATAGGTCACTTTAAAGATGATTAACACAAATGTACACATACATGTAGGCAGAAAGCAGTTGAGCATTCATAAGCTCAAGACTCTAGTCTTATGAAGAGTTGACATACACAAAAACAGAGTAATTCTTCCTTTAACCCTAACTCCCTACCCTATTTTTCTTACATATACATGCAACCTGAATCTTGCTAAATGCTCCAATATTTATTACTGGTGACCACTACCTGAATCTTGCAAAATCTTGAAGTGGGTTTACCATTGAGCTATAAAGCAGCAAAACAGGGAACAAACAGCTGCTAACTTAAGTGCCCTATTACAACAAGGGTCTGCACACATGACCCTTTGCAAATGTTTCCTATCCTTAACACATAACAATTACACCCTGACTGAAGCTCTTTGGAGAATGTGCATACAGCATGATTAGTGTAAAATTACATTGTAACAAATAACCTTAAGGCTTAATCCACCAAAATCCACATTTGGATAAATACCCAAGTAACCTCAATCCTGCAAAGTTTTCCCCAGATTCAAAACGGATGACGCATAAACACGTCACAAGCAAGGCCGGAAATGTCTGTCAGCAGCGAGCAAGGCCAGAAATGCGTGGGTGTGCTTCCCGGTACCATCGGCCTGAACCCACCTCGGATAGAGTTTCGTTAAAAATAATCCTGCGCCTTGGCTCGGTGATGTTTAAATAATACCGGCGCGAGCTGGTTAAACGTAAAAGTGAAGAAACCTGAACTGTTTGCTGTCACTATGCATAAAGTCTCCTATTACTTCAAAAACTATCGCAAATATCTCTCCACTGATTTTGCACAACAGCTACATTGTACCAGGCACTGCGGAAAGGACATTTTTCCCACAATTCTTGTTACCCATTGTGCAAATTCACCTGAGCTCTATCTGCAATAAAGGATAATGCAATTCAGGGTTGCCATACCATTCCATCCACCCTTGTTTTCAATGTTGACCTGTGCATTGTATCGTAGCAGGATGCGTACACTCTCTAGATGACCTAGGGTGACAGCTAGGTGTAGTGGAGACCGGCCATGGGGGTCAATGACTTCAATATCACCCTGTATGCAATGGCGCATGATATGTGTGGTCATCATTTGTTTTATGTTTAAAGAGAAAGATTCATGTGGCATATTCCAATAGAATTAGAAACTACTTTTTAATATTTGTCAAAACAAAAAATGATGATACAATTACAGCTTTAAGTTTAAACAACCTAAATGCCAAAAGTTAAGGTAGATGTTTGATACTGGTTGTCGATTCGCAGCTGAAGTTACCACCATTTTGTTCGCCAAGATTTATATTTTCAGTCCGCAAAGATTGGCTGCCAGTGGCAGTGCCAATACTCATGATTAAACGTATTCACACCGAATTTTTAGCTGCTATAGGGTTGCGTCTAAAAAAACAAGCACCCTCAGATGGTTTTCAGCGTGCTTATTAAACATAGACAGCGTTATACAATTTGACAATTAGTTGGTGGTGCCCGAGTGTTGTTATTGTTTTGTTAACGTAATTACGTGCAAGGCGAACATTTTTATTAATTTTACCTGATTTGTTTCAAGCAATCTGCTCAAATTCCCGATGTCATTGTGCCATACTGCCCAGTGAATCGGGAAGAGTTGTTCCACGGATTTTGCCGTAGCCATTCCTGTTTCTGCCATGATAAATCAAAAACTCAATGAAACTGAAAGTGCAATTTAAATCGATGTTTAGACCTCAAGTACTAAAGTAGGCCTAACATGTCAAAGCTGATCACGAATGCTTCCGGCAAAGGACGTGACCTAAGAGCGCCCTCAACAGTTAAATGTTTTATTTTTAGAGGGCGCTGTTTACACTAACCATTAACTGGCCGTTTTTTAAACCCTAACTTCCCAGGTTTCATTGCAGCTAGCAATGGGATAGAGCTGGAACCAAGCCGA
The DNA here is from genome assembly GCA_037893245.1 of Crossaster papposus. Taxonomy (NCBI): domain Eukaryota; kingdom Metazoa; phylum Echinodermata; class Asteroidea; order Velatida; family Solasteridae; genus Crossaster; species Crossaster papposus. The sequence goes on along the minus strand of JBAIAA010000072.1, from coordinate 2,149,829 downwards.
AGCCAGGGGTTTAGCGCGCAGAACCAGAACACTGCACCAACATAAATGTTGTGTTTATATATAAACACATGATAAACTTATTTGAGCCATTCAAGTTTCAGTGTTAATATCAATCACGATCGACTCGCCCAATTGGCCCAAACTAAGTAATCAGAAACTCAAGAAATGATGAGGAAAGAATATAGTATCCTGACGCTACTTAATTCATCAGTGGTTAGGTACAAAGTACCCCCCCCCCAAAAAAAAAACAAAAAAAAAAAAAAAAAAAAACACCGCCGCCCGTTTTGATCAAACAAAACAGTCACATTGATCATATATTTATTTGTTAGCCAGCCATTCATACTAGGAAAGATTTCAAATCAATGTCCTAACTGTTATGGTCTTCATATTTCAGTCAATCTGATCAAGATCTGATGAATATTTTTTACAGGACTCAGGAGATACAGAATGTGGGATAAAACAGAATAATGTCAAAGACCAAGTACCTGTCTCATCATAACTTTCCCTGTTCTCAGAAATCTTAGGTCAACAGTGACGATTCAGACCGAGTAGACGATTCACGAAGGGAAAATGTTCCACTTCCCGCGCTAGAGCACATAAGGCAGATAAAGGTTTATACCGGATGTCCGGCCGCGACTCTTCTAACGCAACATATTTCGTGCAGTACAGGATAGTTGTGCTCCTATTGTTCAGGATGCCCAGCAATAACTTCTGAAGATGCCACACAATCCGCACATATACGCTGAGTTTGTCCATATTCGTTTTGATTTATTCTACGAATTATAAACCACTGCTGTCGATGTCCGGGTTCGAAAATCTGGAGGTCATTGGACCTTTTCTTTCATTTAAAAGAAAACGCTTAATTATTGTTTGCCTTCGAAACGCACGTGGTGGTAATTTCTTTTAAAGCGATATTGTCGTGCTTTTAAAATTAATAATGACAAATAACTTATTTGCGTTTGAATTTCGACATTCGTTTGCGATCCAGTAGGCCACGCCCACTAGCGTGAGGCGCGCATTATGAATAGGAAATACTAAACAATTAATTACCTTAACTCCTTCCTTATAAATTAACGGTACTGGGAGTCGGGGCCCAAGTTAACCATAAGTCCGGGAATGGATTGGGACTATTCAGTGAAACAAAACAAAATACAATGTGCGGTATTAACTCATTGATAAACTACAGTACACGTATACGGATTATGAAGTGCAGATTTATATTTGTGTCGGACAAAAAAGCGAACATATATTTGATTGTCTACTGATCCAGTTGGCCACACCCCTCGAAAAATTGACAAATCACAGTGCATGATTTTAAGGCCCGACCTTAAAATCATGCACTGTGATTTGTCCATTTTTCGAGGGGTGTGGCCAACTGGATCAGTAGACAATCGGTCACACACGTGTGGTGTATATATCACGTACATGTATACGGTGCACACAAACTGCGTCCGGTTTTGGCTTTTTCCGGCTAAGTTCTAAAGCTAGCTTTTTGTGGAATTCATGAGATTTGACTGTGAGTTTATTCGACAAGGACCGTCTCAAGCTGGAATCAGAAATGACAGTGTACCATTCATAAACTTGTTTGGAATCTAAGATTAAGTTGCATTTGTTTTTCTAAACGAGCAAGATGACTGCTTTAACTGAAGTTGGAGAAGAAGGCCTACGAAAGATGGTATGTGCCCCTCCATAACTTTGTGTAGCGCGGTATGGATTCTGTGCAACGTGGTTGCCGTACAAAATGTGTATACGTACTGTACATACAGTACATACACATTGTACATTGTACATCCTGTACATTTGTAACACAAATGAACTTGTTTTGTTGGTTAACTTGACTTCAAAATCGACGTTAGCGCGCATGTATCCAGCAGGTATCAACTTAATCAAGTGTAAAAGAAAAACACATTTGTTCCAAACGTTGTTATTTAGGGGACATTAAAAGAATGATATTGCTCATAAAATGTATGCCCTGTACTACCTAGTACTAAAATCTTTGACCTGCAGTCTGGCGGTCAAGTAACCAAGGCAACCGAATATGAACCGTATTCAATTTCTATACTAAAACATTTACTCCTGTGTAAATCATGGAGGAATAAGAACCAGGCTCCATGTTAGAAGAAGTTATGTTTATTTTGAGAAATAAACCTCGGGCTCCACATGGTCTTAATAATATTTTACTCGTAAAGTACACTTTGAAATATGTAAGTCATGTTTTTTGGGTCAATACAGGGTCGGTGTTTTAGTTTAAAAAAACTCAGACCCAGGATAAATAAACCCAATACCAGCAGGCACAGGAAAGCTAAGTTCTGGCAAAGTTAAAATTGGTTTACCTCGGTACTTTTAATGGCAGAATGTGAATTTGTTTATTCAATTTGGTAGTGGTACCGGTTCGTAGTTTAGATTTGTATTTCTTATTTGGGTTATTAGATTTTTTAAAATATCTAAATCAAGATTTTTTTTATTATATTTTTTAATGATAAAACACAGGTACAGGTATTGCAAGACATGCAACATAATCAGTGTACTGTTGTTAGTTGTTAGCTTACGGTTTTGTTTATGACTGTTCATGTATTTTTTTATCCAATTTTATTTGATGATGTATTCAGGGTCCCAATTAAAACCAGTTTAAACAATGTTTGGGCACACCCTAGGTAAAGAAATGTAAAGTTGGGATTTGAAATGCAGCCTTGTGAAATCATGAGGATCCAACTTGACACCAGACTACATTTATATCAAGAAGATCTAGCCTTAAACTGTTGGAATGAAAGAAAATTATGAAACAGGCTATAACTCTATAGAGTCATTTCTGCACCATTTTTTAAATTTTGTACATGTATGCTACAAAATTATCCATTGTGCATAAATTCAAAGATATGAATTGTTTTAGTATTTAACAATACAAGGTACATCACTCGCTTTTACTTGGCAAAAAATCCTTGCTGGTGGAGGGTACAATCGTAATTTGTAAAACCATGGGGGTGGGAATATTTCTACATGTACCATGTTCATACCAACTCATGCTTACTACCTCGGGAAGTTTTACAAAAATGTGTATTGTGTGCACCCCCCAGAGTTGTAACGAGTCACTGTTTGTGACTCGAGTCGAGTCATTTTAAAGAAGTGACTCGAGTCGAGTCATTATTTTAAGAGAGTCGAGTCGGGTCGAGCCGAGTCGAGTCGTGCATTGAGCTCGAGTCGAGTCGCAAATATTTGAATATTACACAATAAATAAACAATTTATAGAAAAACAAGGTGGAAGTCCACTACACGATGTAGGTTTTTGTATCATTAACCCTAACTCCTTACACAACAAAGGAAGTTGGAGGATTTTGAAGGAATTGTATTGTTCAATAACAATGGTGAGGGAGTTAGGGTTAAGGAAGGAAAACAGACGGCCACTATTATGTAAACCTTTACATAAACAGTTATTCGCTAACATAAAAGTGACGTGAACATAAACCGGCACTGGCGTAAGTCATTGCAAATAAGTTTTGCTTATATTTCAAGAACCGAGTCTTATTAGCTTTCACTCCAGTCCAGTCGAGTTATTCTGAAGAGGGACTCGAGTCGAGTCATTTACCTGTAGTTACTAGAGTCGAGTCGTCATTTACCCATCCGGACTCGAATCAAGTCTCCAACAAAGTGTGGCTCGAGTCATACTCGAGTCATTACAACTCCCCCACCACACTGTATGGTGTGAATTATTGTGGAGATTGGCTGGCCTGTAAACCCAGAGGGCTGCTAATAGTAATACCATGGAGGAATAAGAGCATACTAGTATAAAGTGCGTGTGATACAAGTTTGCACTTAACAAAAACCACTGCCCTTTGCCTGTGCATCAGTAATGAGTTTTTTATTTGATTCCACCACGCATATTAACTTTGTTATTGATGCATTGGTTCTGTGTAGAGGCTATGAGTATCATCACTTGTCATGAAGACGTTCTATGCCATATTGCCAAGACAAGTTGGAGTCTACCGGTACTTTATGTTGCCTCAAAGAAAATATATTCTATGGATTATTTTTGATGAAATGCTTGCAGAATTTTAATTCCTAATATGCTGTGGATTTATTAAAGGTGAGCTGAACTAATTAAATTGTCTTAAATTACATGTACAGTACAAGTACATGTAGTTTGTAACTGTTTTGTGAATTGAATGCTGAAATCGCTGTACAGTCATTCTGAGAATGCTTAGCTCAAGTTAAAAAAAACTTAGACGAAGTGTTGTGGGAGAAATCGGAGAATTCAAAATCCAGTTTTCCCTTTTTTCCCCCCTTTTTTTTAAATCTTGTATATTTTATTTTACTGAAAGTTCCCATCCAGCTCACAATCATGCAAACAAAAAGTGATGAGCAAGATGCCACGCATTTCTGGCCTTGCTCGCTGTTGACAGACATTTCCAGCCTTGCTCGTGGCGTGTTTATGTGTCATCTGTTTTGAATCTGGGGAAAACTTTGCATTTATATACGTCATCCAGCATGAACTGATTAAACCCGAATTTATTTTAAAATTTGGTTTTAAATCCCACCACTAAATAACACCTACATATTTGGAAGACCATACTAGGCTCAGTAATACGTTACAGTATAAAAACCTGCAAAGGACATACGTTTGCCAGAAATTTGCCAGGTACCGGTACATATTTGTATTAACATCAACAAAACTAGCCTAGAACGTCATGTATGTTGTAAGTTCTTCAGTCCCATCTTTTCCTAAATTTATCAAAATAATATCTATTTAAGGCCAAATTCCGCCAGTTTAATTAATTTGGAGTTTCCACATTTTTATTATTGCCATTTTAAGTGTATAAAACATTTCAACAAATTTAGTGTGTATAGGGGGCTGCCTGTTTTTCCTGTTTAGTTGGACCATGTAAATTCCTGTATTTGGTTAAAAGTGCATCTTGCACTGGATTACTATTTACCAATGTGCTGCCCACAGCTGCTAAATATGAATTCTTATTCAATCTTGTGTACTGTATCAATATCAATTTCATTCTAAAATGTCTTGACCATAGTAAATTAGTATGGTAACATTCAAAAATAAACTTTGCATACTAGTTACAGTAAATTTGGGCCAAGTTAATAAATAAAGTATATTTCTGGTTTAATCCATTACAAAATTAAGTACTGGTAAATCTAAGTGTTTGATAAATTTGTGAGTTTCCCAATATTTATGCACAATGTAATGAACTGATCCATTAAAGAAAAAAGTCCTTGTAATTATGTTGAACATGGCTAGACATAATGTCAATAATCTGCTTTATAACAAAATGTGTGACCTTGGCAAATTGTTGTACTTGCCTACATGTAGTACTTGGTAGATGTTTTGTGTAAGAAGATTATAGCTGTGATTTATTGCACACAGGCTGCCTTTTGTTGGACAACAATTGAACCATTGGTTCCAGATGGTAAAGCACAGTGTGGAACTAACTACAATGTAATTTGTGCTCATTGTGTATTTAAGTCTCTATTGCACTGTCCTCATTAGCCCTGTTTCCATTGGCCTTTTGTTGTTGTTAAGTACACTCATAACCAACATCCCTGTCAATGTACATGTACCACAACAGCAATGTAAAACCACAGCCCAGTGCTGAGTACTGTGAAGTCAAGTATTAACGTGTACATACTAGTATTAATGAATAGGTCAAAATCCAAAATATTATTCAACACTAATAATAAAATTACAAGTAAGCACACAACACTCAGCGTTACAATTGTGACCCGCTTCATCGTAAACAGGAATAAGTCGCTGGGGCCGTTTTACGCAATCGGTCGTTGAAGTGAACGCATGGGTGAAAATCGAGACCAAGTCGTTTTTTCTGAACATTGTATTTTTAGGAAGTGTAGTTATCACAGATTATTGTCATTAATGTCTTGTATGTAAAAACGATCAATAAAGATGAAAATGAAAAGGATTTGTGTGCGCTGTCTGTATGATTTTGGTCAATTTTGTTTATTTCAAAGCTGTTTTTCTCGGAATGTGGATTCGGCAAATAAATATACACCCGTCATCTTCATCAGACCATAACTCGTTAACCTAAGAAGATACACACTTGTGATGGGTATCATTAGAAAGCTTATTTAGAAAGCTATTTCGAGACTTATTCCTGATTTCGATGGAGCGGGTCACTGTGTTTTCATGTGTTTTTTTTATAAATAAATATTTCAACACTTGCATAAACTGAATTCTCTTAATTGTATTTTTACAAATGTGTCTGTAGCGTACTTCATTTCAAAGTAGTATTTTTGTAATGATCTTATCAATCCAATCTTTCAGATACTGTAAGTAGGTTTATTTTTAGTATAGATGACCAACATCTAACTTGCTGCCCAGATGCATAGGGCGCTCCAGTAATTCAATTTCCTATCCCATTTGAGCTCATTAAGTGATGTGAAAGGCAATATTTGGAATAAAAGTCCAACACCACTGCTGTTAGCTTGTATGTCCCACTAGTTTGTAATGGGTGTTGATGCCAAGTCGCTCAGGGATTATTACCTACTTGAGAATTGATCGAGGGCATGAGTTCCAGAAATTGCTGAGTGCTGGAGAATTGGGGAAGGGATTATGTTTCAAGGTCTAAGTACCAGTAACCAGGATTCGATATATCTGAAAAGGAGTGAACCAGAGAAGTTGATATGGGCAAATATATAAAAGGGTTTAAAAAAAGGAACTGCCCAAGCATGCAAAAGTTTGATAAATCAAATCACAATGGTAGGTTGATTACTTTTCAGCACTTTCTGCAAAGGATCAATTTCGATGCCTTTTGTGTTACAAAAAAGTTCAATTATGTACATTGTAATGTGTTTCTCCAGAGTTTGCCAAAATTGGTATCTTCATATTGAGTATCGTATACATGTAGGGAGTTTTGGCTTGTAAACCGCCCCCCCCCCCCCCCTCTCCCCACCCGATGAACAAACAAAGGTACTGGTACATTACCTCTGGATGCAAATCAATCAAATGAAGCACCATGTCCAAGGGAAATGGAATTAAAATCAGTAATTCTTTTTGTCCTGGGGTACATTGTAATTCAAATGGAATGTTAAACAAATGTTGAATTACAATAAGACAAACAAAACCTAAAGTCTCCATGCGGTTTAGATGACAGATCATGCTGAGAACCACCAACATCACCATGATAACCAAAATTGAAGGCAATACTAAAGGACACCAAACCTCTGAATTATCAAGTTACTTCTCTGATGAGCAAGACATGCAGGGACTGGAATCCAGTTTCATGATGCATTGTATGTATGGAAACCACCAAATACACCAAATACAGCCTTTTACATCTTGGTGAGTTTATGAGGTCACTGCATGAGGAGAGAGTTGAGGTCAAATCTGGGAGGTTACACCAAGGCTAACCCAAACAATACATGTAGTTGGCCCTCCAGCAAATTGAATTGAAAAGCTCATTACGTGTAGGTATGTATGTAACTACAATGTACACTCCGTAATTGTTAGCCTAGTAAATCTTGACATTTGTACAGCATTTTGTTTAGAAAAGGTCAGCACACTAATGAGCAGAGCTATTTGGCCACTGGCCAAATCCAATTATTTCTGTTATTTTAACAGTCGTTAAAATTCTCTGAATGCAAATTAGATTAGTCTGAGCCTGCTTAATTGCATGTTTGTTTTTGAAGTTGTTCATGTCCTGCATAAATTTATAAGGCCTGCGTCAATGTGCTTTGATCTGTTGTGTCGATTGCAATTCGTTTCTGTGCCACAAAAGCACGCAACTTCTACATTTGCATCAAACGTCAAATTTAATACAACGAAACTGCAGTACTTAAATGTTAAATGCCGGACAAGCAGGGACTTTATGTCCGAGTTGTGCAGATTTTGTTCAATTTTAAATTTGCCGTCGAACCACCAATTGAATTGCACTCATTCAGCATTCAGGGTACCAGTATGTTTTCATTCAGCTGATTGTGCAACGACATACATGTACATATACTTGTACATCATGCACCAACAGCACCCACAAAAAATTACCCCCATTATTTTTTTAAATGACTTTTTATTTTCTTTAAAATGACAGCATGCAAAAAAAAATACATTTCACATATTAGCCAATCATCTAACAAATAGAAATCTCCTGTCAGCTTCTTTAGTATTAATGATGTCCTTAACTGAACACCTGAAGACACACAATCTCACCTTCAACATACCAGAGATTCTAGCAGCTCCCACCCCATCACTACACAAACAGCCTCAGGGAATGGGGCCTGCCAGGGTGCCTGGCCCCCTGCCAGGGTGCCTAGCCCCTTGTCAGGGTACTAGGCCCAATGGCACCTACATGTGTATGTACATGTACCCCTGTGAGAATTGGGTTGCCATAGGAGGGGTAATAAATCACTGAAAACATCAGAAACACTTATTGTACTGGAATGGATGTTTGACACAATAGTCATGGGGAAAACTTAATTTTCTGGAATTTGATCAGTACATGCACCTTTAATTACCACTCAAGAGGGACTCGAACCCAAAATGTATTGTCTGAGTAGAAACTTGTTGCTGTGAGAGACGTTAAAATACCGGGATTACACCAAAAAAATTGCTTCGGACAGTAATATTTTAGCAGTACAAATGTTATTTACTGTTGATTGAGATATTGAAATTTCATTTTCTTTTGTTCCTAGCTCACAGTACTTGTTAATGTCTCTTTTAGAATTCACCTTCATAAAGTACAAATCTGCATACATGTCCCTGGATCAGGTTTGTGTCAATCATCATTCCTCTATAGATGCCCAGATAAAACCCTTAAAAAATGAATTATGTCCTGTCAATGCACTTATTACTGACTTTGAAAAATGACCCAGTGAAATTCAACAAGTTTGCATTATTAGGCTCCAGGTATCTGTAAAAAATATTGTCCATTGATTGGGAAAAAATAGTTTGTTGTAAATAGCTAACATTTATTGAAAATAACATTAGAAACACTTTATTTTTATTGACTGTGCAATGCCACAAAATAAACTGCATTTCAAGTGTTATAATCAAGTTATTTGATTGTTTCATGAAAGTAAACTTCATGTTGAAACTGAGAAAACAAAATCAACATTTTGTCATTTAAAGTGATTGGTTTGGGGATTCGCACAAAAAGGATTGTCAACATTTTGAAATGCTAATTTTCCAGCATAACTTTTAGTTCATTAACATTCTGCTAAGACGTTGTGAATGACACAAACAATATTTGAGTAACAGATTAAAATAATTTTAAATTTGATGCGAGTAGAAAAGGTATAGAAATTGAAGCAAGCTTTTTTTGTGTCCAAAGTAAGAAGTTTTCTTTCAAAAGAATTTCCTTATTGGGGAGAAAACATTATGGTACATTAATTTGTTCATCTTAATGTGAATACCTGTTTAAAGTATGTGTACAAACTATGCATGATGTTTATTTGAAATGGCTCCTGGCACTTATTTCCGCTGGGCACCCTAGGCCTGCCTGCAGCTCCAATTCCCTCTGTCTCTAAACTTGCATATGTATAAATATTTTCTCTATTTATCCGCTTGCATTGAGTTACAACTGTTCTGTCGTCTTCAAAAATGACATTTGTAGTTGCAGGTTTACCTGCAAAATGTAATTTAAAAAACTAATTTTGTTTTCATTTTTATGCACACAATTTTTTTTATATTTTCACTGTTCGTAACAGCTTTTATTTTCATCATTACAGCATCTTTCTTTGTGTAGCGACCATTTTTCTTGCAAATTGAACCATAACATTTCTACCAATAGTTATCACAGATATAAATTCAATCAGTTACTCATGAAAAAAATTATATCCAATGTGAAAAAAATGGATATCTTATGGCTGGTTGTCTACATGCAGTCTTCTTGCCTATATATGGTTGATGTTCTCCCGGAGTCCTAGATACCAGTTCTGAACCTCCAACCTTTTGCGCATATTTCACCCTCAGTCTCAGACTAACTGTGTCTTCATCCCCATCACTGGCCAGCTCTCAGCTCCAGTTTGTTTAGTGTAGATGACAAAGACAGATGAATCAAGGGGGAGTGTTTTCATTTTTCTCTCTGGTGCCCTAGCTACATGTAGCTGTCTCTCAGGCTGACTGACTAGTGCGGTAGAGAATGTACGCCATACAGGCACAGTATAGTTGGCTTTTAAGAGCATCATTCATTGCCTTAATTCTCCTGCATATTTCTTAATAGATAGGTAACTGTCATAGCATTGCAGGCTGCATCACTTGGGTGTGTGTGTGTCTGTCATTCTGACTTGATATTTGGATGTAATACTGACTCGTCTCCACACAGCAAGTTCCTATAAGTTGGAAGTACAATTCTCTGCTACACAACATTTTGGAATTAACATTTTTCTGGGTTGTAAATTGCGACCGTGTAAAAGTTTATTTGCCGTGGAGTTTATTTTGGGGTAGTGGTAAGTTTGTTTAACTTTTTTTTTAATCTCCATGTTTGTAAAATGTCTATTGCATTTAGTCAGAAACTTATAAAGTTTTGTTAATATTTGGGGTGTGTTTAATAAGCTGTTTGCTGTACTCACAAGTCCTTATAATTTTTATTTACAAGCAATGGATGTTAACAACTAAATAGTGAAGAATTTAAAATCGGGACTAAGATATTTTCTTCCTTCTCCTCCAATTATTTTGTTTACAGTTGGAGGTCAGCACAGATTTTATAGAAAGACGTGAGATTCGAGCGGCTCTCCGTGAACTGCAGTTTGGTTGCATCCCTGGCCTGCTTGCTGGACACAACAACAACTCTAATAATCATATCTCCAACAAAATGGCTCACACGGAATTAGACATAAAACTCGGCAAGATAACGGATGAAGATGAAATGACAAAACTGGTCAGTTCTTTTTAAATTATCATTGTTTATTTATTTGTTTGCATGTTGTTTGTTTTTGTTTTAAACTGTTTCCGTTATAAACTATATCCCTCCCTATCCCCCCCCCCCCCCTCTTTATTACTACAGGGTATATTATTATACTTGTTTTTAAGTTTAGTTTTGTTTATTAATTGTGCATAATTTTTGTCTTTATCTCAAAATAAGACACAACTGCGATCACATATTGGACCCAGCCTCATACCAGTAATTTCAAATTGTGTGTGCAAGCCAGACACTTAATTCAGTTACCATCCATTCTAATTGGATATGCACATGTAATCTTTTACACCGTTCACACAAGATTTGAATATGTTTGTTACATGCAAGTTTACCATGTAATTGACCAGTGAATAAATTGACATTCATTTGAGGTCGCATGTGTAGGCCAGCAAATAGTTCAATAACTTGCACTGAATTATTAGCACTAACCCCCCCCCCCCCCCCCCCCCCCCCCCCCCCCACACACTTCTCTCTCTCTCTCTCTCTCTTTTAATAAATTAAAATACATGTAATGCTTTTAATTATTGTTTAAATTTTATTATTTTAATTTGTTTGTCTCATTCAGGAAAATGGCCAAGTTTTTGTTTTTGTTCTATTTTTATTTTGGGTACATGTTTATAAGTAAACCATACAACCCATTTAACCATATCCCTGCTTTATGGATACATTATATATTACAGTAAAACAAAAGTAATACATTTACTCTAACTAGAAACATTTTAGTGCTAACCTTGTTAATGTTTAGATGCTGTATGCCTTCTCCCCACTAAGTTTAAATAGCTCTCACAATTTTGTGGTGTATTCACATTTGCTTCAACTTTGACATTTCATTTAATGAAGTTCAAAAAAAGATACTAAATCATTTTAAAACATGTAAAGGTCTGCTGCAAATAAACAAAGGAAGGTAGAATTAGAAAATATTCAGATCCACCTGAGAACTGGGGAAGACTGGGTATAAGGAAACACAGGATATATTTTATTTGGCCAAACTATGTACATGTGCTTTAACTGAAGTTAAAGGTGACTTTGTAGGTACTGGTACATGCATCTCTTACAAATGCAATTAGTGCAACAAATAAACTGGAGGTTTTGCTAAGCATTTACATGTCAGGCAGTAAATTAGCACAGGTTAGGGGTTAATAGCACTGGCATTCTGTGTAATATATGTTTCCCCACCTGAGAGATAGTGTCAGGACCAATCAGATTTCCCATAAATCGTCCAATAGGAGCTCATCATCTGCAGTAGTCTCGCTGTGATACCAGTACCTAGGCCCAGAAAAATGCTGAAGGCAGCATCTATAAACATGTATGGCCAAGAATTTGGAGCAAGGATTGCTGCGGCAAGGCATGCATTAGCTAAGCTATCGACGACAATAAACATCGGTATTCCTGACATCACATTACAACTGTTGAGATCATGTCTTGAGACGAAGAGATGAAGAATGTAACAGATGCAGAAAAACAGTTCTCTTGTTAAGTGTCTCTATATAAACTCAACTTCTTGACAGATCAGACAGTATACCAAGTAGCTTATAAAACTAGACCTTCATTATTCTGTTTACTTGCACAAAGATAAAAGACACAAGAATAAACCAACAAATTCAGACAAGTGTGGAACAAGTGTGGAACCAAAAGTTGACGCACCCAAACTTTTATTTGCTTATGTGTGGAAATTTTAAACAACAAACAAAAGGGCACAACTGTTCCAAACTTTTAAAAATTGTTTCAAGGTGTTTTTAGGTATTGCATCCACAAATCTATTTATTAGTTTAATCATAGAGCAAGGAACCTTGCTCTATGGTTTAATGTACTATGTACCATGTCATGTCACAAATTAGTGAGGGGTACGACCAGTACATCCATCCATGCATACTACATTTTACATACATGCACTTTCAACTCGGAGTACAACATTTTACCTAAACAAAGTCTGAAAATTGCTGCAAACTGCTTTCTGAAGTAAAATCAAATAAATTATAGGGGCCTAATATTAGGATTGTAACAAAATCTTCTTTGAAGATAAAAACAAATCTGTACTATTTTCATGTCATTTTTCGTAAAATATTACATATTAGAAATATGCAATTTTCATGACTTTTATCAAACTACCAGTACATGTATGGAAATTCTGAAGACAACTCTGTACATTTAATCAATGACATGTTATAAATACTCAAATAAACAGATTTGGACAAGGACATTGTTGAACAAATATTGACAGAGGGTTGAGCACACAGAGATACTTTTAATAATAAAGTTTATCAGACAATATTTCCTTGAATAACAGTATGTTTTCATGTACCGGTGTCTCTTACTTAGCAATGGAACTTACAAATAATTTGTTTTCAAATCAACTTATATTTCAGGATTATTTAACTAAGATACTGTGAACATCAATTCCAACCAAGCAACTTCATTATCTGATACTGCCACTTAGCGGCTGAAGAGAAAAAAAGCAACCTCCAAAAAGTGCAAGAAACAGTTCCACATTTCATCATAAAGAAGGGGGGGGGTGGAGGGAGTCAACCCTTTTTCTTTATTCACACAGCCAATAAATTAACTCGCATGAATGGCCATTGCTTCACATTGACACCTGGCCAGCCAACTATTTTGTGTGTGTTTTTTTGAAATCAAATAATAACCCTGGACTTGCCTCTCAGTCATAGAATGATGATGGTAGCGTGTTTACTTGAAATGGGCCTAGATCACCTAGGGGAATGTTGGGCCACAATCACTGGGGTCACGACCTACAAATACACTGGCCTAACCTTTGCAATCATATCTCTGAGAACTGCTGTAGAATAATTGGTATTTTGCAGTTCATGTTTGCATGAATGCTTATCTGGACACACTGGCTCCTTGGATGTGCAAATATTATTTTAGGATACTTAAATTTGTTAACAAAATGTTGTATATTTTTACAATGGAACCAAAGCCACAACAAATATTGATTATTATTGTAATAATCTATTATTAATCACTTTGTAAACAGTAATGTATGATAAGTCTGCTTGATAGACTGCTTTAGAAAAGTGAAAGGGAAAACCTGTATGAGAGGCTCTACAATCCAAATAATTATGAAAGCAAGGAAAAGGAGTATGTGTATTTTATGTAGCCAACCAAGGCGAACGTTTTCTTAAAGGTAGGATACACCATTTGCAGATATCAAAACATTTTACTACCCAATTATTAAGAAATATCTTACTTATTTGATAGTAAATAATAATTCTAGTCATCCAGCGAAATTATGGCGCTAGATTGAATTTTATTTTATTTTAAACAAAAGGATCGCCGGACAGCAATCCCAAAAAAAAAAGAACTGCCCGATGCTGGTTGAAAACGAACACTGTTAGGAATTTTCTTGCTTTTTTCTCGGGATCCATATGATTGTAAACATTTGGACAGGTTAGTTAAATGATATTGACTATATAACCCCCTAACTGAAATCTACCCATTCCTGATAATTCAAGCAATTACAAAGGGTGTATCATACCATAAAGAAAGGTGATCATACCTTTAACTACACAAAGTACAGTACATTATGAAGTGTACATGTACAACTGTGTATACATGTACATGTACATGTGCATGCCAGTCCTCTCCACCAAGGCCAACGTTCTTGTAATCTCTCCATCAGACAATTATTACACCACACTTCTCTGCTGTACACACCCCCCCCCCCCCCCCCCCCCCTCAAAAAAAAACCAAACAAAAACCAACAAAAAAACATAAATAAATCATCTTGATTCATTGACCTTGATGTAGAAATGTATTTATTTCATCTTGAAGCTCAAGTTGTACATGTGTACATGTATGTACATGTACTGGTATGGTATACAATATGATAGGGCTGGAAAGTTTGAAGTGGAAAGAGTGCATGAAGGGAGTGATTTTGGTTGCCAGAGGTTTCATGGCTGAGCCTGTCCTAAACATCTCCATCTGGGCCATGGGATCAATGACTCCAACATTCTTATTACTCCAAATGAATTGGTTTAGAACAAGAAGTGACTGAACTGCAAACTTTCTGGGTCTCCTCATCATAGACTAGATGGTGCATGTTGGAGAGAAATCTGGAAGTGATTTTGGTGAGGATTTTTGGCCGAATTTTTTAACCATGTGTGATGGAAAGCTGCAGCCTGGATCAGAGGGTGCCAGACCTAGGGACTTTGAAACTCCAGCCTATATTTGATTCAGACCTCAACACTTTGAATTTGTGTCCTAAAGTTATTAACATATGAATGAACAAATTGCCTGTCCATTTTTCCTTGCAGCTTCACTCAACAGATGATTTTGAAGATCGTGGGAAGATCCGTGCAGCCATCAGAGAGCTGAAAAAAAAGAAAATAGGTTTGTATGTACATGTATGTGTATATAAGGTTACCATTCTTTAAAAGTTGACATTTGTTAGAAACTACGGTACATGTAGGTCAACTGCACAGTTAAAACACTATTTAAAATATCGTTTAAAAAGTAGTTGTTTAAAACTTTCAACAACGCTGCTCAAAACTTTTAACAACGTTGCTCAAAAAAGCTCACAATTTTTTTAACAGGACGCTGTTTAACAGACGAACAGAGTAAACGAGTTGCGTTTTAGACGACGTTGTTTAATATCATGTCAAACGCATCATTTGACGTCGAGTCTTGTAATGACGCCACTGCCAACGCAGTTTTTCACAATGGCGGACATCGTTTTGCAGAGTCTGAGATTTTATTACATTTGTGCGAATTTTCAGATTCTAATAGAAAAAGTTTTGAAGTACCTTAAGTTGTACACATTTCGATACACATTACAGAATAATAACAATGACAGCTAATATCTGTCAATAAGCCTTAACACTATCAATGCAAGTGTTGATATTTGACCCTGGATATAATGATAATACAGGAACAGAGATATGTCACTATCAATTCCAGGGTCCTTTGTAGGGGGTCATTTCAAGGACACGGATATTCCAGGCATTACAGCATCTTGACAAACTGATTAACTGTGATTATTAAAGTGCAACAGAATACAATTTAACAATTGAATTTATGTCACTTAGCTTGATTCACTATGACAAATTATAGTTATCAATTATGGTGCAACTATAAATGCCTGCTTGTCTGTAAGACTTTGCTTATCATTAAATGCTCTTTATTTGTGTATTTTAATTAAGATACACAAACCATCAGTATTTTTTACTTTCAACTAGCCAAAACTATGTCCAATATTCCCCTGTTTCAGAGCACAGTTAAAATGACATAACACAGTACAATGTCATACTTGAGTCAAATACAAATATGGACTAGGCTGCTGGAGTGGCTCTCACAATGATATCAGATCTGGGTTATTTGTGTAACCAGTGATCTGCATTGTCCTCCTATGACATCAGATTGATCTCTGCAGCTAGCCACGCTTATTTACAGAAGACAACGACCTTTACACAATGTAACTTCTCAAATCCTGTTGCTAACTATTCACCAACTCATTTCCACCCAATGAAACAGCTTTTGACTTGCATTGCCTAGAACCTTGTCACTTCCTCAGAGCTATAGAAACAATGCCTCCTATCCTTATCAAAATAATCAGTTTAAAATAACAACTGTCATAACCTTTATCACAAAAAGAACCTTCGCAAAATAAATGCACATTTTTGTGATTCATTATAAAGTATTCATAACAAAACTTTAAGATAACGCGAACTTTGCAATATTTTTCAAACTAATCTTGCCTGTATACAGTTAAGATAGTTTTACAAAACACTTTTGCACTTTCAGAAAGGATTAGTGGAATTTAGTGATCAGGAAGTAAATACTTAAGTGCAAGGGGCCATTCGATATGTTTAATGTTTTTAATTTTTTTTTTTAATTTTTTTTCCTTGGAATCATGGGTCAGTGTAACATTAGGAGCACACTGTACTTTATGTATATCTTGTATGTAGTGCACACCATTGTTGTGTGATGGTGTCAACTTGTCATTGCCACAGGAATGAACGCTAGAGATTTTGCTTTTGTCTGGTGAGGATATGCATAATTGTACTGTTTACCTTGTTGGCAGGCAAAATTAAATCAGACATGGGATAGCAGGAGTTGAACTTTCAAGGATGAAGTCCAATTAGGCTGATAGCTGCATGGTCCCCATAGCTACACCTGTTGACCACAATGAGTGAGAATGACTGGTCACACATTATTCTAAAAAAAAGTAACACCTGTCTGTCCTGTGACAAACCAGTGGCTTTGACACAATATCAGCTTTTTGAATTGGATCTAAAATTGAGCTGTTGACTCAGACTGTGGTCATTGGTAGATACAGTCATTGCATCTATGTATGGTACAAAGTTAAGGCATGGTTAAGGGCACTTGTTGGAAGAGGTACTTGTAACCAAAGATTATTAACCATAACTACCCCAAGCCCACCAAATTCCAACTGCAGGTTTTGCTAGGTTTGGTACCAAACATTAGCAACTTATTGGACTTTGTTTAACTCAGTACAAAAGGCCCAGGGAGACCCTGTTGAATTATTTGAGATTCAGGGCAGAAAGACATAGACTTTTAAAAATGTTGGAGTTTGGGGAATTTATTAGGCATTTATTCGTGGGTGAGCTTAAGCTGGTCACAGCATAGTTTATGGTCCATTGTAACTTGTGTACACCCTGTCTAGTTCCCCATTCAAACATAGCCAACACTCAGAAATGACCATTCATCACAGCCATTATTACATAAGTATTTATTACATAAAAATGTACAAAGTATACAAATTGTTGTTGAAAAAGCCTTGAAACATCCTTGATTTGCCAAATATGTCAACAAGTTACAGTAAAAATAAACAGAGGCCATATTATTGTATGAGAATCCATGCTCTACCAAGTGTTAAACATAAATGTGATCATATACCTGAAAACATCTGTCAAAACAAATCAGAATTCAGAAACTGGTTTGATAAACCTGCCCTTTTGCATTAACCATCTCATTGGAATAGGTCATCAATCTTCAGAAATTAAAACCTAAAACTTGTATACATGTACATTTGTATACAGGTAACATTCATTTTCTTAATCAAGAACTAACAAAAAGCTATCAAAATGTTGTCTTCAGTTGGTACAGTATTGCTTTTTTTATGGAGAATAAATGTTCATGTAATACTTTTAGTTGGATTTGGTGACCTAGATGAAATTGTTCACTTTTACTTTTGTCCAGCTGACAAGGAAGGAGCCAGTGCAGCAGCAAGAAAGAACCGAACGGCAGAACCAAAGAAAGAAGAACTCAACATAGAGGGAATTGAGGATGAAAATGTCCTTAGACAAATGGTGAGTAGTCTTCAAATCTACATGTACACTGTATTCCTTTCTTGCCAAACCCCCAGCACATTTGTGTACTTGAACCTACATTTATTTAAAAAAACATATCAAGCCTCATACATCATAATTAAGTAAAGTTAACTTACATTATTACATTATTTCTCAAATCTACCAAAAGTACCTGGTGGAATTGAATGATCTTACTTGTAATTTATCTTAGTGGGAAATGGCTTGCCCATGACTTGTGTTTTTTAGTTAAATAAAAATCTTATACTTTGTGTTGTAAATGATAATTGCATACAAGTTAACAATAGTATAACTATGAGGTTTTCCATAAGGACTATAAGTTGATGTGTTGAGGTTCCAGTGTCGATGCTCCCACCTTTGCCATTCTGCAGCCCATAACGTACAAAAAGTACATCCACATGTCTCCTTAAAGCATACTATACATGCTGGTCATTTGTTACTCGTTCTCTCTTAATAACTGTGAGAAGATGTGTCTATTCATTCTTTCTTTTTAAAATCACAGTTGGAAAAAAC
Source organism: Crossaster papposus (assembly GCA_037893245.1). Lineage (NCBI taxonomy): Eukaryota > Metazoa > Echinodermata > Asteroidea > Velatida > Solasteridae > Crossaster > Crossaster papposus. Next base: position 2,131,141 of record JBAIAA010000072.1, on the reverse strand, counting down.
TAAAAATCCTGAACATCAGAGGCAGATCAATGCGGCCATCAAAGATTTGCGACAAAAAGCCAGAGGTAAATCAGTCTACACAATGGCATTTTTTATAGATAAAGAGAGCCCACTAAACATGTACTTATTAATATTGAGTTCTTTTATTTCGCGAATGAATCTAGCCAGGGTAGTGCCATTAGTTGCCACATTGCTCCCCACCCAGGGGAGCTAGTCCCATAGATTCCAATGCAATCAGTTGCTGGACAGTCTGGTATCCCATAGCTTGTACATCACCTGGTGTGAAAACCTCATGGGGAATTAGCAAGGATCATACTCATAGTTTGGTCCTTTGGCATTTATATAACAAGATGTGTGAACTTTCCCCGGCCATAATAAGTACATCCTTGATACTGTAAACAAATTCCTTTTTACACTAAAAATTTTACTATAAAGATTTTTTTCTTTTTTTCACTGGCAGTCTTGGGGGGGGGGTGCAAAATTATAATTAGAAATCAGAAACAATGCTACTGCCAGTCAAGCACTTGAATGACATCACTTTTCTAGCATTCTACTTGTATTATAATACAGTGTAGATTGAGAATCACTTGATGTTCATTCACGTTACCATCTGATGTAGACAGACCAGGCTGTCGTCTTTTTTCTCTTTAAAATTTCTGAGAGGCCTGCGTGCTTGGCAAAATGCCAGATAGTATTTTCTTAGGATCGTATTTACTTGAAGACTATATATAGAGAAATAGGTTTGGGTTGATGGTTTGGCACAGAGAGCTGGTGCATTCCTACCATTAACAGTTTTTGGTATGTTGGCATTTGGCTGGGCAGTTTCTGCAAGGGAGGGAGAGGATGTATTTAATCCCAACTGAAAAGAATTATAATTCATGTACCGGTCCTCTAAGAAATTACAGTGAATATTCTCTTCAGTTCTTCACTTTGAATATTATGAAAGGGAAAATATTTTAGACAGTGGTGGTTTTATGATTTGCACTCATTGGTTTTTCTTATTCTATGTTTGCCATTTAATTACTGCCCTTCTTTACTTTTCCTTTAGAGTATTCTATGTATGGGAATTATGAAAAAGATAAATGGAAAATATGAAACAAATCATTGAAAAAAGTTTGGAAAACACCACAAATATATGTTACACAAATTATAATGCGTTTATTATACACAATATTTTTAGTGAATGGGTCCTCTTTAGGTTTTGCAAGATGTATAGATTGTTGTCAGTTTTACTCGAGGGATTTGGACACAAAATGGACAAAGTGTAGAATAGTTCTATCTGAATGATTAATTAACAACAAAAGCTCTTGACTACTCTATGTTGTTATCATCAAGCACTCTGAATATGGCAAGTTTAAGAGTAGACAACAAGCTACTTGCCCATGATAAGCTTGATGTATCATGTTGCATATCTAATAAGTCCCTTGCAAAGTATTCCTGGTGGCATACGTGGCACATCTTGAGGGAGTTGCCTCAGATGCAGTCACAGTATGTGCATGATTGCCAAGCGATTGAGTCTGTCATGGGACACATTACTGTCAGAGACAACTAAAGATGAGCAGTACAGGCAATTGATGCTCCTCGTTTGTTCTTGTATAGGGTGTGGTTATCTGTGAAGGGGCAACAGTTGGGGGCGAGGAAGGGCGGGTACTGTATACTGACTCTGTGTATGTGTTATATCAAAATGGGCAGTTTCTAACCTAATAAGGATGTAAAGGGTACTTCACAGATCAGGCAGTTTAGCCAGTGTGCCATTGCTGTGTCATTTATACAATTCAACATTCCAAGTACTTGTAGCCATAAATTAATGAGAGTTCAAAATATAGAATCAACTAAAGTATAAAAAGATGCAGGAATATACACAATTGGGTTCTGGGGCATTAGTAAACATATGTATGTAGTCCTCTTTTAATTTTCAGTTGAGAAGCATGCTGTTTTGGTTGAATAGATACCGTACTTGCTTTTTTGCTGCCGCCTTTGCTTATTAAACACCAAACATCGCACATAAGCAGTTTTTACCTAGTGTGTACCATACACACAAGTGTACATAATATTTCTTTGGGAATGTAAATTTTGTAAAGAGAGGTTCATTCTCTTAGATCTTTCAGCTACTCAAGACCACTGAAGCTCATTGCTATTCAGAACACCTTCAGTATTGTTTATATCTGGTTATAAACACAATCTTGTAATATTTATCCATTGTAAACACAGTCACTTCCTCAGGTTTATGACATTGGATGCCATGATTTAGGTAGGCAGATTGTAGATTGGAGTTGTGTAATGGCTCAATGTTTGAAGTCTAAGCTATGGGGATGTCCACAGGCCTATAAATGTCAGATTTATTAGAACTTGAAAAGAACCTGCTTTTCTTTGATTCCAAGTCTGCTTGGTCATTTGTTGTGTGCTTGTCTTACATTTAACAGTGTTAACTGTTCGTATATGTGACCCGCTCCATCATAATCGGAAATAAGTCGCTGAGGCCATTTTACGCAATCGGCCGTTGAAGTGAACAAATGGGTGAAAATCGTGACCAAGTCGATTTTCTGAATATTGTATTTTTAGGAAGTGTAGTTATCACAGATTATTGTCATTAATGTCTTGTATGTAAAAACGATCAATAAAGATGAAAATAAAGATGATTTGTGTGCGCTGTCCGTATGATTTTGGTAAATTTTGTTTATTTCAAAGCAGTTTTTCTCGGAATGTGGATTCGGCAAATAAATATACACCTGTCATCTTCATCAGACCATAACTCGTTAACCTAAACAGATACACACTAGTGATGGGTACATTAAAAAGCTTATGAAATTCCCTTTCTCACCATGTGCATATCTCCAAAAGTCATGTTGCGACTTATTCCTGATTTCGATGGAGCGGGTCACATATTGGTTACCTGAGTTGTGAGCTTTGAAGATGTTGCCTTTGCCAGTCATCTGTCTCATTGTGGCATTTGAGATCGGCAATCTTAAGATTTCTCTTTTTGTTTTTGTTTCTTAGAAGCTGCAGGAGAAGTCATTAATAAGGAGGAAAAGGTTTACAGGAAGATGCATCATCTTGGCGCAGATGATCAGGTACATCAAGATGATGAAGTGATCTATGAAGTTTGTTGCTTCCAAACACAATTCACAGCTTCTTTTATTTTAGTCGTAAAGAAAGTGGCAACAATCTGTGAGAAGTTTTGAGTGATATAACGCTGACTTCAACATTGCATTCTGATAGATTCAGGAAGGTTTGTATATAGTAAAAACTGCCGAGAGAAATCAAAGACTATAGTCAGAATTTTTTAAGTGGAAATTAAATTTACATGGTTTTTACTGAAAGAAATCACTTAGCTTGAAGTCTCAAAAAGTCTTCCATTGATTGAGAATGACTATTCACTGGAAGTCTTTTCATACAGTACATGTACATCTGGTCTACACATTGGGTTAGAATAAAGGTAATCTTTTATGAGAGCACTGTCCAGCTATCCAGTTAGTTAGATGGGTACAAAGGGGGTGCTTGGTTGGCCCTCTGCTACCAGCACAAAATGAAACTATCTTAGTAAATAAAACCCTTCTCGTAATCTTTTGTAGTTTAATTCTACGTTGTGTTTACCATTGATGCAGGATCAAATCCCGGAAGTGTCGGTCTCATCGGCAGACTTTCCCAGCGGTGTTGTAGATTTCACAACAATTGATGATATCACTGTCCTCGAGAGAATGGTATGACCCTTTCATCCCAAAAATACACCTTTATTGAAATGAGTTCCCTTTGAAATTTGCTGCATTTGTGACCCAACCAAATTAGTCGGAAGTGGCCAGATCTATTTTTGAGTAATGCCCTTAAAAATTGTGCACAGGAAAAAAAGTTTCAAATTTATTCCCCTTAATGCCAAATTGGGATAGGCCCTATGAAAAAATAACAAACTGAGTACGTTTTGTAATGATATATTGCAAATGAATAAGCTGAAAATGTCCCTAAACCACGTCTTGTGTAAAACTTAATCACATTAACCTTTCATTGTTGCTTAACTTCAACAATGCCTCTTGTTGTTGACAGTTGGCATCGACACAAGAATTTGGTGAGCGCAGCCAGATACGCGCCCACATCAAAGAGTTGAGAGACCGCGAAGACCTTGAGGTACCAGACTACCCAGGGGCTCGACGTCTGTCGGAAGGGTTGGATGCAGATATCTGGCTGACGGAGAAAGATCGTAGACGGAGTAGTTTGATTGATAGGGCAGCATTGGAGGAGTTACAACTGGCACCGGATGTGGAAGAGAATGTGTCTTATGATGAGATTGAAGATCCTGTTGAACTGGAGAAAATGGTAAGCAGGGTAGCTTGCATGGATTAGTTCCAGCACATTATACAATATTAAATGATTATAAAAATGTGACAAATTATCTGCCAAGGGAAAAGGGGAGGAGGTTCTCAAATTACTCACTGGCTTCGAGAAAAGCAGGAATATTAATCTGATGATTTTTTCTTTCCAGTTGGAGAATGCAGTTGATATTGGAGAGAAGCGGTTGATACGTGGTGCATTGAAAGACCTGAGGCAGAGACTAGCAGGTAAATATTTAAGAACCCTACTGAATATTCATCAGTGGAAAGGGGGCGCCACTCCTATTGGCAGGGTGTAGGACTAGGTTTCCCTGTGAAGGTTTTTTTTAGACATTGCATTTTTGCATGAGTACCATCATAATAGGAAAAATGGTCTTTGTCTCAAAGAATAATAATGATTGACAATAACTGAGAATGATATAAAGATCTGCTTGCAACAATGAAGGGAATATCCTGAGAGACATAATTCCAGGAACAAGTACCCTCGACAATGACCGAGAGTAAGATATGACAGACACTTGAACAAAATGCTACCACATAAAAATTAGCTGGTGCTGTACGTAAAAAACCATACAGAGTCAATATCTTCTGATGCATCTGCATCAAACTAATTATCCTTGTAACCTGTTTTAAATCCTTCACCCTAGGGATTTAGGGTACTTCACTGTACATGTACTGCCAATATTAAATGCAACTCAACAGTTTCTGCCATTTGTGCCATTTTATGTTCCTATAAGATAACACTTCATCTATTGTCTAAGACACAGACTACACATACCAATGTATGTCTGATGTGCTGTGGCTGTCTAAAAACAATCTCTGTTCTTCAAATGGTTTGGTTAATACTCGGCATATCTGCAAACAACTTAACTTGAAGACATCCAGGACGTACATCTGTTGCGTAATTTATGAGAATTAATGAGCATTACTGTTAATGTATTCTCTTTAACTTTTCCTTCTATACCTACTGGTACTCTGACATTTTTTCTTCCTGTCTTTTGCCTTCCATCATTTTTCTAGGTGGTGATAAAAAGGACAAGAATTCCTCAGAATCCACCTGCACTGGTTAGTCCTATCACCTAACAATAATCTTGTTGGTGTTAACAAAAAACACAGGGTTTCCCTTATTTATAGTTATGGATAGCCTAACTAAACATCATGGAATATCAAGAGAAATTCTGGAAATCGTAGGAAAAGTCAGGAAAATACTTGAACGAGTCTTGGCAATCATTGAGAAGCTTATGGTATATCATGAAAGATGTGTTGAGGTCCTGAAAAACGTTCTTGTTATCCTGGAAAAGGTTGTGGAAATTCTAGAATGGTTATAACAACCTAGGTTTTTTGAAAAGGTGTACAACTTTAATTTACAAATAGAACTTTGAAAGCTAAACAGGATGTTAAGGGGAAATCCTAAAAGTAATTGCATTGAAAAGAAAAGGAAAATAAAATGACCAAGCAAGGTTGTTAGCATCCGAAAATCGTTGAATTTCTTTGAATTTAAAAATCAATTAAATGCACATTATTTGCCAAAACTTTCCAACTTTTTCTTGTACATGTACCTCTTCTCTTAGATTCCAGACTTTCTGTATTTCGCATGACAGTACATGTATGGCAATCTCAATCATTGTACGCATGTTGTGCAGTTACACCACATCAACGTGAAAGAGTCTAGTAAGATGTGGTTGTTATTCTTTAGTTCCACAACTTTAGTTCCCCAATCTTTAGTTTCCCACAGTGTAGTAGAACCTTGTGGAATGTTTGGTCATGGCTGTGGTATGACTGGCTGTAAACTGGGAACCATTCTAAAGAAGGAGAAATCAAAATGATTCAAATTATGTCATCATGGATGATGTTCTCTTGAAAACTGTACAGAGATCTGTTTATTTTTAAAACGCTTAATTTTCCTCCCATTTTGGTGTAATTCATTTTTATTCAAACCATGCTAGGAATTGTGTAAAGCATAACCCTTTTTTTGCTTTTGTAGCAATTTTTCTGAATCCTCAAATAAAAAGATGACTGTGCAGAAACGTACGTGTAGGCAAGGGCAATGGAATGCCCCCCCCCCCCCCCCCCCCCCCCACACAAACACACACCCAACCGCACATATGGAGACTGGTAGGGAAGACCTTTGTTACCCTCTTTTTTTTTTCCTTTGTCCTATTGTGATATTGAACGCTATGGCGTTTCCACTCTGGGGTAAATAGATTTCTAAGGATTTTAATAGATTTCTAAGGATTTTAATAGATTTCTAAGGCTCTGGGGTAAATTTATTCTATTGTCCTTTTGTGTTACCTTCCCCATAGGGCTGCGTGTATGCGAGCACCCAATTAGGCTTACCTTACATACGTACTGCGGACATTCCTTTGTCTTCGTGTAGTTAAAAAACGTTGACTAAATACTAATTTTTCTCGCTTCCCCAAAACAAATTTAACCTCCAATGTTGATTATGGCCTCTCAGCTGTTCCTCTTACCTTTTCTATATATAACCCTAACCCGTTTTGTTCTCCAAAGCTCTTTTTCAGAGACGGACTGTGGACCTGTCCAAGTCCACAAACCGTAAACTTTTCCTGCATCCTGTGGACTTCAATTGTTCGGAGGTCCACAGTGCGTATGTAAGACTCATGTGTGTAAACACCTCCCATCGTGGACCCCCTATTGTCCTCCCGTTATCCCTCTTTTGTTTGTACTCCAACTTTTTCGGAAGATCTCTATATGATTTGTACACGATTTGGAATTGTGGACCTTCTGTCAATTGTGGACCCATTGTCTGTCGCTAAATTCTTTTGTCCAACGTCCACGATTGCCAATGTTTGCACAATCACACACACACACCAACTTTTGGCAGTTCTGCACAAGAAAAAACCCACAAATTGCGCTCAATTGGCACCCTTCCCCACCCCACTTTCTGCTACTGCTGAACCTAGGCAGTTTTCCTAAACCTCCAGCGTTGTCTTCATTCATACAGTTAGTGGTGTAGACGAGGCCCTAGTTTCACAGTTATGGTGAATCAACTTGCATGTATTCTGTCATGAGCTGTAATATAAGATGCCAAAAGGGATAAACACAACTATAAATCATGTTAAGTCTTTATACAATGAAATGTGATGGTTTATATTAGTCATAACCATAATTATTAACCCTTTCCTTACCATTATTTGTTTTTTTACTTACATTGGTAAGGAAAGGGTTAATCAGATGATGACCGAGTTATAAAACCATAATGTTTAAAGTACATAAGTTGACTTGAGAACCCTAAACTATTTTTCGATTTTGATGACATTTCTTGGACGAGCAAAAAGATGCAGAAGATTTACTTGGGAAATAAATGTCTGCTGCTTGAGAGATATTTGTCATGGTGCTACGTACCTGATATTTGTCCGGATATAAAAATTCAAATTGTGATATCTGAAATGCAAGAGTTTTCTGGTTGGAGTGAAAGCCTTATTTTTCTTGGAGTATTTTTATCATTAAATTTAAGAATGAGCAAAATTCAAGTAACAAGACTACGGTGTTAATATTGATATTTTAGCTGCATGAAAAGTACAAGTACTGTTTTTTTATTATTTTTAAAAATTTATATTAGTAATGTATACATACAAGGTTTGATGTTTTCCTTTGTAAACAAAATTAAACAAATACATGTAGTTATTGTGGCCGAAAGGCATTGTGGATGCAAATGATGTGCTGTATGGAGGTTTTACATGTTTATTGATGGGGAGGAATGAGGTTTTAGGGGCATTTGCCAACATTTTACTATTCAGGTTTCAAAATGTACTTTTAGCATCAGTTAAGCTGCTCTTTAAACTGTATGTGCCATTTCTTTTTGTATTCAGAGTAGAACATAGATCATCAGTCAAACATGTGGATGTACATACATGTATGTAGGCTAAAATACCTTATGCACATACAATACATTGGGGTCCAGAGTCGCGCCGAACAGAATTGAAATCAAGTCACTCCCGAGTTTATATTTTTTCAGACATCAGACTTTTGACGAAACTCATTTGGTTCAACGAATCTGAAAAACATACCTGTCTGAACCGGTTTATTTTTAGAATTGCCTTAGTTATTATTTATAAGCTGCTTTTTCTCAAGAAAAAGAGATGCAATAGTAGAAATACATTTAAATTGTTTTTATAAAAAATGTACGGGGAAAAATGGTTAATGTGTGCTTATGAAATTTGCCTTACATAATATACATTTGTAAGTTATTAAGAATGGATAGTTTGGAAAAGTTGATATTTTTGCTGTGTGCTTTCATTTTTCATTGTTTAAGTCCCAATAAAAGGACATTGATGGAAGTTGACCTTTTACAAATGGAGTTTTCGGTCACTTTATATGTGTCCTTTAATGTTGGTCATCATAAAATCCCCAAAGCAAAATTCTCAAGTAGGAAAAGATGAGATCCCAGCATGATAGTCGGCCCTTGATTGAAGAAAAGAACGTCAAGTTAATGTTGTTTTGTGTGCATTTTGTATTATTGAAAATGTATTTAGTTAGTTGTGAAGTATTTGTACGCAAGTATGTTCCTGTTGTATTGCTTGTATATGGTTGTTTAGCCTTTTGTAAAAGCCTTCGTGGCTGCGATCCCAAGCGACTGGAACGGGAGACCAAGAGCGCGAGTCCTTTTCCAACTTGTTTGCTTTTTTTTAATGCATTATTCATAACTTGTATGCAAACAAACAAGTAAAGTGCTGAACGATTAACCAATCATAATTTGTTAATGTCTGCTGACCCGCGGACCCCCGTCGCTTCCGATTGGTTTGGACTTTTGCTACCGTTTTGGTAGCAAAAATCGAGATTATAAAGAAACACATAAGAAACCGCAAACAAGCTGAAAAAGGCCCTCGTGGCTTCGCCACTCATGTGCGTGGTCTCCGGTTCCAGTCGCTTGGGATCGTGGCTCCACGAAGCTGTTCAAGCCACGAAGGCCTTGACAAAAGGCTAATGGTTGTGTTGCTTTAATAGCAAATTGATGTATAGTTCTGTAATGTAAAGTATTAATTGTATGTGTAGTGTATGTTTGCTTTAAAGGTAAGATACACCATTGATAATTGCTTAAATTATCAGGACTGAGTGGATTTGGGGGAGGGGGGTTGTATTTTATAGTAAATGTTGTCAAACTGACCTATCATGGATGCCAAGAAAAAGCAAGAAAGACGGCGCTCGTTTTCAACCGGCGTCGGGCAGTTGTTCTTGTTGTTCTTCACGATTGCTGTCTGGCGATCGAGATTTATTTAAAATAAAATTCAATTTTTCGGAACAATGACAGGATATCTAGCACAATAATTTTGCTTGATGCCTAGAATCATTTTTTACTTTCAAATATGTAAGATATTTCTTAATAATTAGGTAGTAAAAATTTCAGATGTCTGCAAATGGTGTATCCTACCTTTAAAGTTGCCCAACATTTAAAGCGTTTCATACTTGGCGCGAAAGTTTTTAAAAAAAGATTGTGACACAGGCAAAGTTTTCGCTCTGTGAATTTGCAAAAGTTAAACTCATTTCAACTCCAGCGAATTTCAGTGAATATTTTGTGATGTCAAATTCGCTTCGCATTCGCTTTGCATTCGCTTTGCATTCGCGAAGTATGAACCAGCCTTTATGCTAAGATTTTGTTTGGTTCAAATTTAGTTGTGCACAAATGACTGAAACTAGGAAATGTTAAAAAGAATTGCAGAATGTTTTGAACACTGTGTTGTAGCACATTAACCCTCCTGTGGTTTGACAGCACTAATATGCCCAAATGTCCCGAGTCCAGCCAGTCACAATTCTGGCCACAGCTTCAACGTAGAAACTCTATACACAAAAACACAGTCTGTGCATTTTTGTGCTGCTGAACAACTGACACAAATAGTGACTTCTCATAGGAGGGTTGATGCTAAAAAAAAATGTCAGTACACACTTTTGGAGATTTGCTTCACATGCATGTGAACTTCGAACCAACATTTCAAGCAATGACAGAGCAACAAACATTGTATGTTTGAGCTATGGAATGAAAACATTAATCTTTTCATGGTGCACATTTTTACATTGTCCTGATGTCTTCCAAGGCAGTAATGATGCTAAAGTTTGTATGGGTGTATTGTTTCTATGGCATGCCTCCCTCTGTTGACAAAGTAGTTAGCAATATTTTAGGCTGGGTCGATCATACGGTCTATTGTTGACATGCAAAACTCTTTCGTGCAAAACCTTGATGGATACGGTAGGTGATGTGTGTGATCCTATTCCGAGTTGGGTCGCGTTGTCACCACAAGTTTCTTGTGTCAAAAACAGACCGCCCGAACCCAGCCTCAAATTTAATATTATTTAAATAATAGCGCCCTCTGTTGATGTAAACAAATGTACTTAATACTTTAATCCAGTTAGGATTGTTGTTATCATTGAGACACTGCATGATCATCCAACCGTCATTTAAACAAAAATACATTCCAACTCGTCAATATTTTATAATGGTTTTTCATTTTATGACGTAGGTGAATTATTTGTACCTGGGCTATTATTTTTGTTATTTCCCAAATAACTTGAAGAGAGCCCTCTCTGTTGAAAGTTTTTCAGTAGGATTGACGTCCTCTTATTCATCTTCCCTAGGTCATGAATATTCATATAACATGACATCACATCTGGCAGTTTGCCTGCCCATATTATTGCAATCTGACAGACAGTTGGGTATCATTGGTATGTGATGGCAGCCTGTCCACACATTTAACTATGAATGTCTGTAAATTCCATTTGGCTTACTGGATATTTTTGTATAACAGCTCCCTCTATTGATGAAAAGGTTTCTCCTGTCATCGGAGCGAGATACAATTCTTTATTTTGGAAGATTGTGTAATTATCGAAAGGTTCCAACAATACATTGCAAGTGTCTTTTATCAGATATACCGGTCTTCTTCCCTTCACAGAAGTGTCTTGCTGTAAACCAGAATTGAGAATATCACCAACCGATGAGGAACCACAGAAGACACATTCGGATGATCAGTTCAAGAAACTTGATTTCTCTAGCAATAAAACAGCATCTGTCTCAATCAGAGAGAAGTCTGAAACCTCCAATGAACTAGACTCCAACAAAGCATGTAAGAGGTTTAAAAAAGCAGACGATTCAGAGAAGAAAAATGAAACATCGTTGTCGAGGCAAAGTGGGACAAAGAACAAGGAAAACAAAATTACCCCCGTGAGTCCCAGAACCTCTTGGTTTTCAGGTGTACCTCAACAACCTGAACTCATTACACCGTCCAAGGCTTCCAGTATCTCACTACATCTACCAAAAGAAAAGAATAACAATGACAATAGTATTAAACCTCTTTCCAAATATTCGGTGACCCAAGATGCTGGTAAAACCAAATCAGACACATCAAATGTTTCGACTCCGTCCAAAATTGACTTGACCCACAAGGAGAATGAGAAGAATAAAAAGGAAAGCGCCCTTGGTGCAAAGATGTCTAAGTTTACTACTCCAACCACAGACTCGTCTAAAGCAAAACCTTTGGATCGATACACTCTATCCACTCCTTCAACTTCCAGACTGGATAAGAATGGCAAGATGACCAAAGGTGCAAGTCCCATGAGCTTACGGATGTCAAAGTTCAGCACACCGACCACTGAAACCACTAAAGGGAAATTGTCTGGTTGCGTGACTCCATCTGGATCTAAGCTGGACAATTTGAAGAGTAAATTCTCTGGAAGTGAAACATCTTGCCAAAAGGAGGTCAAAGTCAAGGACAGAGCTTTAAGAGGCAAGTTACATTTTCTAGCTTAATCTTCAGTACCTACTTTGTGGGTTTTGTAAAACGTTAAACACAAACACACTAAAACACAAACACGCTGTCATAGAGGTTTCAAGTTTTGTGTGTATCAAACTAAATGTTTTACAGCCGTCACAATTCCCTTCAAGTAATGATCATGTACTTTTTGTTTGTTTAGGAACCCAAGGCAAAGTCAGTGAAGCAGCTAGCAAATTTGGTGGCAGCTGCAGTAGCAGTAGCTGTGGGACAACCCCCTCCCATAGTCCTATTGGATCAGCCCCTTCCTCCCCAAAAAGATCCATTGGACAGAAAAGCTTGGCAACCCCAGTTGCCCAAAAGGATTTTGAGTTTGGCAAGATCCACAACCCATCACTTGCCTCCACTCCAAGAGGCTACAGGCTCACCGATAAGTCTTCCTCTACATTTTCAAGTGTGCCTTCTAAACTTGCCACATCCAAGTTTGAAACCCCAACATCAAGCTCTTCCAAGATATCTGTGTCTTCTCCTTACCGAACCAAGGACTTGAAATCCACAACTGTAGCAGTTAAGAAGAACTTGTCCCTGGAGTTACAGACATTGGGGGACAAGAACATCAAAGTTGAGGTAAGATGTCTTCAATGTTTTATGATGTAAACCAAATTCCTATTTTACAGCGAATTGATTTCAGTAAGTGAATAGATTTCTTGCTTGTACAAAAATTGCTTTGCCATTGTAGGATGTTTGCTGCCTAAAGTTGACCGAACTTTTACATACAGGTTGATTATATAGTTTGCTTCCACAGCATATTGTCGTCTTCATACTGGTGTTTTGGGTCTGCTATCCTCTGAAGAAATGCTTTTTGATTTTGTTCTTTCAATGCTCTAAAGATATGCCTGAATTATTGATAACAATTAAGAAATAAATCCAAAAAGCATTTCAAATGTGAGATAATTATTTTTAATAAGTAAATAACTTTAGTATTCAAATAAATTGAGGGCCTGGTATTTACTAGTGATATTAGAAAAATATAAATTTACTTTGTTTTTGGTTGGGTTCTTGAGACGAGACAAATGAATTACTTAATGTTAATTGACATGTTCTTTAAAATAAAATACTTAAATTTAACTTCTAAAGCAAATTAAGCAATATAATTTGTAGGACATCATTCCTGGCAATTATTTTTTGCTGAAAAGAATTGTTTACTATACTATGCAAATTTTGACACCTTAGCAGCTCATGAAGTTGATAACTTCAAAGTAATTTATAAGCAATATCAGTGCATGTGGACATCTCCAAGTGCAGTGTAGCCATGCATGGCCTAACTGGCACATTGGCTGTTCCCTTATATGGGTGTCACTCCAGCAAGCATGCACGGGATCCAGTCGCTGTTCAAGTTATGTTCAGTACTGGTGTTGTGTCTGGCTGATGATATTTCAGAGGGAGTGAAGGACAGCAGCTCTGATGTTTTATATTTAAGCTGATTCTTTTCTAGCAGATTAAAACTTAAATGCGGATGCAATGCCAGATGTAAAAACTAACACATTAAAATAATTAATAAGATTAAAATAATAATATAGTTTCATCAGTCAATATATGAACAGCTTTTTCAGTGTACTGAACAAGTTTATGTCCAACAGTTTTGTGAAAAATGTCCCATTTGAAACTCTGTTAATGCCGGAGTCTGCAATCATTAGCAATTCAAATGAGTTTTATGGGATCCAATTTCATCTAACTGTCAAAACATACAACATTGCTCAGCAAATGTATCTGCCAAGCTGAGAACAAGTGCAGTATACAGTACATTGAATGTTTGTCGTTTGGCTCGTTAGATATTTTAGGCTAAACAAATTATGTGCTGCACAAATGTCTAGCTGCTTTACAATATATAATTAGTTCTCTAATATAATCACCACACGCCTCCCCCCCCCCCCCAAAAAAAAAAAATAAATAAATAAATAAATAAATAAAATATTGTAGCTTAAAGGTAAATTACTCCACAGTGTCTGAATGGTGTCAATTCATACGAGATAGCCAATTGGTTGACGTTGGTGGAGGTGTCTACCAATCCGAATACACACCTGAGACCCAAGCTTAGAGTGAATGTGTCCATCCAAGAGCAGGATTGTTCAGGATAGTTTCAGATTTGTGCATTTTTGATAACCCCAAGTAAGAAGTTTTCATTAATGTTTTTTCTTTTTTCTTATGGGGTCTTGGGTTCTTGGGTAGAAAGATTGGGGCAATCTTTCTACTGCTCATCTACTGTATTTTGGGGTTGGTTGATGTATGTATATTTACACGTGTATGAATGATGATGTACATGGGACATTTCATCATAAACTGAATACATGTAGGTTTTGCCGTTTGAATAAAATATTACATAATACCGGTACATACACTGAGCTTGGATTCACTTCAAATTTATTCTCGTCAATGTTGTGGAAAGTTTCATGTGTGAACAGTTTGAACAGATACTCGGCATCCATGATTGTAAACCTTCGAACAGGTCAGTTAATGATATTTACTATAAAATACAACCCCCTAAATCCACCCATTCATGATAATTCATAATAATTCAAGCAAAAGGTGTATCCTACCTTTAACTGGCAGATTGCCAGACATCTTACTTTCAACTTGGCCACTCCATGACTTGTTTCCAGTTAACTTCCTTTTCATTTACATGCACAGCCATGATTTAATTTGCCTTGATTTCACGGTGTGGTATCAAAATACTGCCCAGTTGGAAGGTTTCCAGAAACATTGGTAGATCATATTTTCCCAGCTAAATCCCCCTACCCTGGCCCCTCTTATCATAATAGTCTAGCCATTAGATATCACATTGATGCTTCACAGTTCATTTTATAGAGGTCATGGCAAGTTAATTGTCTTCTCACCTCTGTTCCTACCATCCTTTAACCAAGGCTGTTAAGAAACTCTTCCATAAACACCATCTTGTTCAGACAATGGTATCTCATCTGACACATTGCACTCTTCTATTGACGTCATTGATACATCTGGTGTTAAAATCCAGTGCCAATTTGTGAAAATCCAATTTTGTGGGGGTTTATAGAGTATGTTTTTAAATTTAGGGTTTGTAATTATGGGGCAAACGGGGTACGGTATACAGTATAAACACTAAACGGGAACTATCAGAATGCTGGTTTTTCATAGGAGATTGATAAATATCCAAATTTAAATCGGTGTTCAGTTTTCTGCCCCCCCCTTTTTTTTTTTTACAATAAGGTTGCATACACATGCTCTACAAAATGATATATTTTTTCTACAAAGTATTTTTAATTTATTAGGTTGTTTTTTTCATGAAACACAAATGTGTACAGCCTTGTCAATAAATACCCCCTGGGACTACTCAGTGTAGTAACCTAAATTCAGGGAGGTCTAAGATAAAAAGAATCTAGGCATCATTGATGGGCATGCACCTTGACATATTACTAGACCAGACAGGTGCCTCCCTCAAATGAGGGGCTGCAATGAGGTCATGGTAACATTGACCTTAGGAGGATTGATTAACAGTTCAACGCAGGTGTATTATCTAAAGTGTGTTGGTCTATTAAAAGATGTAACAGGTGTGAATTGAGTGGTTTCTAAACTGATTTTATTTTTTTAACTTTTAAACACAAAACAACTTTTAAACTAAATGGCCAATCAAATTGCTAAAATGACTCGGTCATTTGTTCAATCGATGACCAAAGCAGTCCAATCGTTGTCTAATTATTTATTTACCCAACGCAACAAATGTTCATGACTTTTGATGGGGTTTCGTTAAACTTTTGGTAATATTATTATTATTATTAAAAACTTGTACCAAGATCATAATTTGAATATATTTTATGTATTCAGAAAAGGTGCTGAAATTGTGTCCAAGAATCATGTTGAAAATTTAATTTCATGCCTTCATTTTATTTTTATTTTTAATCTTTTTTTGTTTGGTGGGGGGGGGGGGGGGGGGGGCAGGTACATGTACTGATCATTGAAAGATACCCAAGAAAACAAAGCTATTAAGAAAAATAAACAAGTTTCAACTTCTCCTGCGAACTTGATTAGAAATGAAGTGGCAGAGTTTAGATTTAATGTTCATTTCCTGCATTCTAACTACCCATTTGACCACTCATAGATTATATGTAGTTATTGCCAATCGTTATATTTTACTGTTTCATCCAGCTGTTTTTTTATAGTACTTTGACCAGAATTTAATTGCGGTTCTTTGTCAAAGTTATTACATACTGTGAACTTTGTGATTCGGTAGGCAAATTGGAAGGCCAAAAAGGGTGGTTGGTAAATGAAAATTGAATCAATCTTGGAAAGCCTCATTCGGGAAAGTCTTTGGAAAATATTAGCAGAACTTTTAATAATATTTAGGGCTTAATTATTGTATGTTGTAACCACAAATTATTTAAATTATAAAAGAACCCGTTTGTACGCTTGAAAAATTACATTGTCCTAAAAATAGTGAGGGGTTGGGTTTCTATCATTTGTAATCTGTTAATGGGGAAAATGGAAAGTTTGCATTTATAAAATGCCTTGCACAAAGATGCATTTGATAGTGTTTAGGGGGGTTATTTGTATAACTATTGCCTACATGTAAAGAGACTGGTTTCAATACTCACAGAAGCCCCAACCAATTCCACATTAGTATTTGCTAGTAGTATTTGCTGTTACTTAACCAGTTTGCGCCGGAGGACATATACACGCAAAGTTTTACCCAGATTCAAAACGGATGACGGATAAACACGTCACGAGCAAGGCCAGAAATGTCGGTCAGCAGCGAGCAAGGCCCTAAATGCGTGGGTGTGCTTCCTGGTACCATTGGTCTAAGCTGCCTCGGATCGAGTTTCGTAAAAAATTATCCCGCGCCTTTGCTCGGTGATGTTAAAATAATCCCGGCACGAACTAGTTAACTGTTGTTTAATGATGGCTTTTTCAACAGACATAACATTTAATTATTTAGAGCCGATTTCTCTTGTATTTGAGAAAAGTGAATTTTATAGCCTAAAATGTATAATAAAATCCATGGGAAGAAATGAATTGTGCCCTTTAAAACCCTTCTTCGATAAACAATATCTCGTAAAATAGTTTCCTTGACACCTGGAAGATAAACAATCCAATCATATTATGATCTGTGAAAATTAATATTGGAAATAGGGTGAGCTACCCCAGTGGTCTCTCAGTACACAAAGCCCCATGACAGGCCAAACTTGCACAGTGTGCTATCAACTTTTCTATATTGGCTGTCGACAGGGGTTCTTGGATAGGGCTGGGTTCCCCCGTTTGGCGGTATTTATATACCAGAATTGGCTAGGAATCTCATAGAAGTTGACTTGGGATAGTTCTGTTGGCAGTAATCTGTAGGGACAACTAGCCAGGGTTGTGTGGACTTATTGATACATGGATCTCTGCAACCTGGATGCTTGCATAGATGCATAGATAGATTGTACCTCACTGGGTACTTGTGATGTGATATACGGAGTATAGCTGGGAGGAATACTTGCAATATAATACTCACTTTGCACATGAAAGGTGAGTTTGCTTGTTTTGTTTTTCTTTGGTCTGGTTTCTCTTAGATGTGGAATTTGAGAGCTGAATAGTTATTGGCTTTAAATTTGTGTTCTTCACTCTGGAATGGGCATTAACCCTAATGTATGAAATACTCTAATTTACTTTAGAGTACTTTCAACTTTACGTATTCTATTTTTCACAGTTTTGTTTGAATAAGCATTTGCAGGGTCATAATAACATAATATTCACTATTTGCATGCTTTTGTATGCAACTAAGTTTTAACCATTGAGGAAGGCAGCTGCAGCTGGCATATGTAAAACTTGATCGGAACATTTTGAAAATCGGTAGAGTGCATTTTGGAATATCGAATAATAAATTATTCGAAAATGACAGCCCAATACTAGCAATAACAATAAAATATAAAAAAATTACCGCCTTAAATTATTGGTTAATATACATTGATAATTTATTGTAAAAAACATTATTTGTTAATATACATTATACTTTATTGTAAAAAATATGAGCATAACCACATTAATCAGTTCACAAGCAATTCACACACCCCCTGACACTAGTGTCAAAATAGCTACCCCACGAACCAGTAAGTATGGTATTTACATGTACTTACTAGGCAGAATTATGTTAATATTGTGTGTTTTGAGCTATCTATTATATTTTTCTCAAGTTATGTGTATTGGATAGGGATAATATTCCAGACATCTCTTATGCTGGAGGGGTTTTGTAAATATGTAGATAACAGTTTGGCCAAGTAGGCGTAAAGTTTAATTGGCCGAACTGTTTGCTGTCATGGCATAAATTGTGTGATTTATGATCATTATGATAATTTTAAATTGTGAAGCTTTTTTTAGTAAGGGGTGAGAATTTTGTTTTTATTTGCTATTAAGTTTTACATTTTGTGAATTTCTTGTGTAATGACCTCTTTTATGTTTGGTAGATCCCCACCGTCCATAACAATATTTGTAACATCTAAAAAAAAAAATACAGAAAAATATAAATTATGTATTAACTAAAATATTTCAAATTTTGAACATTTGAATCGTTTGATTTTACATTTTGTGTACATATGATGTACATAATGTACATGTATGTAGCAGGCTTCAGTTTGTGCTGTGATAATAATCTGTTGGGTTGAGCAGGTTTTCTATAAATAAATATCTAATTGTTAGTCTTTTTACACAGTATGTATGAATCTTGCACAAGTTATAAGGAGCATTTCCCAAAGCTGTAGGTACGTACATGTTGTATGTTGTATTGTAAAGTACATAGCCATGTATAGCTTTTTGGTTTACCCCATTGGTCTAAGCATTAAGGTTAACTATGTTTGGTATTTCATACTGCCCTTGTTACACTGTATGTCCTGGCATGTTGTCATGAGGTTTATATCAAAGGTATAGTCATATCCTAACATGTGGAGATACATGGGAAGAATCTTACTGATGTAGACACATCAGTTTCCTAATCTTACAGGTTTTAATAATGGTATGATACATGCACATATATATTTCATATTTCACAAGTACATATTTATATCCAGCTTTCTAAGTTTGAACAATATTTCCCAACTTATCCAAAGTTGCACAAATTTGTACAATGTTTGTATAATTTGGATATTATGAGTGATTGCACGTGATTTGTTGTTTAACTTGTTCCACGGGTCACTATTGCCAATGGAGTTCTTGTCCAATCCAGCCAAATTCTTTGTTCAACTTTGAAACATATAATAGACACATGTAGTCAGTTTCCCTTTATGTGGTTTTGTTAAAATGAAAAAGGTCCATATTTTATGATTTCCATATTGGTGATTAAACATTTTTGCCTTTGAACAGATATTGTCCAAACTACAATCAAAGGATGACACCATTCCAACATCTGAGAGCTACATGTATTCAATCAGGCCTGCTGAATGAGCTTATCTCCCCCCTCCCCCATTCCCCCCATCCCCCCCCCCCCCCCATCTCCCCCCCCCCCCCATCTGCCCCCCATCTCCCCCCCCCCCCCCATCTGCCCCCCATCTCCCCCCCCCCATCTGCCCCCCATCCCCCCCCCCATCTCCCCCCCCCCATCTGCCCCCCCCCCCCATCTGCCCCCCCCCCCCCAATCTGCCCCCCCCCATCTGCCCCCCCATCTCCCCTCCCCCCATCTCCCCCCCCATCTCCCCCCCCCCCCCCCATCTGCCCCCCCCCCCCCCATCTGCCCCCCCCCCCCCCCCCATCTGCCCCCCCCCATCTGCCCCCCAAGCATCTGCCCCCCTATCCCCCCATCTGCCCTCCTATCCCCCCCTGCCCCCCAAGCATCTGCCCCCCTATCCCCCCATCTGCCCTCCTATCCCCCCATCTGCCCTCCTATCCCCCATCTGCCCCCCTACCCCCCCCCCCCCCCCCCCCTCCCACCCCACTATTTTCTCCCTCAAGACACCATTTCACCTCAGCCATTCAATTGCCCTCGGGGGATAAACGGACACCTTCAAATTGCCCAACTTTTCCTGGAATGGAGACTGGAGTAACCTCAAACTAAGAGCAAAACACAAACCATGTTGTGTGTATCTAAAGCTTTTATTTTATGTAATCCTTGTCATTTTGGTCTGTGAATTTGTTGATGTTTCCCGAGAAATAAAATAGAGAAATAGAGAAACAAATTTTACACATCTTAATAAAGCTGAACACCACATGTCCTTTTCTATCTAACTTTTAACTGTCCAAGCCTTCAATTTCAAATTTTGTTCATATCTTCTTCATATCTTCTTCTTTCTCCCATCATTGCCTGGGTCCTCATTCCTTTGGTTACACATTCTCATACCGGCACTCCAAGGGTACCAGTCTGGCAGCAGCAGCAGCAGCAGCAGCAGCACTTGCTGTGAGCAATTATTCTTGTTTTCTGACAAATCACATTCCCAATCTCCTTTGCAATCTGTATGGGGGTCAAGCAACAGTGCCTGCCTCAACTACTGGTAGTTTTTAGAAGGTGAAATGATGACATTGATTATGATTATTTAATTGTGGCAAGAACTCCCATATAAGCATGTGTGCTCAAAGGTTTATTTCTCGCAGTCAAAAGAAAGGGTTGTAAATAGGCTTTGTTTTTAAAAAAATTGGAAAAGGGGTAATTTTTATTTAAAAATTCAAGTCTCAGTCTTCCCAAGTTGAAATTATTATGTGAATCCATATAACTTTCACATTTTTGTTTAAATTGTTTTATGATTTAGCTACATGTATGTCTATGGAACCCAGCTACTGCATGTGTGTGTATGTGTTAACCTAAGGTGCACCAGTTTTGTTAAAAAATAATGTAGTTTAATGAAGTGTGCAAGGACTTTCAGGTTAAGGTTAGTCTCATTAGTTTTTAAGCACTTTAAATTAAATTTTGTTTTCCATTGTTACTGAAGAAACTTCACTTTGAGGTGATTTTGCAAGTCTGGGTAATATATATCATACTTCTGGGACTTGATTCACTGAACAACAAATCTGGCAAGAACTTGCAATAACACCTGATATCAGTAGCTTTTAATATTTGTATTGCAAGAAATCTCCATGTTTTTTCCATAAATGTTCCATGTCTTTGATATGTTTTGTATAAACAAATGGGTCATATTTTGGAGCATAGTGTTACCCTAGTAGGGTCAAGTTTGGTCCCCCTAGGGCCTGGCTGTGAACAAAGTACACCCTGTCAAATTGTGGCGGTTATGGTGATTGAATGAACCCAGATGTACCTGCATTTGACAACTCCCCCCCCCCCCCCCCCCCCCTAAAAAAAGATAGGAAAAGGGAGAAAATATCCTTTCATTTCACCTAACATTGACTTTACATACAGCTTCTCTTATTATGGATAACAAATTGAAAACCAGAGAATACAGTAAAATCAATATTTTTCGTACATTGCGTTATGGGGACAATCCATAGGGTTTGTGTGTAAACTGAAATCTCTCTAATCTCAAACTCAGAACACTAATTTGTCTTCTACATTTTCTTTTATTATACCCTAACCTAATTTTACCTTGTTCTACCTTTACTGAAGACCCAATGCGCTATGGGGACTCACAAATATCCCCACTAGCACTAATTGGTCTGTTTTTTTTCAAACAAAAGAACCTGTCCCCACAACTAGGTGGAAGCTAGAACACACAATTCTTAATCTAAATCTCTCATTCATACATGTATGCACTCCCCAGTTTCTTTTTGCAGTGGAAAACAGAGATTCCATATTGTATTGTAATTCGAGCATTGTTCACCATTTGCCCTTTTATTCTAACTCTTCAGTTTGTACTTTGTTTTGATCTTTTCTGTAATTTCGCCATAAATTGCCGTGTATCAACCTTAACAAATAAATCAGAAATGAAGACAATAATCCTATGATAAGGAATTGAGTTCAAGGAAAGAGAAATCCTTTGAATAACTCTTCTGATTCATATTACATTTTCCTTCATGGCAGTAAGATCCTGGTTTATATTTGCCACTTGATATACTAAGAATTTGTAAGCACAAAGTCTCCAAACAAAAAGCAAACAAACAAAAATGCTACATGAGATCTCAAATTGTAGTATACAAGTTAGTCATACATGTAACTCCTCAATTTATAAAAGGACCAAAACAATTATTCAGAGGAAGGCTTTCATGAAATGGACCAAGTTTTACCAGATACTGTGTTTTATCTTAGAACTTACTCATCTTTTTGTAGTCACTAAAACTTGGTAACAACTGAATATTTTAAAACTCCTCAACTCACAAATCTATGTATTTAATTACATGTACATCAGCCATGCAAAAAAATGCATTGCTAACGATTCAAGACCAAACAAAAAAAACAAAAAAAACCAGATTTGCATCAAATACCCAAAATGCATCAAATAAACACACAATAATACACTTTCCATGTAACTAAAGGTGAAACAAACAAAAAATGCATAAATGTTAACACCTTCTTTTGGCCCTGTGACCTTACAATGTAGTAAAAGTGCCACACATGATGTAGGTCCCAGGAGACGTACCTGTACCAGTACATGTACTGTAACATCAAGTGTCAAATACCCCTCATTAGACTGTTAGTTGCCATGGTGTTTTGTGATTTACATTTTCTACATTGTCCTGGAATATGATTATGATGTTGTTAATCATTTTGTTACAACCTTGTTATATGTGCCATTGCAATATAATTTATTTGGATCTTGACTGTTTCTGTCAACAGTTTTTTTTCACCCCGGTGAAATTTAAAACGTACATGTTGACTGGCTCTCCAGAAAATACATTGTCATAATTGTAAATTACATACATGTACATACCGGTATATTACATTGTCACATTCAGAGAGGTTGGGGGTATGCTGTACCAAACTTGCAAGGCTTTTCCGCGTGTCACAAAAAGTGGTATTTTCATAAATTTGTCAATTTCCTTCTATGTCCCATTTATCTTGTCATTACTAAAACTTTTATTTAGAATTAAAGGGTTCGTCAATAGCATCTGTTATCAGAACACTGCCCAGTCAGTGCACAGCCTTTGGAAAATGATTTATTTTATTAGCTATGTAATGCATAACTCTCTCGGTAAATAAATATTCATGAGATGTGATACCACATTTCAAAACTCATTTTTCTGATAATGTGTCTTTAAAATAGCAATTTTATTCAAATTGAAAGTAGAAAAGGGTTTAGCCTTGTTGTTGAATTAGATTTTTTGAGAAATATAAGGGTAGAATCATTGCTGTTATTGTCACAAATTTATGATTAACAAAAACTAATTTTTCTATATTACAAATTTGTTGCAAGGATTGTTCACTTGATCATCTGAAACAGTCAGGGTTATTCAAAATTAAAACAAATTTCCATTTTCTAGCAAATGACAAATTTTGGCTTCAACTTTCCCGAAACAGTCCGGGTCACTTAAAACAAAAGGGGTCTCAAAAAAGTTCAAGATTTATAGAAACTATGCGTCATTTCACGAGGCTAAGTAATAACTTTAAATCAGAATTAATCATTAACTCTAAATCCCCACGTCGTGTGCAAAATCATATTAATTTTAGAGGATTGAGGACTGTTAGGGTTACAAATTGGCACCAATCAACATAAATTATCAAAGTTTCATTCACTATTCAATTTTATCCTGAAACTTGAACTGAAGAGATTTTATTTCTGTTTTTTAAGGGGCACTTCCGAACTTTCGTTACAATCTTGTAAATTCTCGAATGCCCGAGATTGCCAACTCACTGTGTACCTCATAAGGCATATGCAGCTGCACTCTGACTTTATCCTGATGAAAGAAGGAACTTAAAAGTAAATTAATTAAATAATGTCTGATTCAAAATCAGCATCAGTAACACAGTCAGTGTAGTGTGCACAACAAAAATCTATTACATGTATATATATGATAGATGGTGGGTATCTCATCTATATCTATGAACATTGTCTGTGGATCTTCCATTTGAACGCTGGTAGAGTTATCCCAAGAATGTCTTCCATCCTGCCTAGTGCAAGCTCCTCATCTCCTTGTGTGAAGATGCTTTGACATTTTCTGGGATGACGTTTGATGACCATATGACTCTAAAGAATCTTGGGGAGTTTAGACCCAGTGCTCAATGTTTGTATACAAGTTTCAATCTTTAAGAGATGGTCTTCGGCTGATTGCTTCTAACAATTACATATGAACGTGTTTCCAGATGTGTGACCATTTTATCCTAAGCAATGGGTTTTTGTGTTTTGTTCTTGAGATGGAATTTAAATACATGTACCAGGCATTTAAGATTTTTTCGACTTTTTTGAATTGGAGAGAAACTGAGAAAGTAATCAGAACAGAAAGAAATACATCCTTTAGACCTTTCATTGAATTCTCAGACCCGTCACCCTTAACCCCAACCCCCCATGGTTAGGGTTGAAATTAATGGATTTAGCACTGTTTAATGCAGGGAAAGTTCAAATACTTGCTCACAGTACATGCACAAAACATGTACCTGGTATGTAGCAAAGGTTTAACCCTGGAAGATATTCATGGATATCAGTGTTTGTAATTCTGAGGTTGGGCAGATGAGAGAATACCCACAAGAAGTGATCATTTCTTAGACTTGCCCTGTACATAAAATGTTTTAGTTAAATGTTAAAATCAAAGAAAATTGCAGTTAAAAAGCTCTTGATCCTAATTAAACAAATCGCTAATTGTAAACTTAACACATGTTCCTTGGCATACATGTACCTCGGTCTTTTCCATACATTAACGCAGGGTTGAAATTAATAATTTTAATAAGTAAATTTCAAAATAACAAACAAATTATTTATTACTGACGTGAGTCAGAATTCGGGATAAGTTCACCATATCAACAAATTACTACAAATGAAGCTTGATTTTCTGAGATAAAGATTTTGTGTTTATAACAATTTCCCAGTCAGGAATGTATGCAATGGATTACCAGTGTATCTGATGGATAGATTACCACATATCAGTCCAAAGAGGATTATCATTCCATGTTCATTGGCTTCTCACATTCCAGACACGATATCATTTCCACATTAAACTTGTATTATTTGCCTCGCTGACCTTTTTGTTGGTGTACTCATTCTTATGTACCAAACTTCTTCTTTTTTCATTTAAATGTCTGTTTTAACAAAATTGTAGGAAATTATATGAAGTTATAAAATAAAGAATATAGAATCGTAAGCAAATTTTTCTGAGTAAACGTTGTTGGAACGTTTAAATTTCATCTGTAAGTCATTCCGACAATCCATTGTTGATATTAGGAATAAATTGATTTGTTTATTTCAATGTGTGTACATGTGTCTATAAGGTGACATTCAAGATTCAAACAGAAACTAAAAACACATGCATTACTTTTATTTGTTGTCACATTGTTATTTCCATAACTGTGTTTATTTACAGTCGTCAACCAAGTCTCAACCAAGCTTTGGAATATCAAGTCGATTTGAACCAAGGATTGGAGACCACACCGGCCTGAAGCCAGCAACTAACAAGACTGAACAACCAAGGAAGAAATCACCAACTGAGAGGAAAGAGGAAGGGAGGGTAAACATGCCACCGGTAGATGATATTGAGGATGAAGAAGTCTTGGAGAAGATGGTAAGACTGTCTGGTATAATTTGTTCAATTAGAATGTTGTCTTGGATGCAGAGTAAGGCTGGATTATATTAATAAAACTGTTGCAAATATTTTAACCAAATAGACAAATGAAAACATTTAATAAGGTCCTATTGTTTCGATCCAAGTCAACAAGATTTTATAAAGACATTTTTTAAGGCATATACCGGTACAAGTAGAACAAGAAGCTTTTCAATAATCCACAATAAAGTCTGGTCTATTCTTCATACACAATTACAAATGAACATTTGACTTGTCCACATTTCAGATAATGTACCGGTTCAAGAATAAAACATAACAACAATCCGAAACGCTATTGCAAATATCTTTCTGACTGGAATGGCCTTAAAATATACAAATGTTAACAGTTAGTGGGCCTGCTGTTTAAAGTTTTACATGAAGTATTCTACATACTGTACATGTATGAAACACATTTGGACGCTACCAGTGTTGCAGAAAGCCAACTTGCATATTTGTACAAATTATTACCACATTTAATCCTGCTAAAAATACAAGTTAATGGTCGTATGTTTATCGCTGTGGTGATTATATGGACATTATGGGTAGAATTAACAATTTTACAATCAAATGCTGATGAGCTCATTTGAATTAATAACATTCATGGATACTAATCCAGTTTTCAGACCAGCTCATGTTTTTTTATGAAGTGCCAGTGTGACATGACAGACTATCCACCCAACCGAGAGATGATGGCAAATGTTGGCTACGTAACTCGCTCTGAAATCGAAGCCAATCAAGAGATGTTATTAGTCAGATCAAGGGACGTTAGTTAGTCTGAGCTTGGCAGAGAGCTCCTTAGGGAATGGAATGTTTGTCAAAATTACCAGCATGTGACAGGTGTGATAGGATCAGCAAGTATAGGTTTAAAAGTGGTTGGGTAGATTTCATTCAAAAATGTAGCAAATAAAATTAACAGATGAATGGAAGAAATAAAGAGAACTTGTAATTTGAATGTTTAGGGTACTGGTGTGCATTGGGCTCAGTTGGTTCAATTGTGATTCTGAAATAGTTCCGTGTTGTAGCAACTTGCATTATTTGCATTGTCATTTATTGGTCAGCCTACATTATGACATTAACACGCTAATTGGCTGTTTGTTTTACAGTTGGAGGCAGCCTCCGAATTTGAGGAGCGGAAAAAAATCAGAGCAAAACTACGGGAAATCCGCAAGAAAAAGAGAGGTAAGGAAATGTAATGTTGGTTACATCTTATCGATTAAAATACACATAGTCTGATTTTATACAAATGAATTTGTTGTGAGAGTAATGTCAAATGTCACAAAAATATACGATTGCCTGTCGTAATATTTGCTTCCTTTTTGCATGAAGTAGGATTGAATTTTCTGATCAATATGGTGGTTATGGATGATTGTCGGTGGTATGTTTTGCAGTGACAGTCTCAAGTAATCCAGACTACTGTGTCTGCTATAACTCTTAGTTTATGACTCCATTAGTTTCCATCAAACGTCTTCATCTTAACCAGTTCGCGCCGGATGACGTATATAAACGCAAACATTTCCCCAGATTCAAAACGGATGACGGATAAACACGCCAAGTTCAAGTTCGGAAATGTATGTCAGCAGCGGGCAAGGCCGGAAATGCGTGGGTGTGCTTCCCGGCACTATCAGCCTGAACACGCTTCGGATTGAGTTTCGTTAAAAATAATCCCGCCCGTGGGCTCGGCGATGTTAAAATAATCCCGGCGCGAACTGGTTAACAGTCGTACAAACTTCATGCCTTATGCAAGCGCACCAGTACGAGCAGACTTGTGTTCTCCTTTCACTGTTGTTGCACAGTCAATGTAGTCATGAATGCAACACAGAATGCTGTGGTGTTATAAACCAAACCATAATAGACTCATGATGCTCACTCTACCAATCACAGAGGCACAAGAGATTCAGATAGCAACTCAGGAGAAGGCAATCGTAGAAGAACGCCTGGCTTACAGAGAGGAATCTAAGGCTCACCGTCTCAAAGCTTTTGATAAAACCACGCCCATCAAGAAGGAAACCACGACAACCGTTGCCAAAACTCCCCTCAACAACAACACAATCATTGCGCCACCAAGCAGTACACCAATGAAAATGTCAACAACAAAGGTTGACGATACAGATGGGAAGACTTCGACATCAAAGACAACAACGGTCATTGAGGGGCCTGGGGCCAAGATGGTTACCACGACAACACACAACAAATTCGAAGGTGATTCAACTTAAACCCTAAAGAGAAATTACATTTTTGTAGACAGAACTCATTCTTTGACAATACCTTCTAAGACGCGTTCTGTTGGGTCAAATAATAATAGCTTGCTATTTAGTCTTCAAAAATCGGAGGCTAGTTTATTTACCTTTATACAAATAACTTGTATTCATATATATGCATTATACAGTTTATTTTTTCCGAATGTTTTGACATACATGTACTTTGGTTTATTTTTGGTAAAATATATACCATATTTTAGCTTTTAAGCAACAATTTGGCAGCTCATTTTACAAGCCACTATACATGTATTGTGAGTGATTCATTTTTAGCTAATCAGCATTAAACCAATCGTAAGGTTTTCTAAATGTTTTCTTGACAGATAAGAGCACAAAATCAGAAAGTATGAAGCAGGATACGACAGCAGTGAGGAAAGAAGGCAAGTCCCTTGAAAAGAACCTTGTGGGAATTGATTGTTATTATGACTTTGTAAGAACATCTTAATACTATGTATTGTACATAACTGTATGTCTGTATTGGTGGATAAGTTAATACTTCATTGTAAACTCCAGTGCAATGTTTCTGGCATTGAATGGAACCTATTACAATGCAGTTTTTTCTAAAGGCCGGTTCCTACTTCACGCGAATGTCATTGCGAAGCGCATTCGTTAAGGACACGGAGAACGTCACAATGAAACTTCAATTGTTGACGTCATATAATTTGCTTCGCATTCGCTTTCGCGTGAAGTATGAACCAGCCTTAACTCCAGACTTTCATGTTTGTTACACAGAGACGGGAACTAGTAGTAGTTTTACAGCCAAGTCTTCAAGCATTAGTTCCAGTGTGACGACTTCATCCAGTACTGGTACCCCAAAAAAATGTAAGTTGTCTATTGTTGTCATTCAGTGGTTCCCAACACTCACCTATAACAAGGTTCACAGACCATTTGGTAATTTCATATGCATTTTTACAAATCAGTTTAGTGTCCTTGTGTAGTTGGGCCTTATCAGGGCCATTTTCCAAACCCAAGCTTCGTGTTCGTCTTAGGTTTTGTTCATGCTGTTTAGCAATGGGCTGGAGCCAGAGCAAAGTCAGGGGTTTGGAAAACGCCTATAAGAGTATAGTCCTACAATACTAGTTTGGTACACAAAATGAACATTAATTTTAGAAAATCAAGGGTAATTTGTGATGTATTTTGTTTCTTTACACAAATATAAAAATGATTTCAGTCAAAGTGCAGTGCTTTGCAATTTGTTGGTACTAAAAACCAATAATGCCATCAACTGTATGTGGTCCAAACCATCATTGGCTTTAGATTAATGCCCTCCTGTAAGTGCCTTTATGTTAATAAAAGGTAAACATGAATTTGTTGACATATTTTTACCTCAGTGAGCAAATTTGAGTCAGAAATGGAGGAGAAGAAGAAATTACGAGAACAGAAGAGAGGCGAAGAAGAGAAAAACTGGAAGGAATACATGGCCAAAAAGTAGGGGTTTTGCCATCATAAATGTCTTAGTTAACATTTTACCAATTAAGGGAAGGGGAGTGGAGTGGCGAGTGAATAACAAATACTGTGGGGGAACAGATAAAAAAGAGGATTATTTATATGTTGCATCAATTACCTATAATAGACTTTATGCCCATGAAGTGTACATTAAAATGTTTGGTTTGCTTTTGATACGACTTTTATTTAAATTGACCAATTGAAGGCAAAATTGCAACAAAAAGGAACCAATTGAACTAGAAAGTGTCGGTAGTGTTGAGGTCTCTAAAGTCTCGTTGAGAATGTAATCGGTCATTTCTGTACAGAAAGCAAGATGACATGGAACGTAAGAAGAAAGAAATAGAGGCAACTAAGAAGAAGAAGGATTCACTGATGAATAAGTTTGGAGGCAAAGCGGAGGGAGAAACTGGTGGCTTTGGTAGAGGGACAGGAATGCAAGCAGTACCTAATGCTAGCACCATCAAACAAAAGCTGTTAGAGTGGTGTCAACGCTGTGCTCGTGGATATCCGGTAACCAAACAATTTACAATCAAACAATAGCTTCTAATACTCCCCAACACTTTATTTTCAAAATTTAGAAGATGAAACTATTCTCTATGGCTCCTTCTTTGTGCAAACTTTGGACATCAAGCAGCCTGTAAAGTATTATTGGCATGAGTGTATATCGATGAAACTTTCGAAATAATGCAAAACCCATGATGAATGGTGATGGATGTGATTGTAGAGATTTGAATCCATTAGTTTTCATTAATCTTTATCGCCCTTGTTTTTGCTGTTTGTTTTTGTCTTTGGACAGGAGGTACAGATCACCAACTTTTCCTCCTGCTGGGCGGATGGTATGGCCTTCTGTGCTGTCGTCCACTACCATTTCCCTAACGCATTTGACTTTGATTCTCTGGATAAGAAGAATAGGAGGAAGAACTTTGACCTTGCATTTGACTCGGCTGAGTAAGTCCAGTCTTTTTAAGAAGATAAAGGTCATGTCTATGGGCTAGGGCTATGTTCTTTACTTGGATTATTTCTGTTTTGGGGGTGGAAGATTTAACATTTTGATGATTAAGGTTTTTTTCCCTTTAAAGGGATCGTATACGTTTGGTAATTACTCAAAAAATTATGGCAATAAAAACTTACTTGGTAAGAAGTACAGCAGCTTTGGATAGTATAATGCATTTTTCGAAACTTTTCACTTCAAAATACTGCGGTTATGGAAAAAGATATCACTTTTTATCCCCAAAAATTTGAATCTGAGAAGCGTTACTGCAGTGACGTTTCTCAGACTGTGTATTCCAATGCAGATTATTATTCCTGCCTGGACATAACCGCTCCAGATTTTCGACAATATCTCAAAATCGCTACCACCTTTTAAAATGAAATTTTTACAGGTTAGTTTTATGGTATATAATAGGATTGAAACAAACAATGGGTTCCAATTACCAAACGTGTACGATCCCTTTAATTGTTATTATTCCTTTCTACTGCACACAATTTGTTTAAGGGCCTATTACTCATTTCTGGTGACTTATGCAAAACAGTTACATATAGGTCACATATTAATAATCAGTGCCAACAGAGAACCAGACACAAGGAATATAAATCAAGTGACATTTTGGCCCAAACCAGTTTTTATTACATTATATATTTTGTGTCTTTTGTGCACTCTCAGGAAACACGCTGACATCATGCCACTGTTGGAAACTGACGACATGATCATGATGAAAAACAAACCAGACTGGAAATGTGTCTTCACGTATGTTCAAAGCCTGTATCGTCATCTTATTAAAATCAAACCCTAAAACTTGTCACCAACAAGTTATAAAAGAACAAAATATGCAAAATGTTTGCCATTATCAAAACGTACAAACTTTAATTTGTGTGTAGCATTATTTGTGTGATTACATCCTACCTGATCAAGACTTTTTCTGTAAATATATTTAAGAAGTGTGAACGTGGCTTTGAAAAGTTGTACTAAAGAAATAATATTGATAATGATATAGAAATATAGCCCTCGTAACATTACACATAACTTGTTCTCCAGCAAAAGCTTTACATTGTTGGAACACGTGTTCATGCAATAGTTTTATACTAAAAATAAACAAAACAAAACAAAAACAATAAAATAAATAGAACTGCTGCTTAGAGTGGCATATTTTTATCTAATGCAAGCAATAATCCCACTGCTAGATTACCGTTAATTGGCACATGGATTTTACATTAGCTGTAAAGTTCTTAAATGTTTAGGTTTGATTTTCCCAGCAACACTCTTTCCTTCAACAGTGGAACAAAGCACACTTAATCCATACAAATTCCTAATAGTTAAACTCTTGGCTGCAAAGGGGCTGATAAAACAGTATTTTTCATCAACATTTTAGTCAGAAATTATTTTTAAATATCTTAACATAATTTGTTGTTAACAGTTAGTAAAAATAATATGGCTTTGTTATGTACTTCGTATTTTTTAATTAAACCCTTTGAAACATTAACATTTCAGTTGTGATTTACAGGTTTTATAGGTAAACGGTTAATTTTTATTCATCAACATTTGGAGATTTAGTTAAGAAAACTTGAATGGTTTGAGAAAAGTGAAATTAGGAATTTGAACATAGTACTAGATCAGAAGTACTAGGAGAGCAGGTGTGTGATATTTACATAAATTTCATAAAATAGAATCAGGAAAGTCATCTGTATTTTGTACAGGCCATACCTATCATCAGTGTTGCACGGTAAATTTCTTTAAAAGCACTTATGTCAAATAAGAGAAAGGTTGGTTTGGATTTCAATGACTTGACAGTATGTTCTGAAATGTTCACACTGGGATAAAAATTGTGTGTGTTATGTATATTATCTGCATTAGATCTACAAAAATGTCAAATGAATTACATAACTCCCGAGTCAAATACAAAAACTTATAATCGCATACTTAAAATTTAAAGGTTGAGATTTATTGTAGATATCTAACAAGTGTAAATACGACTTGAGCTTTATTTATCATAGGTAACTATTTTAGTTTTTATAAAATTTTGTCCTACTTTAACTGCCCACCCTGTTGCATGTTATGTAAATATTAATATGGAAATGAAAATGAATAATTTATTTATCGCAGCAAATTTGATGCAGATTTTGTGTGGGCGTGTGCGTAATGTGTGCATTTATGCAGAATTTATTATCTGGTCACAGTGGTGTAGACGTGGGTCTTATGCAAATTAATCAGGTTAAATTGGAGTAAGAAATTGCTACTACAAACAGAAAATGTTATAAAACTTCTCAAATTCTGATTAACAGGTTTGTCGGACATAAATGTTCAGCAAGGCTTGGTATCTATAAAAAGTTTGAAAAATTACAGATTAGTGCTTTGTCTGAAAGATAAATAACAGATCACCACATGGCAGTTTTATGACCAGTTAGTATTACTGAGATTGAA
The DNA here is from genome assembly GCA_037893245.1 of Crossaster papposus. NCBI lineage: Eukaryota > Metazoa > Echinodermata > Asteroidea > Velatida > Solasteridae > Crossaster > Crossaster papposus. The sequence goes on along the minus strand of JBAIAA010000072.1, from coordinate 2,098,353 downwards.
AGGAAAATAGAATATGAAAATTTGAGCATGCAAGTAAAGTATATATTTCAGAACAGATACAGATTATTTGTGTGCTTTCCTAAGAGAACAATAAGGCCAGGTTTTTTATATAAATGAAACTGCTGTAAAATGTATAAATTATGTAACTGCTTGGCATGTTTTGATAAAGTTTTAAAAACTACCATTAACATCTCATAAAAAGTTACAATACTTTAAATTCTTAAAATAGTACCTTAACTAATTTAAAGATGTCTGTGATAGTTAGCACGTATGCATATTGTGTGTGAAAGAGTAGATGTGTAATTAAATATATTCAGGATTAAAAATAAATCATGATAATTTATTTACATTAATACTTCATACGGTAATTTCTTAGTTTGCATACCACTGGGCTTGCCAAAGTACAACTTCAAATTACACATTCAAAGAGCACAACCTATCTTAGATTTTCTTAAGAACCTGTTACTGTGAATGGTTTGATTTAAAATAACTTGCAAGTGTTAAAATATGGCATGTAAGTTCGGTTCAAAGAGTAATAATTCAAAATCTCCATCTCAGCAGAGCAAATGTTTTGAACCATTATATTATTCAGTGTATGTTCTTGAGTGTTTGAAGCCATGTAACAAAAATATCTAGAAGCTGTAAAGTACAAACAAATTCAGCCAAATTGTACTCTATTCACAACTTGTTCTTTGATTTTCCCTGTTCAACGTAAACATTCGTATAATTAGTTCATTCAATATAGATGTGGTACAGCTTTTCAGCAAAGCAAATAGTAGCCTCATTTGTCACAACTTCAAAGTGAATTGTTATGACGCGCCACATTATGCAGGACACCTATTAAATCAAAACTGCTGTGTAATTATGTATGTTATGTTTATTGCATATTTACTAAGATCAGGGCGATTGTAGAATTAAAGTTTCTTGATTATAGATGTATTGTGACGCATATTAGTGCAATGTTAACGTACTTGTAGTGTGTGTGTTTTGCTGTAGACTCTATTGAACTATTTAACTATTTTTCTGTTCTCAGTGTAGTGCAATACGTTTTATTGAAAAACTTGCCATAAAGAATGAATAAAAAATATGTAGCAAATTATAAATAAATGTGCGGTGTGTTATTTTATTTCATAATAACGCGAAATTTCATAATTTGCGAAACAAGGCGGGTGGGGGAAGGGGAAAGTTATTGACAACATAATATGTGCTTTTTATACAGGGTGGCCCACCAAAAATAAAACGTACAAAGCGTGTTTTAACAGGCCAAATTGGTATATAACGGATAGGGAGTCTTTCTGTAAGAAAAAGATACCAAGATAGGGTTGCTGAAACTACTGGATCAAAATGGGGATGTTCTTAAGAGTTCGCCATCGGCTTTGGATGGTGGAGGTGTGCTTGTCCGTTGCATGTTTGGGGGAAAAGAAAATGTTGCCAGTAGTAAATGGGTTTTCGATGCCTATTTTGTTTTAGCAGTAACGTGTTACTTATAGCCAATCGGAGCCCCCTGTGTGTTCTTACGCTTGGTCCAGCCAATCAAAGTGCAGATATGCAAATATCTGTGAAAACGTATTGCACGTTGTCGTACCGTCGAGGGCGCTTGATGGTTGTTGACAGGAAATTAAACATGTTTAGTACAGCGCCGTGTTTGTCGTGATCTCGCTTCACAAAGCAGATACTGTATGCGACCGTGTAAATTAATAGTCTACACCAGCAAAAATTCGTCAGTATGGGTACGTAGGCTCTACTAAGAATTTGCTTTAGGCCTATTTCTGTGGTGTTTTTTTATTGGCACACAATCACAAAATTCACATCATTTTGGCGGCCGGCTAACTTGTACAGCGCCCTCTACATTATTATTAACAGGTATTAAATTACCCGACATTTGAGCATGGACTGAGGAATTATTCCTCCATGATTTGAGCAAGACTTGTGGCTTTTAATGAAACAGGTCTTCCTGCAGGGACCAAAGCTAAATCTAGTGACGTTGCTAGATTATGCAACAACAGCCGCTTGGTCAAGCGACGATGACGTCGTGCGTCACTTGACATGACACGAGTTTAGCCGACAAATAAACGTTAATGTGAAAACATTGTAAATTTAATTACATGAACTTACAATGTGTATTATTAATGTTGAGAGACAATATCTTCATTCATTGCGTGGAGTACGAGTAGATTCGATGTCTTTTATTTTTTCAAATACCCCTCAGAAATTGTGCCAGCTCTTATCGCAAATATTGCTGCCATTGTTTTGTCACAATGGTCACAAGGAATTGTTCAAATGAAAAAGGCAATATTTGCTGCTTTTTTTATTCCCCTGTGACCATTGTGATGTCACAATGGCAGCGATGTTTCATGTGGGTGTGATAATGTCGTTATAGTCTTATCGTAAACGGGAATGGCGGCTCTAGCAAATGTTAGACTGGTTCCCAGTCCTTCAAGCTTCTTTTACAGACTACAAATAACGATTCGCGAAGAGAAGTAAATTTGGCTAAGCTTTTTGTAGACCTACAAATGGTTCTGATATTTCTTCTTCATTCTCCTTGTCATGCTTGTTACACAAGTCAATTACACTCTAGGTGGCACAACACTACATTCATACTTGGGGGTTGAGATAACCAATGACCTTAAATGGGGGAACCATATCAAATCCATCTCTGCCAAAGCAAACAGAGCCCTTGCCTTTATTAGACGCAACCTACACTGCTGCCCTCAGGATCTCAAGTCCATCGCGTACCAGACCCTGGTGCGCCCGCTTCTGGAGTACTCGGCAATTAGCCCTATCAGCAATCATTTGGGATTCCTACACACAGGAACAAAAAGACAAACTTGAGATAACACGGAGAAGAGCAGCCCGCTTCGTCTGCAGAGACTACAACCGCACAAGCAGTGTTACAACTATGCTAAAATCTCTCCAGTGGGACACCTTAGAAAGCAGACGGAAAGTGGCACGAATCTCAATGCTCCACAAAATCCACCATGGTCAGGCTGCCGTCCCCCAAACAAAGACTGCTTCAAATACTCATATTTCCCCCCAAACAGTAAAAGACTGGAACACATTACCACCAGACGTCATAGCCATCACAGACTTTTAGACCTTTAAAGGAGCCGTCATATCTCACCTTAGAAGCGACTAAAAACTATACTGCGCACACTCACTCTTCTCGTTTGGCTTTAGTAAGAGCGTTGGGAATATTGATCCAGATTCAGATCCAATGTTAACATAAGAAAATAATGACCTAATGTCATGTGACGCTATGTTATTGTCGCTTGATCAAGCAGCTGTTGCACAATCGAGCAACATTGCTAGATTTAGATTTAGCTTTGTTTTCTGACCTGTTAAACATTGTTCAATAACGTTAATGCTAGACCCTGGTGATAGTTTACTGTCTTAGGCCCTAACAATAGCCTGATTCTGTACTTTGCAGCCCTAGCCTTCCATCATCTGCACATGTCCGTTGATCATCAGCCCCCATGCCCAGGCTGTTCAACCTATCTCATTGAGCCTTACATCCGATGCAAGTTGTGTGGTCCTCCTCACCTCAATATCTGCCTATATGTGAGAATTATTTAGACTTACAATAGCTATTACGCAATAACTATTACGATATAAATAAACTGAAATATCGTGTTGAAATATTAGTTTTTGATTGGAGTCGTTCGCACTGCAACTTCATGGCGCATGCGCTAGTGAGGTCACAAACCAACCACTAGTGAACTATTGGTCCTTGATCGAACTTGCTCCTGGTAGGAGAAACACTGGCCACGTGCACGTATCATGCAGGTATGGGACAAGGTAGGCATGACTTGATGTAGATTTGTGCACAAACCGATGGTATCTTCCCACATCAGGCGTCGTCAACGATGCTTTCTTATGTCCATTATAACTGCTCAAGACATACCTGTTCTTGCACACAGGAGTTCATAAATACTCTAACAGTTTTAAAATTGTAGCAACAGATTACATTGAGAGGGTACTAATCTTTAAAAAATTATGTTTCTGTCCTTTGCAGATATCTTTATTTAATCGTTTAATAAATTTACCTCCATTTGCACAGGTCATCTATGCCCCGTTTTGTACCCCAAACTCAAACAGATTTTCTCATTTCTGACACTGTGACTGAACAATAATGATATGACATTCAGAAAAATAGTTTTAAAAGAAAGAACAAGATTTGACATGAACTCTTTAATTGTTTTTGTATTCCTACCTTGTAGTGCTTTTCTAAAGGATGGGAGAACAACAGACATCAAAGTAACCATGATTATGACATCATTGTAAGTTAAATTTACATTTCTGAAAAGTGGCTGCAGGTCTTGAGATGTCAAGGTTCTTGGAGCAATTAAATGATTGTCGCTATAATGAAGTTGCTGAAATATAAACTATAACTACACCATCAGCATTGAGATTGCAAACATTGCTGTCAATGACAAACCTCTGTGGAGTAATGGTGTAAATATTGTGATAATTGGACTTTTGATCTTGCACACGAGACGCATCATACATTGTCTGTCAATCCCGAGTAAAGCTACTCAGTGCTATCCACAGTACCTACGCGTAGTATAAGCTAAGTCCTTTAGACTTTGGTTTTGGTTTTACCAGAATAAAGACTCAGTTTATCCTTTCATTTTCATTTCAGACTAATGAGTTTCCAGTGTTGGACCCAGCATGGAGTGCTAAAGATGAAACAAAACTACTGGATGCCATCGGGGATTGTGGAATTGGAAACTGGTAAATTGAACATTTATTCAGAAACATGAATCACACTGCAAATTAGGGCTGTAAATATATGTGACCCAGCACGAGTAAATGAGACACTTTGAGTCAAAAATGAAAATTTTGATTTCATCATTTAAAGCTTGTTTAGCTTTAAATGATGAAATCAAAATCTCAATTTTCTTTTTTGCCTCAAAGTGTCTCATTTACTCGTGCTGGGTCACATATTAGCTTAAGCTTATGTATTAAGTTTGTGTGACACTAACATCGGTTCGTTTCTTTTTACTTCCATTCATTTTATGCAAATGAACAGGCAGGACATAGCCAATCAGGTTCCAGGGCGGAGTAGACATGAGTGTGAGCAGCACTACACCAAGATCTTTGTTGAGAGCTCCAAGCCTCCATTTCCTGGTAAGATCAAAGGTGTGGCCTATATTTAGTGGGTTAGCAAGTCACTCCTCAAGCTTGCTCCAACATTCAAAGACCATGCTTATGCCATATTCAATAGAGAAATTGTAAAACTAATGTAGCTATTTTAACATTTGTCTTCAGAGTTTCCTGGGGAGATGAAGCCTGGCCATTCTAAGGCTATACCCTGTCGATGTAAGTATCTATAATTTCTGACCTGGGGTCAACTACATTTAAATATTTACATAACTGAAAATTTAAGTAATTCTGTGTGTACAGGTACCTGAGAAATTGACCAGTCAGACAACAGTAGAATTGTTGAAGCACATAGCAACAATACAGTATCAGAGTGAAGTCAGGATTCCAGACTTGTTACTATTCATCTAAGCTATATCCATATCACTCGGCTATTGCCAGGACTAACGTGCATCTATTTAAGCTACTAGCTAATAGCTGCATTCACTTCCCATATAATCATGTATTATTTTCAGCCTTCAGCGAAAGTAATTTGTGTCCAACATTTATTTACTTTCTTTGAGTGATCCTATTCAACAGCTGTTTTGATTGGCTGTTTCAGGGAGTGAGGATCCAGTTCGACCAATTAGGGATTCTCAGAAAGCCATTGATATGGCTGGCTACCACCCTGCAAGAGGGGATTTCAACACGGTACATGTGTATAGAATAGTTTAGAATTATCTGCCTTACAATGTCTGCTGCCTTTTGTATTCTTAATTTTGTAAATATTTGTTTATACAATTTGTTGTCCTATTTAAGGTTTTAAAAATGATTTAAGATATACTACTTACATTGTTTTTCAATGTAAACAAGTATTGTTTTTGTCTTTATTTTAGGAATATGATAATTATGCTGAATGTGATCTGAGAGATATTTACTTCCACAATGAAGACGATAAACTCTTAACCGGTAAGACTTAAAATGACAAGTAGCATCTTGTACAAGAGCGACATCCCTTTGTTGGATAACATAAACCAGTGAACAAGGTGTACACATTCGATGAAATTCCAATATTGGCTTTGCCTATTACTTGCTCTCAAAGAGTTTGTCAGACAAGTGAATCAGTGGTTTTATATCTTGTCTTTTTGCAGAACTAAAATTTGCTGCTGTAGACATCCACCAGTCCAGAAAAAAGGAAAGACAACGAAGGAAAAAGTAAGTTGAATAAGTTTGAAGTAGTTCCTTTTCTGCCTGATGATCTCAAACGCAACAGAGTCTTGAATTCAAAAACAACTGTCTGTAGTCTGAATCTGGAGTTGGAAAGATCTTTGGCTTATAAGACAGTTGTTAATTTGTTTATTTTTTTATCTGACCTTTTTTTTTTTTATTTGTTTAGGATCGTCAGAGATTTTGGCTTGATTAATCTGACGAAACAGAACTGTAAGTATAACAATAACAAGTAGTGTTTCTGTCAATTCCATTAGATACTTCAGTATCTATGATCAAAATATCAAATAAGTTTCTATTTTGTTCATATTTTATTCATTGCTCTCATAGTGCAAGAGAGAACTCACACAGAGGCAGTCCGTAGCCTGATCAACAAACTCAAACCGTTGGCCAGACTACACACACCGCTAGCACAAGACAAGCTATTGGAAGGGTTAATATGTGAGTGCTTAGTAAGTGCTTAGTTAGGATTTATATAGAAAATGGGGAAAACAAGATAAACTAATTAATAGGAAAAAAATAGATTTTTTATTATAAAGTTTTGAAAAGGTCATTTCATTTGAAGGTAACCAATTGATGAAAGTATGTTTGTGACGTTACATGTATTATGTGTAAAGTTGTTTTGAATGCAAATAATTTAGTTTTTTTCTTATAAAAGATGAGCTTGACTTGAAGACCGAGATTGACAGGTTGCAAGAATATCGTCTAAACGGGATAAAAAACATGATAGGTAAGAACACAATGTATTATCACTGCCAACTGATTAAACTTGTTAGTATGATGTCTAACCCTGCACCAGCCCATTGTTGGAAGGGTGATTTCTAGAACCTGGTGGTTGGGGGAAGGTTGGAAAATGTCAAGAGTGGTGTCTGTCTTCAGTTTGTTGAGGCTAGGACTTGGCTCTATTGGCAGGATTTTTATTTCAAGTCCCAATTCGTTCAATTGAACATTCTTAATATTTTTAAAGTTCTTTTAGACATTTCTCTGATACCCTTTCTCTGTTTCTTACTTTTAGGTGCTAGGTTGTATGACAGACTAAAAGCCAGGCGAGCTAAGAGGGAGAAGACGCATCATCTTAACGATGTCTTGGCAACCAGCCAAGATCCCATCGCATGCAGGCAATGGTTGCTTCGTCAGGCACTAGTGTAAGAAATTTCAAGTCTGCTTAAGTAGGAACTCAAGTCTGCTTAAGTAGGAACTCAAGTCTGCTTAAGTAGGAACTCAAGTCTGCTTAAGTAGAAACTCAAGTCTGCTTAAGTAGAAACTCAAGTCTGCTTAAGTAGGAACTCAAGTCTGCTTAAGTAGAAACTCAAGTCTGCTTAAGTAGGAACTCAAGTCTGCTTAAGTAGGAACTCAAGTCTGCTTAAGTAGGAACTCAAATCTGCTTAAGTAGAAACTCAAGTCTGCTTAAGTAGAAACTCAAATCTGCTTAAGTAGAAACTCAAGTCTGCTTAAGTAGAAACTCAAGTCTGCTTAAGTAGAAACTCAAGTCTGCTTAAGTAGAAACTCAAGTCTGCTTAAGTAGAAACTCAAGTCTGCTTAAGTAGAAACTCAAGTCTGCTTAAGTAGAAACTCAAGTCTGTTAAGTAGAAACTCAAGTCTGCTTAAGTAGGAACTCAAGTCTGTTAAGTAGGAACTCAAGTCTGTTAAGTAGAAACTCAAGTCTGTTAAGTAGAAACTCAAGTCTGCTTAAGTAGGAACTCAAGTCTGTTAAGTAGAAACTCAAGTCTGTTAAGTAGAAACTCAAGTCTGTTAAGTAGAAACTCAAGTCTGCATTGTAGTTCTGCTCAAACTTAAAGCTTGGCAGTAGCACCACCTGGGCTGCGTTCCACTCGCGCGAACAGTGCAAATGATCACCAATTGTTTTTGTTCACGTCCAATGGAAAATTGTTTGTATAGTTGGCAAACGTTGGCAATGTTTGCGTGAATTTTGAAGCCCTCAGATTGGGAGTGTTGGCAATTCTATTTTTCTGTACATGGACTCTCTCAAGTCTCTTTGTGTTTGTTTAGTGTTTTTTTTTCTTCCAGTCAACAGCTTAATTTCTTATCTGTTTTTCAGTGACGCCGGCCACGCTGAGCTGTTGCCCATCCTACCCGGTGCAGGTAAGCTAATTAATATTGTCTCTGATGATATATACATTAATGTATGCATTTATTAGATAAGACCATCCTTAAATCAATCTTAAGTTTTAAGTTCAGCCGCGTTGCTATGGAAGTTAGGACATGTTTAACGCGTCTTAACTTTAGTGAAAGCGATCCTAAGACGAGACGCCTCTCTCTTCCTAAGACGCAACTTAACGTTTTGTGAAATCGGCCCCTGGCCCTCTTAATCTATTTCAGGTCATTCCAGTTGGCAGTTTGCAGCAGTTTTAATCATTTCTAAACTCAAATAGGCTCATTCGGTTTAGAAAGTCCTAACAACTCCAGACATCTGATGAAAGTGTAAGATACTTACAAAGTGTTTTCAGTTTCAATGTCAGTTACTAAAATGTTACAATGTACATTTCTTATTTGTAGGTCGCAAGTCGGCCCCACCCCTTGATCTGACAGGTTTTGCTGGCTACGAGAAACTCAACGAAAAAGAAAGAGAAGTAAAATAAGTTCATGTCTGCAGAAAATTCTTTGTTTAGCACTTGAATACCCATGAGTATTCCTGTTATATGTGTACTAAAATAGTAACTATTCTCCTCCCCCAACCCACACACACACATCCACACAATTAGCTTTACCTTCTATACGTACTGTGGACATTCCTTTGTCTTCGTGTAGTTAAGAAACGTTGGCTAAATACTCATTTTTCTCGCTTCCCCCCAAACAATTTAACCTCAAATTAAATTATGGGCCTCTCAGCTGTTCCTCTTACCTTTTCTAATACCGGCGGGGCCCGGGCCCTTAAACTGCAAGGGAAACGGCCGGCCTTGCAAGACCCATTTAGACAGGGTGCCGTGTGTCTGGGGGATCCTCCTTGGCCCGCCTCCCACGTGATTCTCCTGGAAAACTGCCTAGAATCAGTCTATCGTTATACTTCTATACAATGGTTCTTTTATTCTTTTGAAACGTTCTCATTCTTTTCCTATGTGATAATTGTTCCTTCTGACTCCAAGTTTTTATATTTTCCACAGTTCACTTGATTGTTTTTTAGTACTACCTATTGTCTTATATTTGTACACATTCCCGCCGTGAATATGGCCACTGATGCCGGCACGGCGTTAAACCCAAAACTCACTCGCTCACTCACTTACCTTTTCTATAATTATATAACCCATTTTATAACCAGTTTTTCCTCTAAAGCTTCCTCTAAAACTGGTTCTGATCTTGTCCATTTCTTGATAAAAGCCTAATATTTTTGATATTCTTCTTGACTCCACAGCTGTGTGCGACAGTTCGTATCATCCCAGAGGCCTACTTTGAATACAAACGAGTGTTCCAGAATGAATGCGAGCGGATTGGCCACCTCAAGCTGAAGCAAGCCCGCAATCTGATCAAAATTGATGTCAACAAGATCCGCAAACTCTTTGACTTCTTGGTCAAGGAGGGTCTTGTTAATACCAGCTAGTAGGACCTGAACCAAGGACCCTGGGGCTAATAGGCAAGTGCTCATCAAGTTACACACAAGTGTAGTGTGATATCAGCTTTCGTTTTGGAATTGTTCCAGTTTGAACTCTTTTGATTTATCATGTAGTTTACCTTTGACTCGGGATTGGTTCCACTGCCTATACAGAGCACTGAGAAGCTGACGTGTTTTGCGCTCTGATTGGATAGATTTTGTGTGACCTGTGAACTAGAGGTCACCAGTTGATTTGTACTAGTGTATTCGATTTGAAAGGTCATAATTCGATTTGAAAGGTCATAATACGCTACCCAGAATGCTTTGCGTTTCCTTCAAAGAAATCTGTAAAGCCGCATCAGTGCTTCCCAGCAGCCAGTATAGGCGGTGGGACCGAGCGAAAGTTAACCCTTCAGTTAATTTTGTCAACATTTGAGTTTTTAGAAACAATTTACATTTCCAAGGGGTTACATTTGTAAGGGGTTACTAACCCCTACAAATATTAATTTTATCAAAAAGTATAATTTTGCAATTTTTGTTAAAAAAGGCAAGGCTAACCATTAGTTAGCCTTGCTTTTTTTAGTAAAAATTCGCAAAATTATTTCTTTTAGGGAAATACAAAATTGTAAGAGGTTAGCCTTGCATTTTTGTTAAAATTGGTCAACATTTGAGTTTTTGGAAACAATGTAAATTTCTAAGGGGTTAGCCTGGCAGTTTTCGTAAAAATTTTCAAAATTAGACTTTTTGATAAAATTATTATTTGTAAGGGGTTAGCCTTGCCTATTTTAGTAAAAATTGTCAAAATCATACTTTTGGGGGAAATACAAAATTGTAAGTGGTTAGCCTTGCATTTTTATTTAAAAATGTGATCTTTTAATTGAAAAAAAAATGATTATAAGGGATTAGCCTTGCATTTCTAAGGAAAATTCACCAACATTTGAGATTTTGAAAACATTTAAATTGTAAGGGGTTAGCCTTGCATTTTTGTTAAAATTGGTCAACATTTGAGTTTTTGGAAACAATTTACATTTGTAAGGGGTTAGCCTTGCATTTTCAGTACAAATTTCCGAAATTAGACTTTTTGATAAAATTAACATTTGTAAGGGGTTAGCCTTGCATTTTTTGTAAAAATTGTCAAAATTATACTTTTGGGGGAAATACAAAATTGTAAGGGGTTAGCCTTGCATTTTTATTAAAAAATGTGACCTTTTAAGTGAAAAATAATGATTAGGGGTTAGCCTTGCATTTTTAAGAAAAATTCCCAACATTTGAGTTTTTGAAAACATTTAAATTGTAAGGGGTTAGCCTTGCAGTTTTGTTAAAATTGGTCAACATTTGAAAATGGTAAGAGGGAAGCCTTTATACATTTTTTCATTTGGCCCAAACAACAAATATTACTTTTTTGTCCAACTTCAATTGGTGGGAAAAAAACTAAAAAGCTAAGCATCATAAAACTAGAAATAACAAAATATAAACGGTCAGTCGACTTCAATAGTTGCCAGTAGTTTTATTTATCAAAACAAACACTGTACAGACATTATCAAAGATGAGTGTTTATAGCATGACTTTTGTAAGTCGGATGCAAACATGTACCAATCATGTAAAAATATTTAGTACAAACTGTTGTTCAACTTCAAGCATAGGCAGTATTATTATTACATCCCTACAAAATATAAGCAAAATAGAACATTATTGAAAAATTTATGTAAGACTTGTTAGAATAAATTCTCAGTTTTGGCTAAAAAGTCAGACAAGTTTTAGTTGGGATTTTGAATTTTCTATGTATCACCCTACCTTCAGTAAATCTTGATTAGCGTTGAATTAATTTGACCTCAACATATTTTACGTCTTTAGTCCGATTGTTTAACAATTTAATGAGGCAGGACAATTCATACAAGTAACTTTGCAATGGAAGCATTTCACAATTTGACAAGCTTGAACATGATTGTAACCAGCTATTGAAGAATTTGAAGAAATATTTGAAGAGTTAAAAGATTCAACTTAATGTGTTATTTTGTATTCGATGTGAAATATTCTTTCCAAATAAGACAAACGTAAGGGTTTTATACTACGATGTCAAGCAAGAAATTCATTTAAGTTGACAGAGCCATTTTATTTTTTTAACCAAATAAGTAATTTGTTTTGTGGCCTTTTGTGGATAATGTCCATTCCAGGAGTACATGGTATCTAGCCTATCTGCACAAACATAATCTCTATGTCTTGGCAAGGGGGACACAGATGTCTGCTCTAATATCGTTACCAAATTATCTGTCAATCTGATCAAAATGTCACTACTGACTATTTGTTCAGCAGTGCAGCTCTTGGGAAGGTTTGTTGACCAAGGACTGGATAATAAAAACAAAATGAAGGGAACTTCCCTGTCAACTGCAGCAAAGTTCAAAGTTCATTTTTTAGCACAGTTTTGTTTTCATCTAATTTTTGTATGAGTAATTTTTTTCTTGAAATTCTTTAAAAATATCTTTTCGACAGATGCTATGTTCTGAAACCGATAAAAGCCAAAAATATAACTAACAAATCTTTTAGTCAAGCCAAGATGTCTTCTCTTTGAGGATTTTCAGTTCTTCCTGGTACTCCATGTACAATCTCTGCATCTTGAGATTGAAACCAATGATGGGCAGAATTTCTTCAAGAAGATCATGCTTAGACAAACCCTGAATCAAAAGGAATCAATTGAATAATCAACATAATTTTAGTGATTGGATATACAAAGTTTGTTCCAGAAAACAAATTTGAACATTTCTAATTATAGCCTAAAGTGTTGATGTACCGTACAATTCACATTTAATCCTAACGTCACCCAAAACTACTAATACTACTTGAGTAAACTGTAGTATGCAGTACTCTTACTACACTGGCCTATAAGAATTATGTAGTATTTTGTAGTACAGTGTACTGTACCCAAAATAAATGCCTAGGATGTTATAGTAAATAATTAAAAGAACAACAAAAAGGGTAATTTTGTTAATATTTCTTACTGTTTCCATTGGTTGCCATAATGATTCTTTTGCATCTTCTCGATAGAAGGGTCCAAGTAGCTCGACGCACACGTCACGTAACCTAGCTTCTTGCTCTGTAAAGAAACAAAATCAGAAATGGGTTGACCAATTTTACGGAGCAGCCGAGTAAACGGAAAATCGCTTATCATTTTCATTGACTAAAACAGGTTTACAAACCACATTGTGTTTGTAACTGGTAACCTGTTTTTACTTAGCACAACCTTTTTGGGCTAAGCAAATGTTTGTGCTTATTTAGCAGCTCCATGAAATTGGCCTCCGATAAAACTTGAAAGCTCTATGTGCAACATAATAAATGGGTTTTTGTCCAGAATTGAACAAAGACATTTTCTGGAGTTGGACTATAGCCTGTGACTCCTGGATTGCCATTCCGGTGCTCTACCAACTGAGCTATCCAGCCTTATGTTGGCTGTTCCCCAAATTTGCCAATATGTCTTTGTTCAGGAAGCGCTAGTCAGAAACCACAAGCCTCTATATTGCCATGTGACCAGGAATCACGCAACAGAGTTACGATACTAGCAAAGTTAACAATGTTGCAAACTTGCCATCTAGTCTGTTTCCTGTTCTGGTTCATTAAAAAAGACCAATAATAAATGCTCATCGGGATCAAGAACAATCCTACCTTCTTGCACCAGATACCTGACATAGGTCAATAGCCAGAAGCGATATTCCTGAGCTGATTTGAGTGCTTGAGATGCCGATAGTTGGTTCTCAAGATAACTGATAGTTGAGGATTGCTTCAAGGTGTGATCAGAGTGGAACATGCCTCGAGATTGTCTGCTAACCCTGTGAAGAATCAATTTAAAACACGTCATTGATTCAAAACGGCTATGTAATAATGCCAATATCCGTCTATTTAAATATGACCTATCGTTACCATTGCTTACCTCAATGACTGACCATGGAGTGTGGTCAGTGGTCCGGAGACCCGTAATGCATCCTGGGAAGGCTGACATGACTGATGATCCGAGCATTGACTTAAACAATCTCCTTGTTGACTTAGTAACATCCTAAAATGGGAGCAATTTCTACAAATTATTCATTTTAATATCTTTTCAAAACGATAAATTACAGCTGTGAGTGATCCCTGTTTGCTATTTCCCATGTTTGCAGCATTGCTAACGTTGCTAGCCTCATGACTTTGTGAGTGATCCCTGTTTGCTATTTCCCATGTTTGCAGCGTTGCTAACATTGCTAGCCTCATGACTTTGTGAGTGATCCCTGTTTGCTATTTCCCATGTTTGCAGCATTGCTAACATTGCTAGCCTCATGACTTTGTGAGTGATCCCTGTTTGCTATTTCCCATGTTTGCAGCATTGCTAACAATGCTAGCCTCATGACTTTGTGAGTGATCCCTGTTTGCTATTTCCCATGTTTGCAGCATTGCTAACAATGCTAGCCTCATGACTTTGTGAGTGATCCCTGTTTGCTATTTCCCATGTTTGCAGCATTGCTAACAATGCTAGCCTCATGACTTTGTGAGTGATCCCTGTTTGCTATTTCCCATGTTTGCAGCATTGCTAACAATGCTAGCCTCATGACTTTGTGAGTGATCCCTGTTTGCTATTTCCCATGTTTGCAGCATTGCTAACATTGCTAGCCTCATGACTTTGTGAGTGATCCCTGCTGCTATTTCCCATGTTTGCAGCATTGCTAACATTGCTAGCCTCATGACTTTGTGAGTGATCCCTGTTTGCTATTTCCCATGTTTGCAGCATTGCTAACAATGCTAGCCTCATGACTTTGTGAGTGATCCCTGTTTGCTATTTCCCATGTTTGCAGCATTGCTGACAATGCTAGCCTCATGACTTTGTGAGTGATCCCTGTTTGCTATTTCCCATGTTTGCAGCATTGCTGACAATGCTAGCCTCATGACTTTGTGTATAGGATCCCTGGCTACACGGGTTTATGGCTTTTGACTTTTAAGGGTAGCTTTTAGAAGTCTTTAAGTTAAAATCACTCACCAACACGACATGGATGAGCTGTAGCTATATGACCTTCCATTGGACAGTGACACACCTGGTACACCTTGCTCGGTTACCAGTGAGTTTATGATGGTTACATCCCCACCTCAAGGTTGTTTAGAAAAGAGAAAATAATCAACAGAATTTAGAATGAAATAATGTATTAAACACGTAATTAATTCAGCCGTTGGAACTAAACGACACAAAAAAGGTAAAAAGAAAACGGCCAAATAACTGACAGTAATGAACAGCCCAACCAACCGACATACGTACAAACAGACAAACAAACAATTGACAAACACACAGACTGACTTATTACCTTTCATGATGGGTAGCAATGATTCTTTTCTAACGACGGCTTTCATCCTCTTCAAGTCCCTGCAGCCCAAACATCAAAACTTGAAACTAAGTTTGGTTTAGTCATTTTTAGAGAGATCTTTATTACATCTGCTAGAATGTAACAAAAGACAGTTGCTATTTCAGTGATTACTACTCGGTCTTACCAAACATACAGCATTCCAAGTGACGTAATAGCCATTGCGTAACGGCTACTACAATGTAGTATACTGACAACAGAGGGCAGTAGACAGGCTGGAATTAACCTCCGACCTCCACAGGTGAACATGTTGAGTGTTTGGTTCTCGCAGCTCACGCACACGACTGAACTGAAATGATGATATGTGGAAAATATACAATGATCCAGAAGGTGAAACTGACTTTTTGCAAGATTTTTGCAAAATGACTGAAGCTGCAAACATGAACATTTGGAAAGGAAGGACAGAGGAATGCATTTGTAACCCTTTAAATCTACAGCTTGCCATTTACAGTTGAATAAGTTAAGATGGACTCTGTGCATTGACTCCCACACAGTCTCATTGTCCTTACTACCTACTGACCTGTTTCCTGTAATGAGGATTCCTCTACTGATGAGTATTGACTCCCATACAGTCTCATTGTCCTTACTACCTACTGACCTGTTTCCTGTAATCAGGATTCCTCTACTGATGAGTATTGACTCCCATACAGTCTCATTGTCCTTACTACCTACTGACCTGTTTCCTGTAAGGAGGATTCCTCTACTGATGAGTATTGACTCCCATACAGTCTCATTGTCCTTACTACCTACTGACCTGTTTCCTGTAATCAGGATTCCTCTACTGATGAGTATTGACTCCCATACAGTCTCATTGTCCTTACTACCTACTGACCTGTTTCCTGTAAGGAGGATTCCTCTACTGATGAGTATTGACTCCCATACAGTCTCATCGTCCTTACTACCTACTGACCTGTTTCCTGTAATCAGAATTCCTCTACTGACGAGTATTGACTCCCATACAGTCTCATTGTCCTTACTACCTATTGACCTGTTTCCTGTAAGGAGGATTCCTCTACTGATGAGTATTGACTCCCATACAGTCTCATTGTCCTTACTACCTACTGACCGGTTTCCTGTAATAAGGATTCCTCTACTGATGAGTATTGACTCCCATACAGTCTCATTGTCCTTACTACCTACTGACCTGTTTCCTGTAAGGAGGATTCCTCTACTGGTGAGTATTGACTCCCATACAGTCTCATTGTCCTTACTACCTACTGACCTGTTTCCTGTAAGGAGGATTCCTCTACTGATGAGTATTGACTCCCATACAGTCTCATCGTCCTTACTACCTACTGACCTGTTTCCTGTAAGGAGGATTCCTCTACTGATGAGTATTGACTCCCATACAGTCTCATCGTCCTTACTACCTACTGACCTGTTTCCTGTAAGGAGGATTCCTCTACTGATGAGTATTGACTCCCATACAGTCTCATTGTCCTTACTACCTACTGACCTGTTTCCTGTAAGGAGGATTCCTCTACTGATGAGTATTGACTCCCATACAGTCTCATCGTCCTTACTACCTCTCAGTTTATGTACTGTGGTTCCTGTCAAAGGATGAAAAATATCAATAAAATAGGGTAAACTCAATTTTAACCGCATTGTCAAAACCATGTTTGACAATCTCACTGTTTACCATCAGCTAACTGGTCAGTGTTACATGCAGATCATTCAATAGTAAACCTCCTGAAAATCCCACATCCGCATTAGTCTGTCTTAATACGCTCTCAGCATGTATACTTTAAAATGATCTCAGACTTACCACCAGCAGTGACGTTGTTTTCCAATTCCACGACAAGTTCCGGTTCGTTGCATCCACTTGGCTGAGGTATTTTGAATTCAGAATTCTTTGGAGTTGATGGTACAGTAATCTTGATGGATGGCTTGGGTGCATAGAACACATTGTCACTTATACCCTGTTTCTATAAGTATCAATGGGAATAAATGTTCTAAATTGATTACAGAATGAGAATATTTCATTCTAACAAAAGCTGGATTGGGAGAAGTGTTACAATGTTTTCTTTTCAATTTATTGGCTTTGTCTTAGGCTTAAGGCAATTTTAGGTTCCAAACTGCGAGAACTCCACCCACATTATAGTGCCTGTTGTGCTTCAAAACATTTAACAGGTTGATATGAACCCAAAAGGTTAAAAACAAAAGCCTATGTTTGACTTGTGACTTGACTTGTGACTTGACTTGTGGCTTGACTTGTGACTTGACTTGTGACTTGACTTGAGACTTGACTTGAGACTTGACCTGCGACTTGACCTGCGAATTGACCTGCGAATTGACCTGCGACTTGACCTGTAATTTTACTTGACTTGTGACTGGACTTGTGACTAACTTTCCTATATTTCTTACTGTCATTGTTCACTCTCTACTTACAGTAGAATCTGCTGTTGTTGTTGCTGTACTTGGTGCTGTATTAGCGGTTGTGGCTACAGCTACGACTGCGGCTGCAGCAGCAGCAGCAGCTATTCTCCCCTGAGTCCTGTACTCTCTTCTTGTTCTCTTGGTGACTGGTTTATCTAAATCAATGTCCTTCCTTTTGTAGGTGATGGAAGGGATGCCACGAGAAGGGGTAGAGGCTGAAACAGTTGGGTCTGTTGATCTGAAACAATTATTAATTTGACAAAAACATTAAAAAGGCATTCATATTTTTTAACACAAAAGATTAAAAACATTGCAAGAGTTCTCGAAACCTTTTAAAAAACCTATGTAGTTTTTACAAAGTTTTAAGAACTCTTGCAGTTTTAAATGACCAATTTATATAGCTGCTCAACATAAACAGAGTTGAACTAAACTGTTTTCAAGATTTGCTTCAATGAATGCGATTCTTACTTAGCAGCAGCAGCAGCTTCAGCACATGCTGCAGCAGCAGCCGCTGAGGCCATCGCTGCAATATCAGTCACTCCCGACTGAGAGGCAGTCACTACCGACTGAGAGGCGGTCACTACCGACTGAGAGGCAGTCACAACCTCAGCATCCGGCACGGCCTTCTCTACCATCAAACTGGCTGGAATCTGACCGATGTCGCTGGCTGGCTTCTGACCGACGTCGCTGGCTGGCTTCTGACTGACATCGCTGGCTGGCTTCTGACTGACATCGCTGGCTGGCTTCTGACTGACATCGCTGGCTATTTTGGCCTGGTCATTAGGCTGGTGGTCACTGAGCTGGCGGTCACTGGGCTGGCGGTCACTGGGCTGGCGGTCACTGGGCTGGCGGTCACTGGGCTGGCGGTCACTGGGCTGGCGGTCACTGGGCTGGCGGTCAGTGGGCTGGCGGTCAGTGGGCTGACGGTCAGTGGGCTGACGGTCAGTGGACTGGCGGTCACTAGGCTGGCGGTCACTGGGCTGGCGGTCACTGGGCTGGAGGTCACTGGGCTGGTGGTCACTGGGCTGGTGGTCACTGGGCTGGTGGTCACTGGGCTGGCGGTCACTAGGCTGGCGGTCACTGGGCTGGCGATCACTGGGCTGTTTGGCCTTTTCTTGTAGTTTAGCTTCGTTGGAGGGTTTCTGGGTGAAGCGACTGTCTAGAGCTGACATGGGCTGGACAGTTGCAACACAATCACAAATCAAAAACCAATTTGTTATTTTTACAAAGGCTCTTATTTGGTTTGCATTTTTAGCAGCCATCTTCAAGATGCTTTTCTTTGTTTTTATTTAGTAAGAATGATTGTGTAACCCTGTAAGGCAAACAAAAAGACAGTTTGAATGTATAATCTATGGACATTTTTAAGTGTGTTCTTGCCAATTTTTTGGTTTAATTATTCCATTGTTCTTATGTTTTTCCGTATGTGAATTAATTTTATGTACAATTCTTGCATTAAATGACAAATTGAGACCATAGAGTAGTAATTTACAAATTTGCAATGTAGTCAGTGTTTCTACAACATTAAACAACACAAAGCAGGATGGGTCTAAAAAATGCAAAGATTTCCCAACAATAAGCAATGATGTCGTCTTACCGCGGTAGTGTTGTCACTGTTGGTGACCCCATCCACGACCTCTGTCTTGACCGTGACCTTACTCTGACCTTCGGTGAATACATTACTGGTTGGCTGAGCTTTTTGATTGGTTGATGTAGGGCTGGTAAACATGCTTTGACTGGCACTAGAGAATGGCCTGGGGGCAACGCTAGAAAGATTCCACGGTAAAAATTGCAGCTCTTAGTTTACTAATGAACCCTTAAATGCTCCGTCGTAAAAATTATTTAATGCTTGCATTACAATTTAGGGATTAAAACCAAATTCACTGCTTGCTACAAGATACTTGAAGTCACTGGGACCAAAACAAGTTTTTTTAAAGAATTTGAAGCCACTCTAACAGAACTCAGTTTTGCAATAAAAATTAAGAACTTCCATAACTTACTGTTAATGAAAAACATAACTATATTGCTTAAAATAGTCACTTCCAGAATAATAAAGAATTCGCAAGTATCAACTTATTCCCACATGTTGTTCAAAACATTTTTTTGCATAAATTCCTAACAAGCAGGCTGAAGAGTTGCAAGTTATGAATTCCAACTGTCTTGATTTAAATAATGAATGTAAGTACCCAAAACTGGCTCGCTGAGGAGCAATATACAATGGCGTGATCCTCCGTCTACCATCTGCAGTTATTGTCTCAATCTGTTGGCTCTTCACATCCTAAACAAAATGACAAGCACACATTTCGTTTTAAATTCATATCTTTACGTTCTCTTAAAGAAAGTTTGATTGAAAATGTGCATATTGTGCAAACTAACATTTAACACACATACTGGTTAGAGGCAGTTGGAATAGACTCCAGAACCATGAAGTAAGTACTTATCAAATGAAGTAATATCAAATCAATAGGAGTTGACTTTAATTTCCTGGAATGAAGTTACTTTAAGATCTCTCTAGTATTGATTGAAGTCATTTGATTTGTATTCATTATTTCTGCAAATACTGGGACTCACCAATGGCTGTCCCTCTATGAGAGGTGTCTGGATGACATTCTTAGTGGGTGTGGTCATCATCTTGAGTTTTGATGCCTGTTTCTCTCGTAGTTCCCGTTGCTGCTGTTGTAGCTTCAGCATCTCAGGATTCTCAATAATGCGATTAGCAAGATTGGTTGAGTCTGAGGATAAGATGCTCTTACCATAAACCTTCTCGTGGAGGTTGGCCTGACGAGGAATTAGAAGATACAACAAACTTCAAAATCTTTACAGGGTTATTTTTTTTTAATTCAATGTGAGGTTGTAATGGGCCTATACATTCTGTTTGAAAGAGATTTTAGGTTGGCGGGGAGAGGGGGTGGGGGGGCCTTAATTCCTTGTGTCTGCATCTCACAGTGTTCTTGGAAGGTTCTTTTAGTCATATTAGATTACTTTTGGGGTATTTGGGATACTCTCTCAGTGTGTTCAACGAGTGCTTTTAAAGATGCTCCTTGCTCTTGGTGCTTTAAGGGTGCTTAAGGGTAGAGTAATTTTCAGGGGGATCTTGTGTGCTATTTAGGTGTCCTTTAGTAGTTTTGGGGGAACAGTTGTGACTTGGCCCAGACGTTATCTTTCTACACCCAGAAATATCTTGCAATGGGTGGCTAGTATTGCTGCCTGGTATAGAACAGTCAGAAAAATTACAAACTTGTGCAAGTTTTGTGTGCAAGTTTTGTGTGTTAAAATGAGAGAAATGTTGCTCAAAAGTGTCACGAGAAAAGCCAGGAAAGCTGAGACAATCAGAAAGCGTGAAAACGTGGCATGACTTTGTACCTTTTCATCGTTGGTGAGTTGTTTACCGACTTCCTCACAGCTTAACTGGAAATAACAGACAGTGCCGTCTACTGAACATGCCATCAACTCATCACCAGCCGAGCTCCTGACAGGCAAAATATCAAAGCTATATCAATAATGTTCACAGTCGATCTGGTGCAAGGCAAAGAGATTGTAGATTGTGGGTTCCAAACCTCAACGTTACAGGTTGTTAATCAAGTCCAATTTTTATATTCTTCTAGTTTGCGGTTTTGGAGGGTATTTTTTTAAGGAAATAAAGTTCAAATGACTTGTAATGAGTAAACCCCCATACACTTGTGGTGAAGTGGTAAGAGGTTTGCACTAGTAGCTCGTGATCGTGGGTTCAATTGGACCTAAGTGCAGTGTAGAGAAAACCAATGATGAATTATGAGATGACGACCCACCAAATAAAACAGAATTTAGTTCAAAACTAACTAAGGCTGTAGAGTCTAAAAGATGTGAGTAAAAACAAAAAATTCGGTAGGTTTACCACGATAGGTCCATAATGGAGTTATTAAAGATGTCGTGGACTGCCACTAATGGGCGCTTCAATGCCGTCAACTGAAAACAACAAGAATTCAATACAATGATGTATGAATTAATAGTTAAACTTTGCACAAAACTGGGATATCAATAACATTCACAATCTCACTAAAAGAACAAAAATGAATGATGAATGTTTTAACCCTCACCTACTAGGATGTGTGAAAATTCATTTTAAAATTCAATTGATGGATTCAGCGTAAATGGGTCAATTTGAACTTGGCAAATCCCAACATTATTCCCTTATTGTATAATGCACTGCATAGTGTCATTGTTGGCACTTAGATGATGATGCATTTCTTGGTACGTACCCAAATTGAAACGGTTCTATCTCTGCTACCGATGGCACAACACGTATATGGCTGATGCTATAATGAGAAATAAACCAACTTGTGAACGATTGTCGGTATCAGCAATAAATCTGTCATATTAAAAGTTCTTACCAACAAAACGGAAAAACATGAGTGCATTTAAAACATTTAACATTTAAGTTGGCAGCTATATTTTACTGCACTTTAGATTTTAGTCTAGTCACACTGCATGTAACTGTTATCTAATCGATCATAAAAACAAACAAATGTAACCATTTCATTTTTACCTTTGTGTGATTTCCTCTTTTTATTTGCCTTGTAAAGATGTTGGAATTAAATCTCTGGGGAAAAAAACAAGAAAAATAATGTGTAAAACTGATTCTCAATTTTACTAATATTGTATATTTTGCCAACATTTTAGGATTCAAAATAAATTTAAAGTTATTCTTACGACACACGTGACAGCTTTCCGGTGCCCGACGAAATCCATGTTAGCTTTCCAGCCATCACGATCAATGATTTGTGCAGTTGGTCCCCTGTTATTCATTGCATGGGCAGATACAACATAAGCACCGTCTGGTGACCAGCTCAGCCTGAGAACATGTGTTGTTCCACCACACTGTGAACATAAGGGAACGGTCAACATTTAAATGGTAGAATTATTGCCCTTTATATGTTCAAAGCTTACATGTATAAGGTAAAACAAAATCAACAAATTGTACAAAGAATTGACATAAAAACATTCATATCATGAGAGTAAAAACATTTCTGCTCTCGAGAATGGCAAATCCTGTATTGTAATACCTCTTCAAACGGCTTAAAAATGGACGTTTCTTCTTTCCAGTCCATGGTTCTCCAGATTCGAAGACTTTTATCGTCAGACTGAGAAAACAAATCACTTATTTTAATTAAACATTTCAGAAAGAACTTTGTAAAAAAGAATTTGATGAAATATTAACCAGCAAAGAAATAGCCTTCATTTAAGCAAGCCATGATTGATTTCTGAGAAATGGAAATAGGAAGCCATGGTAGGATTCAATTTAACCCTAACCACCCTGAGTCCATCAAAATCCATTTCCTGTTTTGGAGGATTTTAGCGGATTCAGGATACCTCCATATTGAACCAACTGGAGGAGTGTGATGGATTGAGGATTTTAAGCCTAGCGTTACTGCAGGAGTGTGATGGATTCAGGATACAGACATTCAGGTGATGGACTGTGATGGACTCTATGGAGAATTGCACTGCAATTTTTTGTATGCCACCTAGGTATCCTGAATCCGTCACAGTCCATCAAACTTTTGCTGGTGGAGAATGATGGACTCAGGATCTCTCCAGAATGTATACTGGTGGAGTCTGATGGACTCAGGACACCAGCAGTTTTTGCAAACCAAAATTGGTGGACTGTGGCGGATTCACACTGTGAACCAAGAATGTCTGAAACTCTTTTGTTAGTGCCAAAAAGTCTGAAACGTGAACAATAGACTTACGTTTCAGACATGAAATGTCTGAAACGTAAGTAGCAATTATGTTTCAGACATTTCAAATGTCTGAAACGTAAGCTTCCTAATCACCGATTACATTTCAGACATTTGCAAACCTCAAAATGTCTGAAACATAATTAGGTTATAACATTGGCCCAGTCTTGGCCTGGAAATGTCTGAAACGTAATACTGCCATTGATTGTGTAAGGATTAAGAGGTGTGAGACAGCTAGCCTCTGCCACCACCAGTTGTCAACAACCACCACTAACCACAACAACTTGCCTGGCCTTTTGCTACTGTTGTATGCAAATACAAAACCACAGAGCTAACTGTTAATATAACCATGATATAACCACAAACTTTCATGAGTCATTGTATTGGGGGAAGACTGCAGGCCTAGTAGTACAGTACAATTACATGTAGTTATACCCAGATATAAGACCAAGGTACTTCCCCCCCCCCCCCCCCCCCCCATATGCTCTCTAGACTATTGTTACCTAACTCCCCCCCCCCAAAAAAAAAAATTCCCTCTGTCTTATTTCTTTGTTTATATGCAATTAGTATAACTGTACATGTACTACTAGTACTGAGTACTAGAGGTTTAGTACTAATATAATACAAATATTTGAGGGAAAAATAGAATGCTCCGTGGATCATAAACTATCATTACAGCAGTCGACGATCTGTTTACACAACTATACCCAACCTCACATTAACAATATTTTTTTATAGTTGGGTTTCGAGAGTGAAAGGTCAAGAGTGTATTTTCAATGTCAGGCCGACTGGGCATTATGGGAATCAGATGCTGACTGCTGTTAAAATAGCCACTCTAAATAACGCAAGCAGGCCTAATTTTTTGTAATATATCAAAATGAACTATATTTATGAAAAGGTGAGTTGTATTATTGATATGGTATTAATCAAATCCATTATGGTTTGTATTTAAAAATATAAACTGGCTGCACATACGCAGTTCTAGAGCAAATATTTTAGGGGGGCCTACATGTATACCTTCGCACGCGACGTTAACTTCTAAGTTTAGCTAGTCTTTTTTTTTTTTGGGGGGGGGGGGGTGCTAAAGCTTATTATTTTGTTAAAGAGACAAGATAAAAGAGGATTGGCAATGCACGATGCTTTCCCTTCAAAGAATAATACTGTTATTAAAAAACTTGCAATACCGGTACCGCAATAGTACATAAAATACAATACACAATGACAAATGAAACATGTTGTCTAGTCATAACATAAATCAAATAAGTTAAGAGGGTCTAATACATAAATTAACTAGTCAAGGGGTGTCGGGGATGTTTTGGTTCAGATTCTTCCAAAGGCACCATCTTCGCCACACTCGCCGGTACCTTCTCCGCCACACTCGCCGATACCTTCTCCGCCACACTCGTATCATCAATAAAGCGAGTGAGAAACAAGAACGGTGCAGGGTGGGACTATGTTCCTGTGGCTCATTTAGGGACTGAACAAAACCAGAACTTACAAAATCTTGGAAGTGTTTTTTTTACCCTAAAACCCATACCGTTGGTGCAAATTCAACAAAACTGGACACCAGATGTCGGGGCAAGCCTTTGAGTCCAATATGTAAAGGAAAAAAGTTGAGATGTAAAATTTCTAGTCTTCTGGTCAAAAACAATACTTTTGAGCTTGTCTTGTAATTTAAGGCCAAATAAGTGCTTTTTTACCCTAAAACCCATACCGTTGGTGCAAATTCCACTAAACTGGACACCAGATGTCGGAACAAGCCTTCGAGTCAAATATGTAAAGGAAACAAGTTGAGATGTAAAATTTCTAGTCTTCTGGTCAAAAACGCTACTTTTGAGCTTGTCTTGTAATTTAAGGCCAAATAAGTGCTTTTTTACCCTAAAACCCATACCGTTGGTGCAAATTCCACTAAACTGGACACCAGATGTCGGAACAAGCCTTCGAGTCAAATATGTAAAGGAAAAAAGTTGAGATGTAAAATTTCTAGTCTTCTGGTCAAAAACGATACTTTTGAGCTTGTCTTGTAATTTAAGGCCAAATAAATGCTTTTTTACCCTAAAACCCATACCGTTGGTGCAAATTCCATTAAACTGGACACCAGATGTCGGAACAAGCCTTCGAGTCAAATATGTAAAGGAAAAAAGTTGAGATGTAAAATTTCTAGTCTTCTGGTCAAAAACGCTAATTTTGAGCTTGTCTTGTAATTTAAGGCCAAATAAGTGCTTTTTTACCCTAAAACCCATACCGTTGGTGCAAATTCCACTAAACTGGACACCAGATGTCGGAACAAGCCTTCGAGTCAAATATGTAAAGGAAAAAAGTTGAGATGTAAAATTTCTAGTCTTCTGGTCAAAAATGATACTTTCAAGCTAAGTATTGTAATTTAAGGCCAAATAAGTGCTTTTTTACCCGAAAACTCATACCGTTGGTGCAAATTCCACTAAACTGGACACCAGATGTCGGAACAAGCCTTCGAGTCAAATATGTAAAGGAAAAAAGTTGAGATGTAAAATTTCTAGTCTTCTGGTCAAAAACGATACTTTTGAGCTTGTCTTGTAATTTGAGGCCAAATAAGTGCTTTTTTACCCTTAAACCCATACCGTTGGTACAAATTCCACTAAACTGGACACCAGATGTCGGAACAAGCCTTCGAGTCAAATATGTAAAGGAAAAAAGTTGAGATGTAAAATTTCTAGTCTTCTGGTCAAAAACGATACTTTTGAGCTTGTCTTGTGAATTTAAGGCCAAATAAGTGCTTTTTTACCCTAAAACCCATACCGTTGGTGCAAATTCAACAAAACTGGACACCAGATGTCGGGACAAGCCTTCGAGTCAAATATGTAAAGGAAAAGAAGTGTGCATTAGAAATTTCCATTTTTAAACTTTACCCTCCAAAATCCTCCAATATTAATCATTGCATTATTTGGAGGTTTTAGGAGGATGTATAGACATGCAACCCAGCATTTATATGTCGATATGTAAAATATTCCCATAATTAATTTAGCGTTCTGGAATTGAGATTATTAGTGTCGCAATTATTTCTGGTCTCCCAAAATTCAGTGGTCTTTTTGTGTTGAATTAGTGTCGACTCGAGAAAAAAAGAGGCACTGCTAATTAAATTCATTTTTACTGAAAATCTGGGCTAATGATAATAAACATGTATAATTGGTGTTTTTTTAAGATCCCTTTCGATAAATACTGTATTTTTTATACGAGAGACTTTTTTTGGTGTCAAAGGTGTCAAAATAGTTTACTTTTTTTTTTTTAATTGCGCCATAAAAAAACAATTATGATTTTTGAGGAAAATTGAATTTGAAAGTTTGGCCTAATCATTTGATGAAATATCCTTGTCCAAGCATTTTACATGAATTTCACAAGCATTTGTTCCACTTTTGCAACATAACTGGCCTTAATTCTCCCACCAATTAATGGCCTGGGGTACACTTGGCCAGCATGCAAGCAAGTAAGCAAGCTTTTGTTATTCAAATTTATGGGTAATAAACCATCTTCCATGTGCCAGGTACTCTGTGCAGTGTTCCCCTCAAACTGTCCACCTTAACTCTTGTAGATTCCTCCAAGGTGAGTGGAAGCCTTTGTTATTCAAATTTAAGGGTAATAAACCATCTTCTATAATGTGCCAGGTACATACTTTATCCTGTGCAATGTACACTACATGGTAAACTGTACATCACTCTTGTAGATTATCTAGATTACCCGGTATATAGTTTTACTTGTAACTATACATTTTGTACTTGTATACCTCAAATACAAATTAAAAGCAGTAAAACAAAACCCCTCAAATTTGTTTTGTAGTGATTTTCACAGCATTTAATTTGGTTAAGGCCTGCCAAACAATAATCGACGGCAATTTTTCTCTGGAACTATTGATTTTCATAGGTTTTGTAAAAAATGTTTGTCCAGGTTGAATCAAGAACCACCTACATTTAAGCGTTATGCGTACACTCCTGTGTATATTATCTTGGCATCAGATTTACCATTTGTTTTCACATAAATAGTTTTGTTTAACTTGCATTTTTTACTTTATGCATAGACATGTATGCATATAGACATAGTCCTTTGTCCCTTTTTTCAAGTAACAGTTTATCAACCCAGCCAGAGGATTTGCATATGTAATGAGGCCCATAGGACTGCACAGTATCTTGTAGTTTATGATGGACTAATCCTCTTCTATATACACAGTTAAGTTAAGGACTTGCAGCTAGTAGACTCACTTTGTGGCTTTATAGGTCAATCACTGAGTGAAATCTTTTTTGAAAAACAAATTTGTGTTTCTGTATCAATAAAAATTTAAGTGACAAAATTATAAGCTATTTTTGGAGATACCGCGAATTAGTGCAAGCTAGTCCCAAAAGTCTTTTTTTTTTAAATTAAATTACGTAAAAAATAATTGTTTCAATGACGAAAAGCTCTTTTTGTAGATTACCGCAGCCAACAGTGCGTAAAAAAACACCATCAAATCATCAATTGTAAGTTGCAGTAGTATATACTGAACAGGATCATTTAATAGGCCTAAAATGAAATGCTGAATTTAACCAAAGGAAATGCTGTGAAAATCACTACAAAACAAATTTGAGGGGTTTTGTTTTACTGCTTTTAATTTGTATTTGAGGTATATAAGTACAAAATGTATATTTACGAGTAAAACTATATAATCTAGATAATCTACAAGACAAGTGATGTACAGTTTACCATGTAGTGTACATTGCACAGGATACATGTACCTGGCACATATAGAAGATGGTTTATTACCCCTAAATTTGAATAACAAAGGCTTCCACTCACCTTGGAGGAATCTACAAGAGTTAAGGTGGACAGTTTGAGGGGAACACTGCACAGAGTACTTGGCACATGGGAGATGGTTTATTACCCATAAATTTGAATAACAAAAGCTTGCTTGCTTGCATGCTGGCCAAGTGTACCCCAGGCCATTAAATGGTGGGCGATAAGGCCAGTTATCATGTTGCAAAAGTGGAACAAATGCTTGTGAAATTCATGTAAAATGCTTGGACAAGGATATTTCATTGCAAATGATTAGGCCAAACTTTCAAATTCAATTTTCTTCAAAAATGATAATTCTTTTTTTATGGCGCAATTAGAAAAAACAGTAAACTATTTTGACACCTAAATATAATTGCCAAAGTTAAATTGAATCTGCATGTATAAGTCTCTCGTATAAAAGAATACAGTATAATTTATCGAAAGGGATCTCAAAAAAAAAAAATTACCGTATACATGTTTATTAGCATATTAGCCTAGATTTTCAGTAAAAATGAATTTAATTAGCAGTGCCTCTTTTTTTCTCGAGTCGACACTAATTCAACACAAAAAGACCACTGAATTTTGGGAGACCAGAAATAATTGCGACACTAATAATCTCAATTCCAGAACGCTAAATTAATTATGGGAATATTTTACATATCGACATATAAATGCTGGGTTGCATGTCTATACATCCTCCTAAAACCTCCAAATAATGCAATGATTAATATTGGAGGATTTTGGAGGGTAAAGTTTAAAACTGGAAATTTCTAATGCACACTTCTTTTCCTTTACATATTTGACTCGAAGGCTTGTCTCGACATCTGGTGTCCAGTTTTGTTGAATTTGCACCAACGGTATGGGTTTTAGGGTAAAAAAGCACTTATTTGGCCTTAAATTACAAGACAAGCTCAAAAGTAGCGTTTTTGACCAGAAGACTAGAAATTTTACATCTCAACTTTTTTCCTTTACATATTTGACTCGAAGGCTTGTTCCGACATCTGGTGTCCAGTTTAGTGGAATTTGCACCAACGGTATGGGTTTTCGGGTAAAAAAAGCACTTATTTGGCCTTAAATTACAATACTTAGCTTGAAAGTATCATTTTTGACCAGAAGACTAGAAATTTTACATCTCAACTTTTTTCCTTTACATATTTGACTCGAAGGCTTGTTCCGACATCTGGTGTCCAGTTTAGTGGAATTTGCACCAACGGTATGGGTTTTAGGGTAAAAAAGCACTTATTTGGCCTTAAATTACAAGACAAGCTCAAAAGTAGCGTTTTTGACCAGAAGACTAGAAATTTTACATCTCAACTTTTTTCCTTTACATATTTGACTCGAAGGCTTGTTCCGACATCTGGTGTCCAGTTTAGTGGAATTTGCACCAACGGTATGGGTTTTAGGGTAAAAAAGCACTTATTTGGCCTTAAATTACAAGACAAGATCAAAAGTATCGTTTTTGACCAGAAGACTAGAAATTTTACATCTCAACTTTTTTCCTTTACATATTTGACTCGAAGGCTTGTTCCGACATCTGGTGTCCAGTTTAGTGGAATTTGCACCAACGGTATGGGTTTTCGGGTAAAAAAAAGCACTTATTTGGCCTTAAATTACAATACTTAGCTTGAAAGTATCATTTTTGACCAGAAGACTAGAAATTTTACATCTCAACTTTTTTCCTTTACATATTTGACTCGAAGGCTTGTTCCGACATCTGGTGTCCAGTTTAGTTGAATTTGCACCAACGGTATGGGTTTTAGGGTAAAAAAGCACTTATTTGGCCTTAAATTACAAGACAAGCTCAAAAGTAGCGTTTTTGACCAGAAGACTAGAAATTTTACATCTCAACTTTTTTCCTTTACATATTTGACTCGAAGGCTTGTTCCGACATCTGGTGTCCAGTTTAGTGGAATTTGCACCAACGGTATGGGTTTTAGGGTAAAAAAGCACTTATTTGGCCTTAAATTACAAGACAAGATCAAAAGTATCGTTTTTGACCAGAAGACTAGAAATTTTACATCTCAACTTTTTTCATTTACATATTTGACTCGAAGGCTTGTTCCGACATCTGGTGTCCAGTTTAGTGGAATTTGCACCAACGGTATGGGTTTTCGGGTAAAAAAAGCACTTATTTGGCCTTAAATTACAATACTTAGCTTGAAAGTATCATTTTTGACCAGAAGACTAGAAATTTTACATCTCAACTTTTTTCCTTTACATATTGGACTCAAAGGCTTGTCCCGACATCTGGTGTCCAGTTTTGTTGAATTTGCACCAACGGTATGGGTTTTAGGGTAAAAAAAACACTTCCAAGATTTTGTAAGTTCTGGTTTTGTTCAGTCCCTAAATGAGCCACAGGAACATAGTCCCACCCTGCACCGTTCTTGTTTCTCACTCGCTTTATTGATGATACGAGTGTGGCGGAGAAGGTACCGGCGAGTGTGGCGAAGATGGTACCGGTGAGTGTGGCGGATATGGTGCCTTTGGAACAATCTGAACCAAAACATCCCCGACACCCCTTGACTAGTTAATTTATGTATTAGACCCTCTTAACTTATTTGATTTATGTTATGACTAGACAACATGTTTCATTTGTCATTGTGTATTGTATTTTATGTACTATTGCGGTACCGGTATTGCAAGTTTTTTAATAACAGTATTATTCTTTGAAGGGAAAGCATCGTGCATTGCCAATTCTCTTTTATCTTGTCTCTTCAACAAAATAATAAGCTTTAGCACCCCCCCAAAAAAAAAAAAAAAAAAGACTAGCTAAACTTAGAAGTTAACGTCGCGTGCGAAGGTATACATGTAGGCCCCCCTAAAATATTTGCTCTAGAACTGCGTATGTGCAGCCAGTTTATATTTTTAAATACAAACCATAATGGATTTGATTAATACCATATCAATAATACAACTCACCTTTTCATAAATATAGTTCATTTTGATATATTACAAAAAATTAGGCCTGCTTGCGTTATTTAGAGTGGCTATTTTAACAGCAGTCAGCATCTGATTCCCATAATGCCCAGTCGGCCTGACATTGAAAATACACTCTTGAACTTTCACTCTCGAAACCCAACTATAAAAAAATATTGTTAATGTGAGGTTGGGTATAGTTGTGTAAACAGATCGTCGACTGCTGTAATGATAGTTTATGATCCACGGAGCATTCTATTTTTCCCTCAAATATTTGTATTATATTTAGTACTAAGCCTCTAGTACTCAGTACTAGTAGTACATGTACAGTTATACTAATTGCATATAAACAAAGAAATAAGACAGAGGGAATTTTTTTTTTTTTTGGGGGGGGGAGTTAGGTAACAATAGTCTAGAGAGCATATGGGGGGGAAGTACCTCGGTCTTATATCTGGGTATAACTACATGTAATTGTACTGTACTATACTAGGCCTGCAGTCTTCCCCCAATACAATGACTCATGAAAGTTTGTGGTTATTAACAGTTAGCTCTGTGGTTTTGTATTTGCATACAACAGTAGCAAAAGGCCAGGCAAGTTGTTGTGGTTAGTGGTGGTTGTTGACAACTGGTGGTGGCAGAGGCTGTCTCACACCTCTTAATCCTTACACAATGGCAGTATTACGTTTCAGACATTTCCAGGCCAAGACTGGGCCAATGTTATAACCTAATTATGTTTCAGACATTTTGAGGTTTGCAAATGTCTGAAATGTAATCGGTGATTAGGAAGCTTACGTTTCAGACATTTGAAATGTCTGAAACATAATTGCTAATTACGTTTCAGACATTTAATGTCTGAAACGTAAGTCTATTGTTCACGTTTCAGACTTTTTGGCACTAACAAAAGAGTTTCAGACATTCTTGGTTCACAGTGTCAGGATACTTTCTAGTAAAAGGGGTGATGGAGTTAGGGTTAATATGGTAATCTGACAATTGTTGCAAGGATTTAATCTGTAAACCACAAAGTGGAAATAATTATCAATTACAATTACTTTTGACTTATGTGCATTATCCTGGAGGTCATAGTTCAAAGGTTACTGAGGATGACAAAATTGTACACAAACCTGTGTTGCAACGTATTTGCCAACAGGGTCCCATGTGACACCTTTGACTAACCCTGAGTGTCCATTGAGTACTGATATGATTTCTGAAATCAAATTAATAATCAATAATTGTTGGTACTGTGATAACTATTTAATTGTGATTTCATAAACAATAATCATGCAGTTAAGAAGGTATTAACCGATTCAGAAAGCAGTAAACAAGAAATTTACAAAATAAATGACAGCCAACATAGGTCTGAACACTGTCGGCAAAACTATGTTTCAAACACGGGTTAACAAGTAAGAAAAAACGCGTGTCTTGGCAAGGTAAAATGAAATATCCAAACACGCGTTTTAAACGCATATTTGTTTAAAACGTTCTAGATGTATTACAATGTAATATGCGTGTCTGAAAATACTGTTAAACACATGTCTATTTGAAATGAGTGTTTGGATATTTCATTTTACCACCTGTTTTTTTTAACATAGTTTTGCCGACTGGGAATAGCCTACTTGGTAGAACACTGTACAGCCTTTCAAAAATCACAGGTTTATTTCCAACTTGTGTCAACTTTCTTTAATGGTTTAAAGGTAGTATACACCATTGGTCATTGCTTGAATTATCATGAATGAGTAGATTTGGGGGGTTGTATTTATAGTAAATATCGTTTAACTGAGCTGTCCGAAGTTTTACAATCATGGATGCCGAGAAAAGCACGAAAAACTGCGTTTTTTTTCAACCGGCATCGAGCAGTTAATCTTATGTTATCTTTGTTTTTTTCGCGCTCGCCGTCCGGCGATCGCGAATCTATTTTTCGGAAGAATTACAGGATATCTAGCGCAATCATTTTGCTGGATGCCCAGAATCAACATTTACTTTCAGATGAGTAAGATATTTCCTAATAATTCGGTAGTAAATATTTTCGATATCTGCAAATGGTGTATCCTACCTTTAAATCATTTTCGGAGAAATCCCTTCATTTTGTTTACCTGGGAACTTGAGTGCATTCCAAATGACAATGCTGTTGTCGATGCTGCAGGATGCCAGCCAAGCATCATGAGGGGACCAGGCAAGATCCAGAACATCTGAGAAGACAAGATCATGTTGAGAGAATAGTGTGAGCTGGTAGTACCCTCTATAGACCATTAACAATTACCACACAAATACTAAGAACTGGGACGCCAAATTATGCCATATCTTCTGGGTGGGGGAGGAGAGGGAGGAGGGTTGTATATTTAAGTGATGGCTTGCTAGGGGGTTCTGGGGACATAGTCCAGATAATGTTGAAATCTACAAAGCTTCAGCCTGCGACGCAATGTGGGATGGACCTCTTCAGCTAGGAGCAAGTTCAGTTGGGCGACACTAGATTGACCTACATGTACTTGTAGCCCTGGACCATGGTTTCTCTAGTCACTCACAAGTTATGCCACCGTTTCAAGATGTAGGAAAAGGTAAACTGGGACAAGCTTTGCAAAAGTTTACGATAAATCTCTCCAATGATGATAACTCTTTGCAATAATGATCCTAGCAAAGATTTCCCACATGTAGGGGATTGGAATAAATGTGTAGGGACTATTGCAATTCATTTACTGACTCTGAACCAACTAAAATATGTGAATGTTGGATAAATGTGGCCTACCTCCTGTGTGTGACCTCAAAGTGTGAGCACACTTCCACTGTTCAATGTTGCTTTTGCCTGACCCAAATGCTCGAGATGTGCCGCCATAGCTACAATACAAAAGGTCAAAGATTAAGGGTCAAGGTTGACAAAACTAGTAACAAGGCGACAATCTGTTTTCAAATATACTGATGATATTTTCTGAAGACATTGGTAACTTTGAAGTCAAGTACCGGGTTCACTTACCTTATCATTTGCCACACCATAACAAGCCGATCATCAGCGCCGGACGCCAGGTAATATCCATTGTTGGACCACCGTACACAGTTCACACAAGCTAACACAATAAGTTCACAAACAAAACAAACAAGTTATAAACTGTTTGTGTTCAGTTAGGATTGAAGCGGTCCACAGTTTTAGTGATACTTTCAGACATCCTCTGTGATTTCCAGGTCACAGGAAACTGATTTAATGCTATATAAATATCTTTATAATATAAGTCAATAGAACAGGATTTTTTTCAAACAGCCCCAAAATATATAATTATTGCCTCACCCAGATGGTTGTCCATCTCACAGAGAATCTTAGGAACATTTTCATTTTTTTCATCTTCTTCCTTCCGGACGGGGGCCATGTTCCAAATGATGACTCGCCCTGAGTCTTCCCCTGAATAATAACAAACAAAAAACAAACAGATGAATAAAATATTCTCAATGCTGTATTCTGACAATTCAAAACCTGAAGATAGAAAGAAAATTGTCACACATAACAATAAAACAGACAAGGAATTGTTTCCATTAAAGTAATGGTTAAATTAGCGCTATATAAATGTATATATGTGACCCGCTCTACATAAATGAGTCTGATGTAGCAAAAAAAAAATTCGGAGTTATTTATAGGGCTTGAAAGAGCATCTGATAAGCTTCAATTTGATGTATGTCGGAGCGCTATAAAGTACTGCATAAATTTTTTATGATTTTTTGAAATAATATATTTTTCAAGTGTGAAACAGCCACTTTTAAGAGAAAATTTACGT
This sequence comes from Crossaster papposus, assembly GCA_037893245.1. Taxonomy (NCBI): domain Eukaryota; kingdom Metazoa; phylum Echinodermata; class Asteroidea; order Velatida; family Solasteridae; genus Crossaster; species Crossaster papposus. The sequence goes on along the minus strand of JBAIAA010000072.1, from coordinate 2,063,588 downwards.
ATCCCAACGATCAAAATAACTGAACTTGAAACAAAACAGTCAACAACATCCTGTATTAAAACACTTTAAGATTCAAAATTAAGTTTTATTTCGTTTTTTTCTGAAAATATGGATACAAACGAAGCAGAATACACAGCAAAAAAAATACAAAATAATAAAAAAAATAAAAATAAATTCAATCGCCCTGTACGTGTCAACGGTAATTGCGACATCCGACTCATTTATGTAGAGCGGGTCACATATTATTAAATGGTATGATCGTTGATACTATTGATTTTACCTTGTCCACCTGTGGCAAATCGTGATCCATCTGGATGAATGTCAATGCCAAATATAGGTTTGTCTGAAAATAAAATTAATAACATATCTAATTAGGGTGTATAACGTCAATTATCTTAATACCCAACAATTTAAACTATTTTAACCATGTTAATTTGTGTTTAGAATGGAGGGACCTTTGATAGCCTAGCCTAGGATAGGTTAAAATAAAACAAATTGGAGATCATATCATATCATGGGCACATGATGCATATCCTTCATCACTAGTTCCATAAAATAAAACTTATCTTCACGATCATTTTACAGGCCGAGGCAAATGTATAATGGTGGAAACCAGTTCACCATGTTCACCCCTTTAACCTAACGTTAGTTTCCGACTCCTGGATGTTTTTCGAAACACACTTGTGTTTACAAACAAGAACCAGTATAAATAGTTTATCATAATGTGTGATTTTCGCACCCGCTACCAGGCAACATAACGTCAACAGTGAATTGTGCTTATTCTCAAAACAGTACAGTATTCAGTACAGCACAGGAGGCATGTAAGTTGTAACACAGTAACAAGTATTGAAGTAACATGATTATCTGGCCAAAATGTAATGCACCTCCACTTCCACCGGGGTCCAAAGGTGTGTCATACAATTGATAGATTAAAAAAAAACGTTGCTATTCTTACGTGACCGTAATCCTACGTACTTTTTCTATTCTTACGTGAGTTTGGTAGCGCATGCACAGTCCCTAGTTAATTGTATACAGTCCCTAGTTAATTGTATACAGTCCCTAGTTTTTCGTATACAGTCCCTAGTTGTTCGTATACAGTCCCTAGTTTTTTGTATACACGACTTTTATACCTTTTTCTATAAGACCCTATCTAGATGAGATTATTAACCAATAATTTTGGTTAATAGAAAAAAGGTTACATAATGAAATAATACCAATGGAATTAACTTATTACACATTTAAATTACACATACATACAATAAGGTGTTTCACGGTAATATGCGCCATCTTGTTCACGGGGCAAATTTACACGCGTTGCTGTGTACGCGGCTTCGATCGAAAACTTTTGCGCTTCCAAGTCATCATGCGTTCATTCTAAAATGTGCGCGCGTCTAGCAACGCGTGTTCAATTTGCCCCGTGAACAAGATGGCGCATCTTACCGTGAAACACCTTATTAAGTTACTACAAATGTGCCACTGGATTACTACACAGCTACAAATACAGAGGGGGTTAGAATTAACGTACGTTTGGTGTATATTTGACAAATTGCTATTATTATTATTATTATTACAGAGTTTTATGAATATGAGCAACCGTGCCTTAATCATAGCCACCTTATTTTACTCATAGCCACTGTGCCTTAATCATAGCCACAGTGCCTTATTACTCATAGCCACTGTGCCTTAATCATAGCCACTGTGCCTTAATCATAGCCACCTTGCCTTATTCATAGCCACAGTGCCTTATTACTCATAGCCACTGTGCCTTAATCATAGCCACCTTGCCTTATTCATAGCCACAGTGCCTTATTACTCATAGCCACTGTGCCTTAATCATAGCCACCTTGCCTTAATCATAGCCACCTTGCCTTATTCATAGCCACCGTGCCTTACTTATAGCCACCAATCAATTCCTGCAAACCCAACAATGTACAGAAGCTGAACATTTTGACATGGCACGTCAATGAGCATTTAAGTTTCCTACTATACAAGTATCCTGGCAATCAGTAAAAAAATGCTGGTGTATAACTAATTTCACTGCTTTGCCACTTTAGTTCAACAGAACATCAAGAGGCAGAGATCGGACAAATTCCATCTCCGTATCTGCTTGTCAGTGTTTTCTCTTTAAAAATTCACATGATCACTACATCTAAGAAATGTTCTATGTGCGCGCGTCTAGCAACGCGTGTTCAATTTGCCCCGTGAACAAGATGGCGCATATTACCGTGAAACACCTTATTATAACCCATTCCTATTGATATACATGTACATGTCTCTGAACACAACTTAGCTATTGCCGTTGTTAGTTTTATAGTACACTTTTTTGTCCGGGACGAAGTCACAGCTAGTTTTTTTTAGGAATAATGTCAACATTTGAATACGAATTAAATGTAATGTGAATTTGTCACTATGTTTGCACAAAAATCTAAATTTAATCATGGAATCGTTTGAATAATTACATATTATGGTCAAAAAAGTGCATTTTAATTTAGACTAAAATACTAAAATTTAACATCGACTATTGTCAAAACAAATTTCCTGGGTAGTCTCTATACGTCCCGCGCGTATTGAGTTTCCCTTGTCTGTGTCAGGAACCAACCAGTTAAATCACGTAAGAATAGAAAAAGTACATAGGGTTACGGTCACGTAAGAATAGCAACAGCGATAAAAAAAAAAATTGAAAATAATGAATAAGGGAAAAAAAGCCTCATTACTTTTCACCGGCTAACAATGAGGGCGCTATGACTAAGTAAACGGCATAAAGAAAACAAAAACAAGTGCAACGCCGTGCAGTGCAACTCAACTGCAACCGGTGTGGACGGTAATTCTGTCCCCCGGTAAAATTGTCCGGGGGGACAGAATTACCTAGGTAAAAGTGTCCCCCTGGAGCCGTTAATTCTGTCCCCCTCCAGTTTATTCCGTCCCCTCTCTAGGTAATTTTGTCCCCCAATGTTCCACACATAAGTGGATATTTTGATGTTATTTCAATGAAAAGCCCACATGGTATTTATTATTTGGACTTCTCTTCCCTTCGTCGATTTATCAAAATAAAAATAAAAATAAAAATAATTTTATTAATTAAATCAACCGATCTACGTTTCTGCGCGAAAGGGAAAATGGCAGTCATCAGTATTTTTAGACTTCTTGCACGCGTACAAATTCTAGATACCCAGCACGAAATGCGGCAGCACTTTTGACCACCTGTAATTTGTAGAACGCTACACATCCTACAGTCTGCCACAAATAATGCACCATGGAGGGGTGAACCTGTACTACACTGGTTGTTGCGTCTAGTGGGTGCTAGACTTGTGACGTTGCACGGGACAAATTTACCAGGGGGACACGTTTAACGTTGAACAGGGAGACAGAATTACCTGGAGGGGGACAGAAATACCTAGGTAAATGTGTCCCCCCGGACAGATTTACCGGGTCACGGCCTGGTAAGTCTGTCCGGGGGGACACATTTACATGGGGGGACAGAATTACCTTTCACACCGGCAAACGTAACTAACACTTTAAAAATAATTTACACCTTGGGCTATAGTTAATTTACAAAATACTCACCATCATGATTTACCCATGTTGGTTTGAGAAGTTTCATGGTGACCAGGTAAAAAGATGAGTTTAACTGAATCAAAACGAACAAAAGTCAACAACGTGTGTGAGACTCGGAGACATGAGAGCCGCCATCTTCGTTTGAATGCCTGTCAATTTTATTGACAATAGAGGGCGCATGTCACCCCATTCATGAGTACAGTACATGGACAACGGCCAGTGATATCATTTTGTTTTGCAATGGGCAAACGTTATTATTGTGATTACTGCGACAAATCTTTTGCTGATAATGCGCAGAATCGTAAAAAGCATATGCAAGGAGTGCAACATCAATCATTATTGAAAATGCACTATTTCGCTTTCAAAGGTCAGTTTTAATACAGTTTAACATTGCACCTAATTCGTGAAAATATAAAATCACTATTTTTCAAGTATATCCGCAAAATCTCCCCTAAATTCAAAACGGATGACAAATAAACACGTCCCGAGCAAGGCCCTAAAAAATGATTCCACGGATGACCCTTATCGTTTCAGCTGGGCTTGCAAATATTTGTATATAAAAAATTACAGTACTTATTAATACCCCTGTACCGCGTATAATTTTCCCTGGCCCTGCCCCTGTGTACGTGTAGTTCCACGAATGATGTAGCGGTTGACGTAATATCACACCCACATTATTTTGTTTTCTTAATTTAGGTAGTACACTACAGTTACACTGTCATTGTCAGATGTATTATTAAATATTTTATTATCCCATGCCTATACTTTGTACTTAGACTAAAAGTACAATCATATTTTACTTTTGTTTGTTAATCTTAACGTTAAACAGAGCTAGTTTAACTTTAAGTTATTGTTATCATGGGTATAAGATTGAAACGTTGACTACATTAATCTGTTTTCTCCATTTCTCACTTGCAGACCCTGATGAAATTTTAGCAGAAGAATCCGCAAAGAGGCCTTGCCAACGATTTAATCATTCAGGTTAAAATCTTTATTTGGTATAGTTTACCAATACCAGTTTTCATTTATCCTCTGGTAAATGCTAAATTTCTCTGAGGTGCCTAATGACAGCTGGCTACATGCAAAAGTCTATTTTGAGTTAGTGGGATAGGCTATCATCAACTCAAATCATTAGCTTAATCATTTTGGTATTGTTACCGTTTCATATGATTATGTACAGGTGAATGCACATTTGGTCACAACTGCAGATTCTCCCATCTGACTCCACACAGAAGGGATGAACTCATTGCAGGTTTGTACACAATCTTGTCTAGTTGATGTTTTTGCATGTTATCATTTAAACATACTTTTGTGATGTTCCTATTCTGATGTTCCTATTTCGATCTTGTTAAGATCGAAATATTAGGCCCTCTTAACTTATTTGATTTGTATATTTCAGGTCATTCAAGCCAGTAAGCAGTTTGCAGCAGTTTTATCCTTATTCATGTTCTTATTCTAAAACATTGCTTTTCTTTTTCTTGCAGAAATTGAGGCAAGAAAACTTAGAGAATTTGACAAGTTTAGGCAGAGGGAAGATAATGCTACAGTTGAAGATTGGTTAGAAAAAAGACAAAACAAGAGGAAGACTACACAAGAGACAGAGGGAGGAGCAGTAAAGGATGTATCAGCAGAGGACAGTTTAGTGACCTTCAGTCTGCCACCTGCATTGCAAGGCATTCCTAATCTTCCACCTTCTCTTGTCCCACCCTCTCTCGAGTGTTTAGCAAGAGCTAAAGATGTAGAGTGGGGTTGATAGTTTGACAGGTGGAGTACTAATGAGTGATGTATTAGCAGAGATAACTGCAGCATGTCTGATCATCTGCCACCCTTCTCACCAAATTAAAAACCTTTTTTTTGATGCAGTAACTGACGACATTTTAATTTGTAATGTGGACAGCTGGCCATGTTTTAAAATAGTAACTAATTATGCAGAAAAAAATTGACAACCTATTTCAGGTAACTCAATAAAACAAATCCAGCTGATATAATCATTTGTTTTATTTGAAAAATGCTAGAAGCATGCATCAACTTATAACATCTGAGTAGTAAAACTAACTATATTACAATAAATATGGAAGAAAACTATACATTTCTTGCATGCAAACTGCATTATCCAGGGTAAAAACAAAATGCATTCAGATGAGATACCAAATGGTTGAAGTAAAATTTGCATAACATTTTTTTCAGAATCAACTCGGTAGACTTGATAATAAAAAATGATGTGCACAATTCACATGATGCTGTTGACTTGATGAATTCCATTCATAGTAAATTTCACCAAATCATTAGGTTTTAGTTACTACTGATTCTTGAAAAAAATGCATAAATCCAATCGCATGCGCAAACTTTAGGTAATTATAATTTGTACATTTGAACATGTATTCCTTAACCACTTGGTGCCAAGATTATTTTGATATTGACCAGGCACAGGATTATTTTTCACGAACCTCGATCAGAGACGGGTTCATACTGACATGGGTAGAACACCCAAATATTTCGCTGCGAGCCGGCAACAGTTTGGTCGTGAAATGTTTATCCATTATTCGTTTTAAATTCCCCCAATAAAATCCATGTATACACGTCATCTGACGTGCACAATTACCTATTTTCAGTTTGTAATATATCAATAACTATCGATAAAACACATCTACAAACTCCAACATCATTTGAATTACATTAAAGATGAAGTTATTGTGTCTATTGTATCGTTACTTCATATTTTTAAAACATGCACTCTGAACTGAAGTAACGGATACTATGTACAATTGTAAGAATTATTCAATGTTACTTTGGAAGTTTAAACCTCATGATTAACAAAATGGCAATCATACCAACTGAGTCATTTCAGTCACATGACAAGCTTATTAGTCATGCAGGCCAACTTAGAACACTGATATAATTGCATATAAACATGTAACGTCAAAGTTGCAAGGCTGAAACAAGCTCTGGAAAAAGACATCAAGTTGGCAAAGTATTCACCAAGAGAAACATTCTATCCCACAGCACACTTGAATTTGTATGTGTATCAATAGTATCTTTAATACTCCATAAAAATATAAAAATTGTGTTGAAATTATTTAATTGTGACTATTTTTCGTATTCATTTTCACCTACACTTTTAAAATCACTAATAACTATTGTCCTCGATTCCCTTGACCGACCACATTACCCTGGTGACTGTAATATACTTCAAAGGCATGTTCCTCAACAACTCAAAATTAATCATGTTAGAATCCGATGGAGCATTCTTTTAATTAAAACTTTTAAGTAGCATCAAGCACCATGTTAAGAATAAATTACTGGGTTCAACCTCACTAAATTCTGCTAAGATCCAGAAGGGTTAGGACAAATCAATTTATTACCAGCAATCGGTTTCACTGGAAGCACGACACAAGTTGCTTGGCCGACTTGGCAATGTCGTAAGCCCGGGCAATGATCTCTTGGGTCAGATGGGTGAGGTCAGGAGTCACATTTGGGTCAGAGGGCACAGCATTTTTACACTCTGTGTGAAGGCGTGTAGCGCTGGAGACCAAGATACGGAGAGGTTTCTTGACAGACTCGCTGCGGTATTTCTGTAGAGGGATACAATATTGAAATGAGCAACATACACCATTGTTCATTTATGTGTGAATACCATTCAGTACTCTAAAGAAGGAAAGACAAATTGGAGATGGAGTTATGTTTAGATAGGGCAGACAAAATATGTGCATGCGACAACATTTTAAATGAAGGTGACATTCGTAAGTTGAGTTATATTGCCAGGCCTTACCTCTGGGAACAAGTTGGCCATTTCATTCACAGCAGAACGAATCTGATCTGAACAAGATGCAAAACTGAAAGCAAACAAATCAAGTGTTACTGGAAATTTAGGAAAAAAATTGTTGCACAATAGAGTATCAGAATGGTGGCAATTTTACCACCAATAATAATATTGTAATGAAGATTTTGTAATGAAGACTTTAAACTTAGTCATTGCATTTCAGACAGATTACTTCATGTTTAAATTGCTATGCAGTGTGGAGGCTAAAAAAGGACCTCTTTTAATAGGAGCAGTGGTTTTACTTTTGACCTGGCGCTTACAGAGAAACACCAGATTTTAAGGCAATTATCTCAACATTTATGATGATTTTTTTTTACATATTGATTTTAAATTTTCATGAATTTCTACTTGTTATCTGTTTACACAATAACAGTCCAAGTTCTTACACGTCATCACAATTAAGTCCTTCAGTCTCAAGTCAAGTCACAAGCAATTCAGCAGATCTGTGCCTAAGAAATTCCTTTGAAACTTTTCATTATAAGACTTGTAAGGGACTTGTAAGGGACTTGTAAGGGACTTGTGATAGACTTGTGATAGACTTGTGATATACCCCAGGTTCACCTTTCAACTTTGCCCTCTGTGGCCACACCCAGCAATGTCTGGATCCTCTTGGTGATCTTATCAGTAGCTGTAACTACTTCCTCCTGGGTGGGGGGTTTGTCTGACCCTCCTTCCCCACCGTCACTGCGTGGGGAAAGCTCTGCGGTCGGGGAGCTGGAGACGGAAGGAGATCTTGGGACAGAAGGAGATCCTGGGACGTCATTGGTGTCTGCCTGACTGGAGCTGTGACAATAAAAATTAATATTGAACATTTCACTTTAGTTCTCAGGATATATTATATTGAAAGCTATAAAATAAAGAAGTATAATCACATGAAGATGAAGAAAATATACAAAACAACACATTTTTTGACACCCTGACTTTGTTTATCTTTTAAGAGGAAAGAATTTGTTAAAATGTCTAATACATATTTTGTTTTCTAATAAAACAATACGCTGTTAAGCAGATGAATATACAGTTTCCAAGTATGACTTGTTTTGAGAACAGGGCCACGGACCTGCTGAAGTCCACTATCAAAACAAACAATATTACACTATTACCACATATCTAATTATAAATGATTCAGAGAAATGATCCAAAATACTAGTCTGTATTCTTCATTACTCGTTGATGTATGTTTGAGGTTTTCAGAATTATTCAACAAAAATGTCTGTAATTTCCTTTAAGCATAATTGATAAACCATGACTGACCTTGTTTCTGTTGGTTGCATCTGGGCATTATCATAATCACTATCAGTCTGGCTAACTCGTCTCTCTTCCTTCTCGCTTCCTTCCTCTGTCTAGAAATACACAAAGCAGGGAACGAGTTATACTCTACAGAATCAAGTCATAAGTAATCATAAGTCATTAAAAATAATAGCAACATGCCTTTGGTAGCATTTGAATGGAATACCTGTACAAGGGGGAAGTACAAGTGTACAATACGTAATTTTGGATTAGGAAACAAACTAACAAACTAAGAACTAAGGCCGTGCCGGGTACCCGGGTACCCGTAACCCGACCGCTGATTGCGGGTACCCGGCTCCAATTTATCAATTTTATTACCCGAAACTGCCTTTGTAAATGTTGACACATTATTTCAGAAAGGCAAGCGTCTTTTATGTTCATTGCGTGCCGATAAATTGTTAGAAAACATCTGAGTAAAACATCTTTACCGACAATTTCCCAATGTCTAGATAGCAGCCTAACGGATGATTGTGCTTTCTTTGTAGTCATTGTGATAAAAAAATGCCTTTGAAGTCTATTTACCGACAATTCTGATAGCTACTATAACTTGCGGCTGACATTGTATCAGTGTTTTGTTACAGTTGTTATTTGAGTAAGTTTTTCCAAGGTTTACTTTTTGGAAAATGTGCTGAATTAATTCACGATCCCACGGACCCGTACCTGGAATGTGGTTTTGAAACCTGATACTGCAGGAGAGGTGTTTGCTTCTATTGTATCAACTCTGCGGCCAGCCCGGAACTAGTTGCGGTCGGCTTTTTGCTACATTTCGTGTGGCTCACTCAAAGGATTTAGTTCATTGAACCTTATTTATTTTGGAAAAAAACGTGCCACTGTAGGCGTGCAATTATGGGGAGCGGCAAGTCAATTTATTTACAAACATTTATTACGAGCTGAGAGTAAACTCCACGCAATACGGGATCGCTGTTGACAATCTGGCTCTGAAAACCGCGCACTTAACTTATCTTGTTTTGTTTTTTTCACTGGACCGCCGGACTACTTAGAAAAGGGTTTTGACTAGACCGCCGCTGTTTTGAGTGACTAGAATTTGTTTGCGACGAACCCCGAGTTGCAAAAGTAGGCCCGTGCATTTGTTTAGTTGCGGAATGCAGGGGAAGTAAGCACGCCATGCCAGCGCGGCAGTCGCGCTGCAGCTTGCTAGTGGAGTGAGAGGGGATGTATACTTCCGGGTTTTTGTTATGATTCTAATAATAGTCACGGGTACCCGGGTACCCGACCGTGACGGGAATAGGGTACCCGGGTCCCGTACTACCCGTAAACGCACACCCTTACTAAGAACCAATACCTCCGTTCCATCAGCATCATCAGATATTGATGGCAAGTTCACAGTTGTTCCCCTTCCCTTCCCCTCTGTCTGTTTGTCCTGGATCTTGGCCAGGGGTTTGCTCTCCAGCAGCATTCCAAATGGCTTTTGTTTGGAGCGCGATTCGATCATGGACATTGGCCGGCCAGATCCACGAGACGATCGGTTAACATTGCCAGCAGCCTCAGCTTGGAAGCTCTCTAAATCACGAGTCTTCTGAGGGAAATCCATCCGACGCTGAATAGCACGTAGTTGCTCATTCTCCTCCTTCAACTTTTCCACCTTAAAAATAAAGTGATGGATTTAAATATCAAGACTATACAGAAGTGTAAGTATCACTTATGCAAAATCTTGACTTTCATTGGAATACTTGGGGGAATACTTTTACTTCACACCAGGTGTCATTTACCACTAGGTGTCATTTATGTTCTCAATTATTGTCACTTGAGTGTCTTATATGACATTGGTGATGTCGGTGTCAATTTAAATGTCATTTACCATTGACTGCAGCATGTGTATCTCTTGGTTTAGATCTTTGTTCATCGCCAGGAGTTGTGAGACTTTGGCATCTGCCGATACCAGCTGTTTCTTGACTTGTAGATATTCCTTGACTGTGATTGGTTCATCTGAAGCAACCAAGGCACTTCCCTGGTTGGCAAAATAGTTTGCAAATGGAGCATAAAGTGTGAATTTGAGACGGGTAACCATAGCAATAAAGAATAGTCAAATTCACATAATTATACGTAACCTATATTCTACGTTCCCTTTTAATTGCAATCTTGAGACAGAAGTGTTGGTATGCAAGTATTATATTCAATTAAATCCGAGTAGAAATTCAAACAATCTGTTTATAGCATCTGGACTTTCTTATACGACACCTTAACTTCATTTTCCATTGAAACTATTGCTTCAGAAGTACAAATAATCTACAAGAAGTTGCTCATGCTTCAAATGATCCGATGAAACAAATCTTAGATCTTATAGCATGACATACAAACTGCTGAAACAGCATCCAACCTTTAACAGGTTAATGTTCAGAGCGGCCATGTATAAACAGTTTTCTCTTATCTAAGATGACTGTTCAGTTGTCTTAAGCCACAAGACAGTCAAGGAAGTGATAAGACTGACAGAGGAAATTAAACGGTGTCTTGGTTATTAGAGAATTTGTAGGCGTGGTAGACTGGCAAGGACCTTTTATGAGTAGACACGTGTATGTGATCTGATGGGAGCCTCAATGTTAATTAACCACTTAACTCCTGTCATAAAAAAAACCAGAAGGAACTTGACGTTTCAGACAGTATGTTCTGCCCGTCGTCAGGAGAAATTACCACATGTTACTGCAAACTACTAATCTTTTTGCCTTTTTTGCCATGCAAACCTTTAAATCTCAACTAGCAGAGCTGTGATATTTACATCAATCACTTCTTACCCGTGGTTTGAGGGCATCCTTCAGCAGACCTCTCTGATCAGATTTACGACTTCCCTCCGACGGGTCACCACATTCCTCGTCAGATGCCACGCTGTCATACAACGGCTCATTGTCATCAAAGACATTTAAGTTATCCAGGGAGGGTTTCTCAGGGATCGGAGGAGGAAGTGCTCTATGAACCTCAACAGTTTCTAAAATGAAAATCAGCCATGTTTTATAGTTCAGAATACAGAAATTAATAAGAAGTACGGTACATGTTTTGCCTACATTTCACATTTGCCGTTAAATAACAAGTCTATCTATCTATCTATCTATCTATCAGGCTATAGTTCATCCATACGTTGGACAAAGCCCTCCTCATAACATTTCCATTCTCTTCTGTCTCTAGCTATCCTAGTCCAAGCCGCAGTTCCCATGTATGATGTTAGGTCATCTCTCCATCTTCTCTTCTGCCTTCCTCTTCTTCTCTTTCCCATCCTTGGTTGCCATTCTGTTAAACGATTTGTCCATCTATTGTCCTGGAGTCTTGCTACATGCCCAGCCCATCTCCACTTTGATTCTCTGACTTTCTCCATGATGTCTTTAACCTTTGTTTTCTGGCGTATGACTTTGTGATTAATTTTGTCTCGCAGAGATAAATGCGACATCTTTCTCTCCATAGCTCGTTGAGTAGTCACAAGCTTCTGTTCTATATCCTTTGTCAATGACCATGTTTCTGATCCATATGTCATAGTTGTTAGAATGCACTGGTTGAAAATTCTTCTTCTTAGTGACATGGGTAGGTTTTTATCGGTCAACATGTCTTTATATCTTTCAAAGTTCATCCATCCTGCTTTTACTCTCATCATAACTTCTTCTTTTGTGGTGTCTTCCATTTTCAAAGTTTGTCCCAGATACTTGTAACTGCTCACTCTCTCTAACGTTCGACCTTCTATCTCAATGTTTTCGTCTGTGTCATAGTTTGTCATATATTTGGTTTTATCTTTGTGCATAGTTAGGCCAATAAGTTTACTCTCTCTGTTGAGACCTGTCAGCTGGTCTTCCAAGTCTTTGATTGATGTTGAGATCAAGGCCACATCATCAGCGAATCTGAGATCAGTAAGTGTTTCCCCAAATGTTTATTCCTCCATTTAAATGAGACTTTTTAAATACTTCCTCTATAGTGGCTGTGAATATCTTTGGAGATAATATGTCTCCCTGTCGGACTCCCCTCTGAATCTTGACCTCCCTTGATACATCATTATCAATGTGAATTCTGGCTACTGCGTTGCTGTAAATATTTTCCAGGATGCTCACATACCCTTCTTCAATGTTAATCGTTCGTAGGGCATCAAACATGTCTGTGTGTTCGATGGAATCGAACGCCTTCTGGTAATCCACCAATCTGAGGCATAGTTGAAGTTGGTACTCATTTGCCTTCTCAATGAGTTGATTTATAGCTTGTAGGTGGTCTGTTGTTGAGAATCCAGCTCTAAACCCTGCTTGTTCTCTGGGTTGATTTGTGTCCAATATATCTTTGATTCTATTTTGAATTATTTTGGTGAAGATCTTGTACAGATGAGATAGAAGGCTGATTGGGCGATAGTTTTTTACATCAGCTTTGTCACCTTTCTTGTATAAAAGAATTATTTTTGCCTCTTTCCAAGTGGTTGGAATCTGTTGCTTTTCCAATATCTGGTTGAATAGTTTCAGTAACTGTGTAATTGTCTCCTCCCCTCCTTGTTTATAACAAGTACATTTCATCAAATTATACAAGAACAAAATGCAAAATAAAAAGCAATTGCAATATAGTTTCTACTTTCCATAGATGTTGGTGTTAAATGTTTTTAAAACAGGCAAGAATGGATGCTCAAATATTCAGACATCATTGACAGTATCTAGCAATCTTCTCATTTGGTAATCTTACAAACTATAGCACAGGTATAGGCACCTGACTATTTATTAATAATAAACACACCTTTATCTACTAAGGGTCTTGTGAGAGAAAGGGTACCCTGCTGTCTCCTTTTAGCCTCTTTCAGTATGTCAATGATCAGTGTAGCAAACTCTCTTGCACTGAAACGAGCCAGTTTCTGACGACCCTGAAAACAAGGGTAAAAGTTCAAAAGTTAGGCAATTAACTGAATAGCTTTAACCCATATACCACCTTTAAGAAATATAAAGACTGCTTTTTAATGGTTTAGAGAAAATTTAGCAAACCTGATTTCTTGTTGATGACAGCTCAGGATTGAGTGGTAGAAACAGCACTGTCCTATCCGCACCGATAAAATTAGGCTTCTGAAGTGATGCCCAAACTGTAAGAAGTAAACATTCCAGAAAATTTTACTTCAAGATAAGGCAAAATGCACATGTGTTTCTAGCACAATCAAGCCTTTAAGCCACTAAAAAGCGATGCCTAGAGTGCGCTGCACTACGTGAACAATTTTCAGTAGGACGTGCACAACATTTTTAGAGAACATTGAAAAACGTTTGCATAGGTTGGGTGAGTGAAACGCAGCCCTGGTTATTGCAGTTCATGCATAAACAGTAGAGGGCCACTCTGAGACCACTTTGAAAAGCCCAAACAGAAGGGATGCATTGCATGCATATACTATTAACACACCTATGGCAACATGTACACAAGACAAGTATCAGGTGACATCAGCAATGTGTTTGAATGTCCATCCCAGTGAGCTGCCCCTATATTCCATTTGCAACCATTGAGTATACTTGGCGCACGCAGTCTATAGCCCAGACAAATCATCACAGCTTCTCAGTATAATTGTACAAAGAAAATACCAGGCTGACAAATAGAAATCTCCCCAATGCTTTCTGATTTCAGTCGACTTACTTGCATCTAATTCACGTCGGTCGACTTCATCATACACATCCATGGCGAGCTCCTCAAACAAATGATTGCTTAGCTGCAATGAAAGACAACAAACACATATGAGAATAGAAATAGAAAATGACACAACCTTCAAGGTTAATATTACGGAGACCCAAATACAGACAAACCTAATCAATCCTTTGGCCAAAACCTAGGAATGAGCCTCTAGCATAAATGTATACAATAAAAATCAGCTGATACTGACCTCTATATCGATCATCAACCAGTTGAAATCAGTTGAAATCAGTTGAACTGGTTTCAACTGGACTTTTAATCTGGGTTAGTGGATTAGTCTGCTGAAAAAAAGTAATCCTTGGTCCAGAATTAACTGTTTGCTTTCACCCAAGTTATACTTCAAACTTATGTGGGTATTTATTTAAACACTAGTCCTTAACTCTAATAACAAAATGGCTGAATGTACAGATGGAAACATTTCAACTCTACTCTGCAGTGGTTTATTGTATTTGTAGCTTACAGCTTGTAGTTTCTTCCTGGCCTGTTCAGCAGCCTCAGATCGATCCAGTGAACTGTCTGACATCTCAGGGATCAAGAAATGCTGACCTGTAAGATGATCTAAAAAAGAAAAACCATCAAAAAACGAATTCAGCCTAGATGTCAATGAATAAGTGATAGCTATGGTCTAGGGCTCCCTGCTCTCATAATAGCATTTGTGAGATCACATCTAACAACCAGCCCCATTCCTACTAGCTTACCAGGCCTCTTACTGCAGACGTAGAACGTCAGTCTATCTGTCAGCTCATACTGGCACTGTACAAGACGCTCGGCCAATTCTAAATGACCTTCCTCCCTAAAAGACATCAACAGTAATCATGTCACACACGCATAAGAAAGCTCACACTTAACATTCATATAGTGGTGGGGAAAATGTGAAATTTCAAAATCTGGTTATCCTATTTGTTTACAAACCGAATAAAGGTTATCTGATTGTACTGTAACCTTACTATTCAGCTGAATCCTCCAAAATCCTTGCAAACCTCATTGTGAATTGTGAACACAACATGAATCTGTGATGTTTGTCAGAGTTTGAAAGTATTCATTCTTTGATGATGTTGAAGTTTAACCAGTCGCACCGGATGATGTTTATAAACGCAAATTTTTTCCCAGATTCTATAACGAATGATGCATAAACACGCCACAAGCAAGAACCGAAATGTCTGTCAGCAGCGAGCAAGGCCAGAAATGCGTGTGTGTGCTTCCCAGCACTATCGCCCTGAACCCACTTCGGATCGAGTTTTGTTAAAAATAATCCCTCCCCTCAGCTCGGTGATGTTAAAATAATCCCGGCGCGAACTGGTTAAGGGTTACTTTAGCACAAAGTATGAACCAGTCTTTTGGGTAGATAAAGTTGTTAATGGAAACTAACAATGTCAGAAATCAACCTACTTTGCCAAGTCAGCAGGTGTCTGGCCACTACTATCCATAGCTCCTGGATCAGCACCATAAGCCATAAGTAGCTCACATTGTAAACTCTGTCCTGAATAGCTGGCAACATGGAGAGGGGTGTTACCTTTCTCCTGGGAAGAAAAAACCAAGATATGATTGAGTACCTACTTGTAGATAAACCTGGAGCAAAGGTCTGTAAGTATCCAAAAAGCAATATTTGTATTAAAAGTACTGAATAAGTCTGCGGTGTTTATACATAGTGTTTTTCTGTCCAAGGTTCTTACCACGTGATAGAAGTTAGCCTGAGCACCCAGTGAGAGTAGGCGCAGACAGGTCTCCAAGTTGCCTGTCCTTACACTGGAGTGAAGTTGCTGACAAGAGGAAACAAAGGAAATGTGCATTATTACAAGCAGACAAGAAAACAAGGCTTGGCTTGGCAAATGTCAACCTTGAGGAAATAGTAGACCCCTGCAGGGTAACTTGCTCTCGTTATTCTGATTTAATCCCGCAATATCAAGTAAGGGATTTATATCTCATCTTTGATAATCTTTATTTCTTTGGTCATATTATTTTGACAACCTATCTGATTCGTTCCCACAACACGTTACAAAGACATCATTTATTTACCATCTACTAGGCCTTTGCCATTTGATTCACAGCTCAAAGGTCAAAGGTCAAATGTAAGGTTTCCATGGCATCATTTTACTTACTTGACTAAGATCTTTGACATTTGACCCATCTTCTTCTTTGAGTCGGAGGACGAAGTCTAGTCGCTGATACTTGGCACGAATGAACTCCGACTTCGATGGACTGCATCAAAACAAAACAAAAAAACACACACAAAACAAAACAATCTAAATGTTAAGTCAATAAAAATAAACACTGCCCATAACCTACAATACCTTATCAGCCACTAAGGTCAAGTTACAAAATATTTATACAAAGAGAACATCCCAAGCAAATTCCTTTACATTTCCCTGTCATTTACCAATCATTTGGCTAAACAACATTTGAGAACTCAGTCATGCGGAAAGTGTAGATGAAAAACAGCTGTTACGCTGTGTATACATGTACAGGCTGTATTCCGTAAGATTTTATTAAACAAGATTAAAATGTTAACATTTTATTATTGATAAATAAAATATTATTTAATCCAAAGAAACAAAATGCCAAATAAAACAAAGCATAAAACAAAATGCACTTTATATTCTAAAAAAGAAATTAGATGACAATTACATATGTACTTTGAAAAAAGTCGTAAAAAAGCAAACAAACAAAATATATGTTTTTCTCTTATGCACCCATCAATTGCTTGTCTCACCTTTCCCCCTCCCCCCCCCCCCTCCCCCCCCCCCCCCCCCCCCCCCCCCCATCCCCCCAAGACTGACCCAGGTCAGAGATTGTCACGACCTTTTTTGATTTTGTCACTCCAAAAGTGACAATCCCCATATCTTGGAAGGGGCATCCGGGAGAAGGGAGAAAGGAAAAGAGGAACCCAATTGATAAGTGCATTAACATCAAGGTTAAAAGTGCTGACATGCAAGTATTTGTCAATTGTAATCCAGTTGCATTGTTGGATTTTAGACAAAAAGTCCATAGTTGCTGCTATTTGAACCCATCCAACCAAATAAAACACAGATCAGAGGTACAATATTTGTACTTAAAACAAAACTGCGACACTTAACCTCATGCAAAGTAGTAATGACTGAACTGTAAAACTACAATGAACCAGTCCTATATCCATGGAAACCACGCACTGGATTTTAGAAGATTGGGATCTTTAGCGTTACAGTAACTTTTTATATTTGGTTAGACAGAAATGCTGGAGTGTCTTTTTACCTAAAATACTTTATAGAAACTTCCAGAATAAATAGAAAAAGGAATCATGAAAGAAAACCCCCTCCCAAAACAACTCAATTATTTTAAACCAGATGAATTATGCTTTGTTAGATTGCAGATGACTCCTGTTCTTTGGTCAAAACAAAATGGCTACAGCATGGAGTAAGATATAGAGGTGAATAAATTACGACCTTGTAATGTAGTCCACGTTCCTTGTGAGCGAACGACGTTTGGTAAAACTGAGAAGTAGGCTGCTCCAGTTATCCCCTGAATCAGACTCAGAATTCTTTGCACTGTGTGTTATGTGGGTGGCACAAACATACAGACAGACATTCACAGACCGTCAAACAAACAAACAAGGCAGCATGTATATATATTCCTCAATCTCATTCTCAAAAATCACCTTAAAAAGTGGCTGGATCATCAGAAACATAAAACAATTACTGGGAGAAAAATTGTAAAAATAAAACACAGATAACACAAGGCATCTAAATGCAGTAGTCAAATTCAAATGCAGTAGTCAAATTCAAATGCAGTAGTCAATCCCACGTATTTGACTGAGATAAATTCCACTCAACAAACTGAAAACCAATACAACAAACCATCTGCCAATATTCAACGTGCCTAATGCAAACAAAACTACTAAACTGGCAAATTTGAAATTTGACATTCTCTTTCAAGTCTTTGACCAATGCAGTTTGTTAATTTCTTGCAAGACTTACTGTATGGGGTCCTTGGGGGAAGGTTTGCGTTTGCCACTGCGGACTTGTGATGGGTCAAGAAGTGAATGTTCCCAGATTGAGTTGGCTCCATTGGTAACCAGGGCATAAACCATCTGTAAAGGTTAGAAATACTTTATAAGGAATTTGTTGTTTGTCTGGGAGGAGGACATATACTGGGATATGGCGTGATATCCCCAACTCCCTTTCCAGATGTGCACAGGGGTTGCATCATGTTTTTAACCCTAACCCTACCTAATGCTACTTTTTACTACTAGTAGTAAAAAGTAGTATGCAGTACTCTCACTGACTTGTGTGCAATGCCTGTAGTAATTTTTAGTATTTGGTACTTCACCCCTAATTGCACTCGTAGTACTTTTTAGCATTGGGTCCCTCTGCTTGCCGAGTGTGCATGGCCCATGTATGCTGTGTAGGGTGTTCTAAACTCTACCGCAAAAAAATGTCACTTGGGACACAGCAATGGGTCAAGGCTGGACTAATGCATTTTTTGCCAAGTAAGTATTACTGACCTGTATTGCCACTATTAGTATTTTGTAGTTGGCAGTATCTGTACTCTGTCAGTACACACCCAATCATCAGTCATGGAGAGACCCAATGCTACAAAATACTAAGTAGTATTCTGTAGTACGCAGATCTTTAGCCCAAAGTAAGGCCTAGGGGGTTAGGGTTAATGGACAATGGAGGTTAATACCGGTACTACAGAAATCCAGACAACCTACCTCCCTAAGACTTCTTGGCCAAGGTGAACCATGGTTTAAAGCTCGGATCTGAGAAATATGACGACCCAGACTACGATGTACGCAACAGCACTCATCGCATACAAGAACCCCTCGATTTAAAGATGCCCATCCTGGGTCTAAAAATGTCAACAATTCATATCAGTTTTTTAAAAAAAACACATTGATAAAATGTTCACAATTCCTCACATCATCATACCACTTCTGTCTTCAGACAGTCATGTACAATTTTCTTAAAGATCTGTTTATCGTTGACGTTGCAGAAAGAATGTTGAAATTCCTTTTTCATCATGTATCTCAATAAGTTTTATCGCAAATACCGCTTGAAAAGAATGAATTCGCACAATAGATACAAAGCACTGTGGGAAGGAAAAGGGAGCAGTATCCATTCTTGTTATCCATTGTGCAAATTCACTCAAGCAGCTACTAGTAGGCCTATTTGTGATAGAGCTATGAACTTATAAAGATGGCTGTTGCTATTCTTACGTGACCGTAATCCTACGTACTTTTCTATTCTTACGTAAGTTCCGGTAGCGCATGCGCAGTCCCTAGTTAATTGTATACAGTCCCTAGTTTTTCGTATACAGTCCCTAGTTTTTCGTATACACGACTTTTATACCTTTTTCTATAAGACCCTATTATTAACCAATAATTTTAGTTAATAAAAAAAGGTTACGTAATGAAATAATACCAAAAAACAATAGAATTAACTAATACACATACATACAATAATAACCTATTCCTATTAATACACTGAACTAATATTACCTACTGAACACTTACTGGTACTACAAACTTATTGCCGTTGTTAGTTTTATAGTTCGCTTTTTTGTCCACGACGAAGTCAAAGCTAGTTTTTTATGAAAAATGTCAAAATTTGAATACGAATAAAATGTAATGTGAATTTTTCACTATGTTTGCACAAAAATCTAAATTCAGTCCCGGAATCATTTGAATAATTACATATTATGGTCAAAAAAATTGTTTGGACTATTTTACCCCAATTTAACATCGACTATGTCTATTGCCAAAAAAAAAATTCTGGGTGGTCTTCATACGTTCCGCGCGTATTGAGTTTCCCTTGTCTGTGTCGGGAACCAGTTAAATCACGTAAGAATAGAAAAAGTACGTAGGGTTACGATCACGTAGGAATAGCAACAGCGTATAGATCATGCATCAGTCACTGCAAAACTGTTGAAAAAGTACTATAATTAATACAACATTTATGTAAATCTAAAAGTAAAACCAAGAAACATTTTCAAATTTTGTTAGAGAATACTTATGATAGAATACTTATATTATAATAAAAATGCCGAGATGGCCAAGTTGAAATGGGGACGAGTTGACTAGGATCGAGTTGGTTAGGGGCCGACTTGGCCTGATTGCGTTTATTTATTGTTTACACTAAATTTACATTTCTTTCTAACCCGACGTCCGGAAACTGGACACAGCAAATCATTATACGTACCGCGTAGGCGCGGCAGTACATATATCCTGCAAATTCCTTCAAAATTCTAAATCAGTTAAACCTTTTTATCCATAAAAATTACTTCCGTGGCTCTATCTTACCTGATGTTCCACAGTCGGCGCAAATCTCTCCCGAAACACGCTGTTTTCCTCTCATTTTCGGCGGTGTTCGTAAGCCGGAAGTGAAGTCTGCACCGAAATATGGCCGTTTTCCAAGCCCCTAGCTTCGGCTCTATCCGGCTCTGGCTCCATCTGGCTCTAGCCCGTTGATAAACGTCATGAATTAAACCAAGACGAAAACAAAGCTAGCTGGAGTTTGGAAAACGGCCATGATTATTGTGTTTTGTTACTTCATCTAAACGCAGGGCGGCGCCCTACAGGATTACTGTCATGAGCAAAATCACGAACTGTACTGAAAATTAATATGAACTTTAATTTAAAGAAAAAACAATACAGCTATATGAAAAAATTACACCATAGCAGTACATGTGACTAGTTCACTGAGTAATAACAATATCGTCTTTGTTAAAACTACTGAATAATCATGACGCGGAGGGGTCTAGATCGAGACGAGGTTAAGACAACCCCTTACCAGGCCCTCCTGATCCTCTAGTCCAATTCCTACGGACAAAATATGGCTCATCGGGGCCACATTCTCCAAGGCTGACAAGTTGCGTGAAAACAGAGCATATTGCACTCTGGGTTATTTTATTAAGACTAGACTTTATTCTTTTAAAATAATAGTCGCTAAACATTATGATGACAAAATAATTAGCACCAATTTGTTAATAAGATAAAGATTTACGGCAGCACCACATGTGACACATCCTTTGTAAGTTTGTGAATTACGAAACGGTCTGGACAAAAAATAGGTCTAGCTGGCGGAACTTCTCAGGCGCGCACTTTATTTAATTTTTGATGGATTGCTATATGTTGGGTGACGGGGGTTGCTATCGCGGTAAATTATTGAGTCTATTATATCAAAAGTCAAAACGGTTATAATTATGAACTATAAGTATTTATAGCTAGAAAAAGGGTTCATAATTCTAGGACTCCAATTATTGAGGTTCACACGTGCAGGATTGTTTTGAAGAAACAGCTCAGCATTTTCATAACCTAGGTGAAAAGTAGAACGTTTGATTAATATTTATTTTTTGATTCATTTTATACAGGACAAAGGTAAGACTTGTAGGACAAACTTAAGGAGGACTTTTATAGCTTTCAGGGGTAGTTTATATTGATACGCCCACTGTATGTTATACTTATAGCCTTGTTTCTACTGTTCTATTTGGACTCACAACACTTGCTCCATCATCAACCAAGTTTAAGTACAGTTCCATACACAAGCCCTTGGTTGCGTGATTTACATATGACAATGTGTAACACTGCTATGAAACAAATCGGAGATTTTACTTTTCGGAGATGTGGGGCCAAACAAAGAAGGAAAACGGAATAGTTGTAATTTTGAGAGAAAAAAATAGGGGCAAGGAAAAAGACTAGGAAAAAGTAAAACCTGCAAATTGACCAAATTGTGTTTCGTGATCAAAACAATGATGAGTCTCGAAGAGTATAATATCCACTGAGCTTAAGAGTTGAAAAGGTTTTAAACATTCATTTTTGAATTTTGTGTGACGTTAATATTGAAAATAAACAACACGCATAGCACAACATACAATAACTACACTGAACAAGGAAATCGAGGCCACTTGGGGGTACAATGTATTCAGTGCAAAATACCACTCATGTATTTCAAACTAGTTTTTGAGCAAATTCCCCAAATCATGCCACAACACTATTGCACAATAGTCAACCTCTCTGTATAATTATCACAAGATTCTATTAAAATATACATATTTTGAGCTTTGGCATTGATATTGGTAACAATACACATTTTAACATTACAATTATAGATAGCACAATATACTAAATATACTTCTAAATTTGACAGGAAAATATCTGATTCTGAACTCTTCCCCTTCTTCAATTCAACACTACCCCCATCGGCGGATAGGGGTAAACGGCCATAATCACATCTGTTTGGAAAAGTAAATAATATAATAAATGCTCAATTTTTCCTCAAATACTTAAAGAATCATAAAATATAACCTGGAAATTAAAAGTACACATTTGTGCACTCACCCAGGTGTCTTTTGAATTGTCTAAATGTAAAAGATATACTGTAGTGGATTAAATTACTTTCATAAAGTTTGGACTTCCAATGAAGAAGAAAATTTGTTTTAGGAAAATGTCTATCTACCTAACAAAAATGTCTCAATATCATTTTTTCAAAGTTCTTCTAACCAAATAGTCTCATTTTTTTTACATAATACCTTCTGGGAAAACCCCAAAAATATTAAAACAAATTTTACTAAACACTAACAACAAAAATAAGAAAACCACCCACACAAATGTATACATGCATATACACACATATTGTGAATTGCATGATTGGAAATCACCGTTAACCCAATCTTTTCTTCTGAAACACCAAGTCTAAAGCACCAGGGAAATATGTCATCAGTTTAACAGACAATTGCAAAATTAACCCACTACATGACATGTATGTAAAAAGAGCTTCACACCTCACTTCAAATGAATTGAATTAAAAACAAAAACTGTCTTCAATTTTGTACAACTGAAATCTAAAACATACGTCTCTTTACAAATACAAATATACACTTCTAATTTCATTTGGACCCTTTTACCTCGCAAATTACATTTTCTAATCTTCGATAATTCACCTTTGCATTTAATAAACACTGATAATTTGCTTCTAGAAATTATCCACAAAGCCTTTAGTATTGCAAGTGAGTTCAACATTATGTACATGCATAAGTTTCAAGAGCAGGTTAATTTACAAAATATTCATACATTTCTTTACAAAGCATAGTTTAAATGATTTAAAATTTAAAAACAAAACAAAATTCTGTTGCTAACTCCGACATTCCTTTGAAACCAAGATTATTCTGTTTATTTTATACTTGCTAAATCTGCTGTAATGTTAGGTTTAAAGCTTGTGTATTTTTGAAATATTTCTAGAAATACATCTTATTTAGATAAAATGACATTTATGAACATAAGTCAATTTTGGGATCATGGATCTTAATCATATAGAAGATATATAAAAATGCACATTTCTCATAATAGGATACAAATATAAACCAAGAGAATAAAGTATACTCTAAAAGACAAGGTATAAGTTGGTAGCATGCACAACATATCAATGACCACACTTTTTTAAGGGCGATGTATGTGCCTGTAGCAAGTGGTTGCTAACATTGATGGTTAAATTTTAACAATTGAAAGCACTCATCTTTATGGTCCAACAAACCAACTGCTAAAGACGTTCAATTCTCGCAGCCATTCTTGACAATTTTAGCAGGCATATTTTCAATGCTTTCAATTCTAAATCACTTTTAGTCATTCCGGCAAAACATCTCTCACTAAAGTATGTGGTAATTTCTCCCATGAAAATCTCAAGCGAACTTCAACAGAACTTTGCGCGTTTTGAGTTTAATAACATTTCATTGAGAACTGCCAATATAAGTGGAAAGCTCAGTTGGTAGAGCACTGGAACAGCGATTCAGGGTCACAGGTTCACACCCCACTCCAATCCATTTCTTTGTTCAACTTTGTTCGAATATCCTAATATTTTTACCAATCGCCCCTAAACCATCTTATTTACTTTATTCACCCTATATACCTGCTATACACTTGTATAGCATGATGTATTTAAAGTTATACCAGTCAATTATCAATGTAACTTAAAATACTCTTTTTAAATAAAATCATACAATTATTCTATACATTTCAACTGTAAACTATAAAAGATAATGACAAATTCTTTTCACAGCTGCCGTATAGTACATATTGGTCTGAGCATTCAAATATTCAGGTTCTTACCGGAAAGTCAACTTTGGTCTGTTTACATTAATCTCAGCTCCTCTGCTTTGGAATGGAGGCAGAGGGCACAAATTCTTGAAAATTATAAGTCGCAGAAGTTTTTTTTCCCCTATTTTCATGAAGCTGTTTAGCAATAAATGTTGCTTAGCAAATTTACGTGATAAGCAGCCAATAGCAATAAGCACCCCACTGGTTCTGTTAACTGGTAACCTATTTTAGTAAACAAATTCTGTGCTTATCCAATTTTTGTTCTCGGGAACTCAGTTAATTTGTTCTTATGACCAACCTACTCTAGCTGTGTTTTTTTCTTTCCTGCCAAACCCATTAGTTCATCAAGTGATATACTGAGTACAATAGTCTGGTACCTATTAGGTTAACTACACCAACCTGTATGTAGAACCTTGGAATGGTAAATCGGCTACGTTCTGCTTCAGTATGGGATCTGGTTCTGATAGTACTGGATCATATCATAAGTCCGAGTCCTGCAAAAGACCAAAAAACTCTCACACATGATGACACTTCTGTTCAACTTCTTCTATCCAGTCCGTTTGTCTGTCTACCTGGAGTCAGCGTGGCACATCACTTTTTTATTACCAGCACTTTCTCCTGTAAATTAACAGCATTTTTCTTCCAAACTTGTAGTTTAGTAAGAGTGGATTAACGGTAGCAAAGGAATGCTTCTGTCAAAGCTCATGAATAGCTTGTGGGTAAAATTGGGACTGGAACATTTGTGGCTGAAGGACTTACAGAAACTTGTGGTGGACTTGACTACATCTTTACTCTTAATTAACCTGAACATTTCTCTCCACACATCAGAACTCTGAGGTTGAGAAACTCCCGGTTCTGTAATCAGAACTAAATTTGAATTATACTAACTTACCTCGGACTGAGACAGGAATCGCGGATGACTTTCAACATGTAGTTGGCTGCTTCCCGCTCAGAGTGGGTCGGACTAAATCGACTCCTGAAATCAAAAACCAAAACAACTAACATCAGCTGCAAAAGGACAAGATCTCTAAGATTTCAACCTACTTGTCGAGCTAAATGTCTAAGACGGGAGTTTTGCAGAAAACATTTTAATCTCACCGGAGCAATTTGAGAGTCTGTCCTCGGAAGCATGGCAAACCGGTATCCAGCATTAGGGCAACCAGTGAAACAATGGCTTCTTGGTATGGCCGGACAGCGAGGTAGGCTTGAACGCAGAGCTCCATGAACCACTTGAAGGGCGGGGCATCCATCCTACCGCCCATAATCATAACCATCTCTTCAGTTAGTTTGATGTCAGGTTCCCAGCCCATGTTACCACCCGGTGAGCTCTCAAACATAAAGCCAAAATCTGACGGCAGAATCACAAATTAGAATCCAATGTGTCTTCACCTTTTAAGAAACTACCGTCATAACACTCATGAAATGAGACACGAATTAAGACATGAAATTAGGCATGAATTTAAACATGATATGATTCCTAATTTGAGGCAAGTTATTTTGGAGATTAAACCAAAATACAAGTATCTCTTCCTCATTCCGAGTGTTTCCATCCAGTCATAACAGTATAAACTACAAGTTGATACAAGATCACTAAAGTTGTAAACAAAAACCCACATTTCAGAAATGCCCATAATTCTGGCGTTGAACCTACCGATATGCACAATGTGTCCAACACTGTCCAGCATGATGTTACCATTGTGTCGATCTTTGATCTGTAAGAGGAACCCGATTAAGCTATACGCTGCCATGCTCTGGATGAAATTCCTTCTAGCTTTCTGGAAGGCTGGCATGGTCTGGTCCCCGTACTTGGTCAGGAAGTACTCGTACATACCGATGTCAGTCTGGCGACCTAGCTGGTCACGTGACTTGGTGTCAGGAACGCACTGGATGACACCACACTATGGGGCACAGAGAGACAAGGGAATGCTTTTGTAACCGACTTGTGGGGGACTTGTGGGGGACTTGTGGGGGACTTGTGGGGGACTTGTACGCCAAGTCTCTGGGATAAGCAGGAATACCATCAGGCATGTTAATTGGTGCATTACTGGATTAGATCTAAGTTTTCACTTACCCCTGGTGAGGTTGCAACAACTCTGTAAGGATACAGGTAGAGATCCAAACCAACTTGACGAAAGATGTTCTTAAAAAGACCAATGACTTGCAGTGCCAACATGTCCTAAGATACACAACAGAAAACAAGCTTTATAACAGCTTGCCAATGCTTCTCAAGTATTTCATGGATAATGTTGGTAAGTTCACTATTTTTGTAAATTCTACAAAATATGAACCACACGTATTCATGTGTATACTATGTATGTATGTATGCGTATATTCACCGCCAATCGTGGTCATCAGACAAAAGAATTGGGTACGTCCACGATTGACAAAACGTCCACGATTCCAAATCGTGTACAAATCCTATGGAGGTCATCCAAAAACGTATAAACAAAAGAAGGGAAGACGGTAGGACAATGCCCCGTCCACGATTGGCGGTGTTTACCAACCTACATGTACCAGAACTTGAACATTGATTGTACATGTTTGTACTTCAACTGTCTTTAACTTCTTTTCTGTATTCCTACCAAACCTAACCATACATACCCCCTCCGTAGCGCTCCCATCCCATCCCATCCCCCATTCCTTTCCTACATCTGAACTGTATACCTGTCCGACCCAATGAAGATACAAGATTTCCAACTGCATAGTTCCCTTGTATTTCCATACCCCTCTAAACTGTCCCTGCCCACAACCTCCCCACCCCACACCCTGCCTCACTCCTGCCCCACCCCATCAGTATACCTGTCTGACATCATCTCCCACTTTAAAGATACAAGCTTCCCAGCTCAGTGATTTCTTCGTATCCTGTTCTTCGTCTTTCCGATCCCCTCCTCTCAACCCGATAGTCTCCAAGTCGTGGACACCGCATTTATTGACTTTAAACTTGGCAAGGAATGGTGCCTTAGCAGCACTGAGGAAAACAAGAAAACAAAAATCATTATTTTCCAGTAACGCTTTTTCTTTAGAAAATAATATGAGACCGCCATTAAAATTGAAAATATATCTGTCAGAAGTCAAGTAGGGTTATTTCTTCTAGATTTGTCTTGGTTGCTTTGATAGCTCTTAGGGGTGAAGGGGGAGGAAAAGGAAGAGGGGGAGGGGAATGAAGAGGGGGAGAAGAAGGAGGGGGGAGGAAGGGGAGGAGAAGGGGTGGGGATAGAGAAGGTTGAGGTCCATTTACCTCTGCATAGGAGTGCCTGAATTGTAATCAATCTCCATGACAATAGCCTCAGGACTACTTGGAAGGTAGCAACCAGGCTGCAGTTTGATTCTACTCAGGGCTTTCAGACAGGCGTCCTTACGTTCCTCACCCTTAGGAAAAGGTCTAAATTGCCAAAACAAAGTTCACAAAACTTAGAATGTTTGGAAATCCTGAAAACTGAGCAAAAGCTGACCTGTGGAGATGTATACTAATAGATCCAAGGCACAGCATCAATAGAAAAAACAGATCATCTTAGACAATTCACATTGCACTGCTGACAAAGGGCGACAATAGATGTGTTTTTCTTGTCATATTTTACCTGATTTCCCCCGAGATGGCAGTGATCTTGTCAAAAAAGTCAAATTCCCGCTCATAGAAGGCCTTGGCTGGTCCTGACAGATTGTTGAAGATCGATTCCATGATTGCTTCAAGCTGGTCAGCAATTTCATCTGCGACAAAATCAATGAACATTCATTGTACGTCAATGTATGCCACAAGCCACAATATAATGCTTTTCTTTGTTTTGTTTAGTTCTTGATCAAAAAGCAAAGCTTGCTCAGTTTTGTATCATCACAATTTTCATATCAATTTCTACCTTTTGTAAAATACTGGACAGACTTTCCTAAAGTTTGATAAAACCGAGTGCTGCCTTGGCATAGGAATCATCCAAAGTTTATGATTTACATGGTTCCCCAATTAATTCAAGCTAAATCTCAAAGATAGAAATGTATTTATGAGCAAGGTGAAGTGAAACAATTTTTGGAAGGAATTGGGCTTTGGTATTCTTACCATCTCTGTTCTTTGCGTCTTCATCAGTAAAGATGTTGGTTTTCATGTTCCAGATGAGTTGATGAGAGAGAAGCTGAGATTTATGAGCCAGGATTGTGATCAGCTCGGTTACATAGCCAAACTAAAAGATGGACAAACCAGAAAACACAACGGCAAAGTTGATTGGCTGACAGTATGGCTAAGCCATTTATTGGCTGATGGTTGCATGAACAATTTCAAAATCTTTGGGTAAACGTTAGACCCAAGACAGGTGTAGGGTAATTTGTGATACCTATGGGATAATCCTAAAGGCCAAAAGTTTCCTCATTAAGTTCCCTCATTAAACTTGCCCCAAATATTATGACCCTGGCTTCCTCCCTAACACTGCAGTGTACGCAGTCACAGCCAGTAATTTGGTAGGCTGGCCCAGTAAAACTGATTAAACCAGTTCAATTAACATCGAACACTTCCAGTTAGAAGGTTAGTTACACTACATGGCCGTATCCAAAATGAGCTTCTAGAACTATGGCTACATCTATCGTCAGCTTGTTCCCATGTAGTTACATTGGGTAAAGACCTAAATATTCCGACGCGGCCGACAACTCTGTGGGATAAATTACAGATGACAAAACCCAATTCAAACATCATCACGGTAGAATTGGATCCAAAAATCCCCAATGCTCAAACGTGACATGAGGAAAAACTTGAATCCATTGTTTAACACTACAGTAGAATACAACAGCACCTCAGCACCTCAATAACTTGAAATCTGAAGAAAAATTGGTCATAGTCAATCCACTAAGCAATGCTAACCTCAATGCTAAAAGCCAACTCACCGTGTCGTATCTGATAGCCTGGACAAGCTGAGGCACATAGAACAATAAAGCTTCAGGAGGGTAGTATTGAAGCACCTTGGTAGCGTACTGCGCTGTGATTGGATGTGGAGGGTGCTGGTTAGAGAAATAAGACAACGCCTCCACAGGAGCCACAGGTGCCCAGCACAATGCATAGCTTAACTGAAAATAATTAAGATGATGCCACAGATGAATATAGCAATGTATTCTTTTAGTTTTCAAACCGCCTGGAAGCACCCTGCTATTTACTCCTCCAACCGTCTATAATGTCCTGGTTTTTAGTAGTTCTGAGGAGTAATAAGACCCATTAAGTGCTAATGGGTTAAACCTGCTAGCCGGAAGTGCCCTGCTATTTACTCCTCAAACCGTCTATACTGTCCTGGTTTTTAGTAGCTAATGGGTTAAACCTGCCACCTCTCGATTGCCAGATGACCTCAAACTTGGCAGATGACACACTAAGAACCTCATTTATACTATTTCTTTGACTAGGAATTTCAAAAAAAGTTTTGTATTCTAAGAAAGAGTTTAACTTTTTGAGGGAGGGGGGGGGGGGGGGGGTGTACATTACCTCTGGTACATCAGCTTCTACACTGTGTTCCGTCACCAGGTAGTGTATTGCATAGGGCTGGTTGCATACTGTAGTTGGATCCAGACGAACCTGTCTGGTCACCTCTCGCACCAACGCTTCCGAATTCTTGAATCTGATCAACAAAATAAAACAATGGTTTGGTTTAGACAATTATTACATTTATTGTCATACAACTAGCTGATAAGTTCTTTCCTTATCCAAGAAGAAAAGGTCAAGCTTGATTGGTGTAGGACCACATCACAAGTGCAAGCATCTTAACCATTCAACCATTGGCTGGGATGCATCAAAATAATATAGGGCCTTTTTTAATCCCAGGCTTCGTCTCCGTTTAGGATTAAGAGGATTTTAGGTTCCTAAACTGCAGGAACTCCAGTCACATTCTGGTGCCTGTTGTAGTTTAGAAAGATTCAATCCGTTGATAAGAACCCAAAAATTCCAATATTTTCCTTTGCTTCTATTTCTATTTGCTTCTCAGTGAATCAGAAGTCGGGAGCGAAGCCGAAGCAAAGGTTTAAACAAAAAAAACAGCAGCTGATTTTAGCAGTGCATGACAGACTGGTGCTTTGTTTCCCTACCTGCTGGGCAAACAGCAAGCCATATGGGGTGACAGATCCCAGGCCAATCGGACAAAGTCTCGCCAGTTGCGTTCATTAATCTGCTGCCCTCTCCAGCCAGCTAAGATCTCTTCTGATTGGATCTTCTGCTCTGCGGCATCCATTGGATTGTACCAAGTACACAGCCTCTCAATCTCATTGGACTACAACCAAAAAACAAGACGACAAACTGTTAAAAGCACACACCTTGAACAACAAAGAAAATACTCTTGTTTACGTTTCTAAAGTCCGCAGCCAACATTTGTTTTGTTGTTGTTTTGAGGTATGAGTTCTGCTAACTAAATTACACTATAACGTTTCTGAAACCAAGATTTGGTGATTCTTGAAAGAGAGATCTACTGTTTCTCAACAATTGAGATATTTAGAACTAGATAATACCTTTGTATCAAAGAGATAGACTTAAAAGTTGCTAATTCCGTGTTATTTTAAGGTTTCATCCCTAAAATAAAAACACAAGGTGTCACTTTTAAAGGTAAGCAATGTAATCACAGATACAAAACTGTCTGAATCTAGTCTCATTTAGTCTCTGAAGAAGATCTTGTTAAGATCAAAATATTAGGCCCTCTTAAGTTAACTTATTTGATTTGTATATTTCAGGTCATTCTAGCCATTAAGCAGTTTGCAGCAGTATTAATCTTATTCATGAATCTAATAAAACTGACATCTAAAAGAGAACGTGTACAAGTCCCCAACCTAAATTCATCTGATTGTGAAAATGCAACCCAATCAGCATTTAACATTGACATCTTTTGCAGCGTTACTTTGATAACAAAAAGACGACTTTGACTGACCAGTAATGCCATGATGAGATGTCTTCTTCTCATGTACACCTTGGTGTATTTCAAGCCCATATCGCCTCCTTTCCTTGTTGCTGCGGATCTCTTGGAGATGACTGACATGTTACTACCTAGTGGCGTTGTATTCATCCAACCCTGCAGCTGTAAACCTTGTCTGCTAGGAATGTCGACGCTGGCACGCAGGTCCGTCGGTAGGACAGATAAGTTGCCAGAATCTGGAGAATCTGTGAGAAATGGGAGAAAGAAAAACTATCTTCTCTAAGTGATCCCGAAGCATACAGAGCATACAGTAGTGAACATGTTTTACTTGAAATTCTGGCTACTTGAGATTTGTACAATTCCCTAAATAGGTTTCACTTCCACCAAGTGCAGAAAAATGCAACTTAACCAGTTCGCGCCGGGATTATTTTAACATCACCGAGCCGAGGGGCGGGATTAGTTTTAACAAATCTCAATCCGAAGCGTGTTCAGGCCGATAGTGCCGGGAAAGCACACCCACGCATTTCCGGCCTTGCTCGCTGCTGAGTGACATTTCCGGCCTTGCTCGTGGCGTGTTTATGCGCCATCCGTTTTTGAATCTGGGGAAAACTTTGCGTTTATATACGTCATCCGGAGCGAACTTGTTAAACAACTGACACAAATAAGTGCAACTGCGTAGTACCACATCTAGTTTGGGGTAAAACAAACTAGTACACATTGACGTTGGAGAGGGTAAGAGTTGATACCTTGTGTCGGAATGTTGAGTACTTTCAGGTATTTCTTCTCTGCTAGAACCATGTGAAAGAACCTGAGCAATGTTGAGACATCGTCTTTCAGCAATGACAGAGACTGGCTAGGAACCATGGGCAACATGCTGGCAAGAAATAATACAAGCACATCCAAATGAAAGACTGTTTTCTGATATCTGTCATGCAAAAGTTAACATATAATAACTGAGAACAATGATATGTACGTAGTTTGTATTTTCTTATTTCCACAAAGACCTAAAATCACTAAATAATTAGTTTGTTTTAGTTTCTTTAGAAAAACTCTAAGAATAGCTGAAAGTATAGCTGTCTGTCACCGATTTACCTAAAGTAGTCAAACACAGATGCATAGATTCTTTCTCTGAGTACATTCTTAACTGTTCCATTTGACAGTGTGTCCCCTTGAAGCAAGGACAAGCCAATAGACAGCAGACGGAATCGTGGACCGACGGCGCCAATGTGACGGCATAGGACACTGTGCTGAGACCCAGCACGCATAGATAGAGACCGGTGAAGCATGGTGGTGAAGATCTCAACAATGCCAATCTGACTGTATTTGACACTCTCGATACGAGTGGCAAGAAACTGAAAGAGATCAGAA
This sequence comes from Crossaster papposus, assembly GCA_037893245.1. Classification (NCBI taxonomy): domain Eukaryota; kingdom Metazoa; phylum Echinodermata; class Asteroidea; order Velatida; family Solasteridae; genus Crossaster; species Crossaster papposus. The sequence continues at coordinate 2,031,001 of JBAIAA010000072.1, read as the reverse complement.
ATGATAAAATAAAACAGTTTAAAGGTTTGTAATTATTGAAATAAGGTTCCAACAGTAGAAAATTGTTTAACAGATATTGCCATGTGACCTTGCTTAGCACTAAATATGCAGAATCAGGTAAAAAGTTATTATCTTCCATCAGATTTTTGCTCAATACATAAATTTGTCAAGCAATACTTTGTCTGCGTAGTCACTCCACAATATACTATGGTGCTGTACACCATACTACCACTTACCTGTGTCCATTTCTCATGAGGTGCAGCATTGGGTGGGTTAGGGAGAGGCACATCTTCCCCACTAGCTGCAGCCAGGGGGCTAGGTTGGTTGGGGTCTGAGGCAAACATTCCAAGACGTCGTTCGACAGTCATTTGCCAAGCAGCTGCCATCTCACGCATAAACTGAGATAAACACACCAGACAATTATACAAATACTCAAAAGAAAATAATAAAAGTCTATACTTGGACAGAGTTGGCATGAAACAAATTGGGAAAACAATTTTAAAAATTGAAGAGTTTGAAGGATGAAGCTATGTTAAATCTGTGTCAAATAAACTGCAGTGCAAATTAAGTAACTAGAAACATCTACTTTTTATTTTCTCGTTTTAAGGTAGGATACACCAATGGTAATTTTTGAATTATTAGGAATGGGTGGATTTGGGAGGTTGTTGTTATTTATTAATATTGTTTAACTAACTTGCCTGAAGTTTTACAATCATGGATGCCAAGGAAAAAACAGAAAAAACGGCATTTTTATTCAGAACAATTACAGGATATATAACGCAATCATTTTCCTGGATTCCTATTATCATTATTTACTTTCAAATAAGCAAGATATATTTTAATAATTCAGTAGTAAAAATGTTCGGTATCTGCAAACGGTATCTGCAAACGGTGTCTCCATCCTTTAAACATCTTGTACATTTTTGAATACATACGTGCATTTCCAGGTCAGGTCTTGCAGCCAGTAACCATTCCCAGCATGCAACAGCAGTCTCCATAGACTGTAGGGTGAAGACACGGACTGCCGCCCAGCACAGATTGTGAAGTAGCTGCCGGTCTAAACCTGGTGGTGAATCCAAACAAACAGATTTTATATACAACTAATGTCATCAATAGGTAAACTCTATTTAAAGAATTGCTGAATCTGAAATGCTTTGATCATAAATACTATGATCTACAATCATTAGCTGGGATTAAAGTTTGACTGAGTTACTGGCTGCAGCTACTTCCATAGATCAGTGTGTCATTTGTAGCCATAGCCAAACATTTGACTGAGTTACTGGCTGCAGCTACTTCCATAGATCAGTGTGTTATTTGTAGCCATAGCCAAACATTTGACTGAGTTACTGGCTGCAGCTACTTCCATAGATCAGTGTGTCATTTGTAGCCATAGCCAAACATTTGACTGAGTTACTGGCTGCAGCTACTTCCATAGATCAGTATGTCATTTGTAGCCATAGCCAAACATTTGACTGAGTTACTGGCTGCAGCTACTTCCATAGATCAGTGTGTTATTTGTAGCCATAGCCAAACATTTGACTGAGTTACTGGCTGCAGCTACTTCCATTGATCAGTGTGTTATTTGTAGCCATAGCCAAACATTTCACTGAGTTACTGGCTGCAGCTACTTCCATAGATCAGTGTGTTATTTGTAGCCATAGCCAAACATTTGACTGAGTTACTGGCTGCAGCTACTTCCATAGATCAGTGTGTTATTTGTAGCCATAGCCAAACATTTGACTGAGTTACTGGCTGCAGCTACTTCCATAGATCAGTGTGTTATTTGTAGCCATAGCCAAACATTTGACTGAGTTACTGGCTGCAGCTACTTCCATAGATCAGTGTGTTATTTGTAGCCATAGCCAAACATTTGACTGAGTTACTGGCTGCAGCTACTTCCATAGATCAGTGTGTTATTTGTAGCCATAGCCAAACATTTGACCGAGTTACTGGCTGCAGCTACTTCCATAGATCAGTGTGTTATTTGTAGCCATAGCCAAACATTTGACTGAGTTACTGGCTGCAGCTACTTCCATAGATCAGTGTGTGATTTGTAGCCATAGCCAAACATTTGACTGAGTTACTGGCTGCAGCTACTTCCATAGATCAGTGTGCTATTAGTAGCCATAGCCAAACATTTCAGACACATCCTTAATTACCTTCTGTTGATATGAGCAGGGCACAGACCCTAAACATGCCGCTAGTCACCGATTCGTCCTTGCCCTTCTGACAAGCCTTATTCAGTTGATCACCTAAGACTTTGGACAGACACAGCCCACCAGGTCCTGCATGCATGTAGATGGCTTGCATTCCTGACACCTAATAGATCAAAGGTCAATGGTTAAAGGTCAACTGGTTTTGAGAGTGTAGCCATTGTTATTATCTCAATATAATCTTTACAAAGCGATGAAACATAATGTTTTTGTTTTTTGCGGCGTTTTTTGCATTTGAATAGATTTGAATCATATAGTTACCTCTCCAGTAAACCTGCTACGAAGCGTCATGGCCGAGACAAAATTACTGGAATCACCTTTCATGCTGTCTGACAACTATAAAACCACAAAAATTAAAACAACAAAATTGACAACTATAAGTAAATAGAGAACTTCAGGAATAAACTGAATTACTCAGACATGAGTAGAGCTTAAATCTACAAAATCCATCTTAATTGTCACAAGGCGGTATGAAGATCTTTTAAAATAATCCTTGCACATGTATAGAAAATTTACGAAGAACTTTCTGAAGACATTTTGCTAAGATAAAAGAATACTTACCCCTCCACTGATGGGTCCTCTACTGAACCCAGCACACTGCAGGGCATTATCTGTAGCAACTTCCAACTTGACTCGCTGTGACAATCCATCATTCATGTTCTCTAAATTGATCAAGTATTGTTGGATCTGAGATCGCGTAACCGAGGGAGCCCACTTGACTGCTTCTTGAAAGATTCCACCACATCGCGCTGAGAAATCACGCATGATACTCTAAGATGGATAATACAGATTGAAGGAATTATTCACAGGAAAACAGAATTGATGGGTACAAGATTCGAACCCCTCACCAATGAAAATGTAGCACCTTAACACGTTAAAGGGACATTATTTATCTATATTAACTGAATTCTTATAAAAAACTGTCTCAGTTACTGCATTGAATTTGGAGGAGTGTGTTACCTCTCTGGCTTCACTAGTATCCATGACTGTCAACTTGTAGTTGGTGTTGGGAACCGAGTAGATATCAGCTTCCTGTTTGTTGTTACCGATGACGGAACGAGACAGGAGTTGGAGAATGTCCAGCATGGTGCGTAAGATGCTGCCATTCCACAAGAGATGAGGAAACCTACAAGACAATAATAACTTCATCTGAGATAGTGGATAAAGAAGTCCATATAGTATTTGACAAACATATTAGATTACTCACACAAACAATCAAATAAACAAACTAATTAAATCAATCATTATACTTCAATACTTACTTGTCTACCAGTTTGGACAAGTACTTGTCAGCAATCTTTCTGATTTGCTTACGGATGTGGTTGAATTTCACAAGAAGAAACTGGGCGTGACTAACAAGCTCCGCCTCCCGATCTGGCGTTCTTGGCTATAAAGGCAAAAATTGCAACAATTGTTAACCAGTTCGCGACGGATGACGTATATAAATGCAAAGTTTTCCCTAGATTCAAAACAGATGACGCATAAACACGTCACGAGCAAGGCCGGAAATGTCTGTCAGCAGCGAGCAAGGCCAGAAATGCGTGGATGTGCTTCCCGGTACTGTCGGCCTGAACCCGCTTCGGATAGAGTTTCGTTAAAAATAATCCCGCCTCTCGGCTCAGTGATGTTAAAATAATCCCGGCGCGAACTGGTTAAAAAATACTTTCAGAAGATAATGTTTTAAAGTCTCTTGTTTCTTTGATTGAATTAAGTGTTTTTACATAATGAAGTTTTCTGAAAACTAGAAACATTTGGAATGGTGCTTGTGTGAGAGCCTCAATCCATCTGACTTTGGTCGTCGAATCGGTTAACAAGATACAAATCCTGCTTTCTTACCCTGTTGGACATAATATCCAAGAAATTACTGATGACTTGATTGGAAACAGCTAACAGACAATCCCACATTCCTGCCTTGTCTTGAATGATGGCCATGTCTTCTAGATACTCAAACATAGTGCAGAAGCTTGGTGCGTTGCGGTGCATAACACGAAGCGTCTCTAGCTGGTAAACTGACAGGAGATAGGTGCACTGGGCAAAGTCTAGCTTGTTGACATGGGGTATAATCTCAGCTGGGAAGTGGAGGAGAGTAAGAATGGTCTGTCGTAACTCATTCAGATCATTCTGTAGAAGACAAAGGATAGGACAGAGGTTCTTATGAATGAGTTGTACTGAATAGGTCCAATGTCATCACAAATTCAATCAGAAGAAAATCACAATGTCTTGACTTACGTAAGACACACTGTCGTTCCTAAGAGCTGAGGTGTACTGTAGCTGTGAGCGAAGATGCTCTCCTTGGAAGGAAGTAAGAAGTGGAGACTTAACAGCGACGATGCAAACTCCTTCATACCATTCACGCGGCCATAAACCTGCCCAATCAAAGGTGAGTTTAGGAAGAAAAAAGAACAATTTGTGAAACATATATGGAATACGCGTTTGCCTAAATTAAGTACCACTTACATTACCCATAATTTTTTATAGGTAAAAGCACCTTTACGCTTTACTTCAGGGATTCCAGATTTCAAAAGGGATTCCAAAAAATACTAAAATCAGAAAAAATACTGAGAAAACCAAAATCCTGACAAATCTCACCCCAGGTCCAATTTTAAAACAAGAAACAAATACAAAAACTCATTCATCATCTCCCGTCATTTACAAGGATTTCTGAAATAAGGCATTTCCCATCATACACTGCACAGAATGCCCATTTCTGATTGGTCAATCCTACCTGAATCTTCCACAGCGAATCCCATGACAACGGTGTATAGCCAGAAATCTCGAAAGAGCTTTAGAAGTCTCGGTTTGGGCTCACGGATTGGGGGAAGCCGCCTCATTATCTTTAAAAAAAACAAGAAAAGAAACAGGTTATTGGCCTTTGTCTGACTACAAGTAACCGACTTACTAATTTACTGAAACAAACAATGTACAAAATTGACTCTTTGGCAACCAGCCAAGTATTTTTTGGTAAGTGATGATTGTGACGACAGTCTAAATGCAATATTCTGGTTGGTAGAGAGTCTGGAGTCTGAAAATTAAAAGACAGAGTTTGGAGTCTCTTATACTGCAGGACTTAGATAAATGTACTATGGACATAAACCCCAGGGATGTAGTCAAGTCCAACACAAGTCCCTGTAGGTCCCTGTAAGACCCTGCAAGTCCATCGCAAGTCCATCGCAAGTCCATTGCAAGTCCATCACATGTCCTCCAGTTTCAATTCAAACCACAAGCTATTCAAACAAGCTTTGACAAAAGCAATCCTTTGTCATTGTTCAACCAGTTACTTATGACTGGCTTTATGACTGGACTTGTGACTGGACTTGTGACTGGACTTGTGAAAGGACTTGTGAAAGGACTTGCAGGGACTCGATTACAACTCTGATAAACCCTATAAGTTGAGAGAAGTTATTTTGCAGGTGAAAGGTATATATAGTCATCTCAGTCCAACATCATTAGGCACACAAAGTTGTGTTGAAATTAAACCAATAATAACTTACTGCTGCCAATACAGGTATAAGTATGCCCAGATTGCCTGCACTGCTTGACGCCTTGATAGCAAATGAAGACCTCTCACTAGCTCGTCGACCCTCCAATCCTAGCTGGACAAACAACTCCAAGAGTCTTACTATGAGTTCATGCTGCTCCTGGTCCCCTTGCAGGGAACCGGCTATGTTGGCTAGGGCGTTCATGACGGCTAACGAGCAGTGCCTGAAGAAAACGTGCAAGCCAAAACTGTTAAATCTATTGTTATAAATCCAAAAAATAATGAATACAAATTTTGATTTTCATTATCTAGATATTTTTCTCCAACAATACAAAATACTGGAAGCTCAACTTTGAAGCTTACTTCTTTGAAGAACAAAAAGAGGTTACTTGAATAAATTGCGACAGTAAAAGGCAAAGAATATAGTGTCAACTCCCCAAAGTTTCATATAGCAACTGACCTGTATCTGTGTAAATTATCGGAGCTATCTGGGGTATAGGCTGCAGAACCAGCCTCTACGCTGATCTGCATAAACATATTCATCACTTCCTGGTAGATTCCCGACTATAACATAACCATGGAAACAAAACAAAATCTTGATGTTTTTCTCCAACAATACAAAATACTACACCATATATCCTAACCATATAGGGCAAGATAGCTCAGTTGGTAGCGCCGGTCCGGTATTCTGGAGGTCGCAGGTTCAAGTCCCGCCTTGCCGAATGTTTTGTTCACTTTGAAATGTATGCAAATTTACATAGTCAGTTTCCATTGTGGTTTATTTGTGTATTATAAAATAAAAAGTTGTATCCTCATTAAGCGATTACTCCCCCAAGCCAGTTTATGTCGGCACCCATTGGGTGGAGTGAAGCTAATAAATACAAGCCCCAACAGTACATTCCAACATCTAAATAAACAGAGGCCAAACCTTACAATAAAAACATTTCAGAGGACTCTTAATGTAGCCTCAATTGCAATAATAAATGTAAAATGTACCTGTCCTGTCAGTAGCATACAACCCAACATGTCCACAATCACCTCATCAAGCTTTGACGCTGGGTTACAGAATTGTTGCTGGAAGATCTGCTGAATGCTCTCCATAGTTTGAGGGATGTCCTTCAGCGCTACAGCCACATGACCTAAGGTCAGTATGGCATTGTGGGATTTCATGGCTAGTTTCTCCACACCAGCTTCTGTCAGGTACAGTGTGTTGGAGACAGAGGCAAGGAAAGCTTGGACACAGTTAGGGTTCTCTTGAAGACCGGCACGCAACGATCTGAAGAAGAAAACAATTGTTAACAAAGACCTTGTTGTTAATTACTTATACATCATAACTTGACCTTAACTAACCTGTGTGTTCATATATTTCTCTGTACTTGAATAGAGAGGGTCTAAGGTTCCAACCCCACCCAATGCCACCTACCTGCATAGGTTATATATTGCTGCATCCCGGAGTGCGGAGAATGCTACACATGTTGGCTCGGTTTTGCTGCCGCTGTGATGCCGGTCTCTACTCTTTGATCTGCCGCTCTCTTTAGGACAAAACTTGTGTAGTTTGGTGAGGATACGGGAGGGATCAAGTAGAAAGTCACGAAGGGAACTGACGGACTGGTGGGCTAGTAGGGGGAATTGTTCCGACAATGTGCCGTGGGCCTTTAGAAACAAGAATACAGAAATACAGGTAAAATGTTGACGTCTCTCATTTAAATATCAGTCACATGGTAATATTTCAGGTGACTTGCAAGTACCAATCAGATTTAAAGGATTACAAAAATAAATACCAAGAACTTGGAATCATTTAACACTGTGCAAAATGATTTAGATTAAAATATTGTTGGTTTGCAAGTATTTTTGGCATGATTACAAAAAACACAATTCCACTAGAAAATGGAACAGAAAAATATTGCATATAAAAGTTCAGGTTAAAATAGTCTTAAATCAATTATGTAAGATGTAAATTGTTTTCATTTTTGGTTGGAGGGGGGGTGGAGGTGTGGGCTGGGGAGGTGTAGGGGTGGGAGGTGGAAGAATACCTACCTCAAGACAACAGTGAAGCAATGGGATATGAGCTAGAAGATGAAGAGTGCCCTCTGGAGCCTGTAGCTTCTCATTCATACGTCCTAGCAGACTATCACCTCCTGCGAGCCGGACCAAGAAATGTTACTTGATATTCGTGTCAATGGAACAGTGTATAGATTTGGATGCATATTGAGCAGAAATTATAATATATATGTCAAAGTCAAGATTGATTATGCAACTGTACTGCAACTATACCTTGTTCATCTTTGACCGCCCAGACTAACATATCTACACACATAGCATTAGCCTTGACTGCCAACTCAAACGAGTTGTAGCCACAGGTAGATCTCATCGCCATCTCAAGATTCTTGTCCTGAATCTTAGTCTGGCCAGCAACGTACATCTCTTGGACGAAAGACTGGACTCCGTCGATTAAGACGTCAGGCAGTCCTGAAATGAAACAAGAAAGTTTTGCTACAGTTTGTGGTCAATTATTGTTGTTATCTACTTCTTTGGAATGAATACTAAGTCTTGTTACCTTCACTGTACTGTAGCAGATGTCTTAGCAGCAGCACCAGCACCAGACTAATTGTCTCACTGAACGTCTGATATGGAAAGTCCCTTGCACGAGGCAGAGCACAGTACGCCTTGGCTGCCTTGTCCAGATCATTTAATGTCTTGTTGTTAATCAATATTTTGGCCTGAGAAAAAAAAAAAGTTTTAGTTGGAGAAAGGATTGGATTTTTCCCCCACAAAAGTTAAGGTTGATAAATGAATAGACAGAAGCGTTTCAGACATTCCTGGTTCATAGTGACAGATAAAAAGTTTGGTAGAGTAAAAGCAATTTAAAGGAATCGTCTATTGAATTTGAATGTAGCAGTATGTTAATTTGTTTGCAAACAAGTCACGACATTTGTATAAAGCAGTCTTAAGTCCTGTCTTGAGCTATTCAAGAAAATCAACAGAACCATTGCTTTGCCTATGTTCATACCTTGATCTCTACTTTGATCTTACTTGAGACAGACTTATTGCAATACTTTAGAAATGTTCTGTAGTCTGATATTTATTTAATGATAACTGGGCAATCTCAATTTGTTAAACCACAGCTTAATAGTTTAAAAGGATAACAAAATATAATTCAATGGAAAAAATGCTCCTCTCAAACTTACAATTTTGAGAATGATCTGCAACTGTTCCGTCCTGAATTCCAGCTGATTTTTTCTTTGGTCTTTCATTTGATCTCTGACTGCAGCTGGCAGGAGAAATGACGACGCGACGACACTAAACAGTTCTTGACTCGGATCAAAACCATACAGCTTCTCAATCTCTGTGTCTCTGTGAATTCTTAGTGAACTTTGACCTACGCCATCTGTTGTGTCTGAACCTTGATCTTGACATGGATCATCTTTTGCAGGAGAAAAGTAACGTTTCATGGTCGGTGAGATGATAGGACGAAAGGTACTGTAGGTTGGGCGGATGGGCTTCTTCTTAGGTTTGTCTGATTGGGTTTGCTTGCATGGTTTGTGTTGGGGAGGGGGGAATAGTTGGCACAGTAGAGGTACATCGGTGTGACTTGAGCGTCCAATGGCTCGGGCCATGCCAAAGAGAGCTGGAACTACCAGATGGCATGATGTACCTGAGGAATGAAGAGCAATAATGCACAGATTCGGTTAATTTTAACAACATTTGAAAAATGAATGAACAAGTGCATTGATCTCTACACTGATAATGTCTTCTTCTTTTCATGTAAAAAGGTCTGAAAATCTCATGCATGGTTCTAAATATAGAAATAGGTATTTGTTTGTGTCTGAATTTCATAAGATAGTGTTATACAATTGCAACTTTGCAATGTTGTCAACAAGCATGAAATGGTCTTCATATGTACATGTAGGTACCTTGTGAAGATTCCCCAAGTTGATAACATTGTCTGGATAATGCTTGTAATGCATCCAGTTGGGCTGTCAAAATCTGAAACAGAGAATGCAAACTTTTTAATTTAATTTGAGGTCAAATTCTGTGCAAGAACCTAAAGAAATCCGGTGCTTGCTTTGTGTTAAATTCTCCAAGTGGTTCTTAATTATTCCCCGTATCGTCAGGTCCTGGGACTACTTTTTTACAGCAGCTCAAGATCAGTGCACAGGAAATAAATAACTTATTTATAACTACCTACGCACATAATAGTTTGTTAAAGGTAGGGTACTTGTACACCATTTGCAGATATCGAAAATTGATACTACCGAATTATTAAGAAATATTTTACTTATTTGAAATTAATTAATGATTAAAAATGATTAAAAATAACGATCGCCGAACAGCAGTCACGAAATAAACAAGAACGCTGTTTTTCTTGCTTTTCTCAGAATCCATATCAGTTAAACGGTATTTACTATAAAATACAACCACAAAAATCCGCCCTTTCAGGATAATTCAAGCAATTACCAATGGTGTATCCTACCTTTAAAATACATGCATAGCGCAATAACAAACAAGTTTTAGTGGGTTAATACCTTATTTTTCCAGTTTCTTTAAAAATAAAATATTAAGCCGACAATCCCTTTTATCATGTCATACATCAGTGGCTTCATTTCATTAGTAAGGCGATGACTGCCTGATAATTGGTCTTACACATGTCTGACAGAATGGAAGGCATTGAAGCAAGACTTCACAAGATGAACAGTTGGGCCTTCTATACGTACTGCATACGTACAAATAATTAATTATGATAGTAAATCTCAAACTAAAATGAAACAAACTAAGTAGTATTTCAAGGACAAGGAATTTCACATCTTCATCGACATTGACACACCGAGCACGCAGCACCCCAATTGACAAATCATAACTTTTATAAAGTAATTATTTTGTTTAAACAACTCTTAAAAACTGAATTTAACCCGATCTTACAAATTGTTTTTTGTTCATATTCTCCATAAAATAAAAGGTAACATTAAAATACAAATACTAAATTTCGTCAAATTTCCTTCAAATGAACAATATGTCACATTGCAATACAATATGAATGAAACGCCTACGGCATTGATTAGATGCAACCAAAAATGCATGGACTCACTATCCCATGCTAATACACACTGCTTACAGATATAAATAACAAATGCATACAGCTAATGGGTTTTACTGACAGCCTAAATGCCAACATAACAAATGAACTTACAAAATGTATTTATCACTCCCACACATACATGATGTATAACTTACAGTATTACGGAGTTGTTTGTGTTTTGCCAATAACACAGAGATATTCCGGTTTTATGTTCTATGATTTATGATTTAATATGCGCATTCATAATTATCAAGTAAAAACGATTTTATTAATTACTTGATAATATATAATGTAATGACTTGTTAATAATGTCTAGACAATTCAAAGTTAAAATGTGCCAAGCATTTTGAGCAAGTCAGTGTACCAGATGTTATTTAAATTTAACTCGCAAATGGCTTATTGAGAATGGCTATTTATGTGGTCTACACAAGGATTCTGATTTAACTCATTACCATAATAGGGTAATCTTGCTGCCAGACATTAGTTGAGGGACCAGTGTGACAATTCATCAGTTAGTTAGTTAGTCAGTCAGTCAGTCAGTCAGTCAGTCAGTCAGTCAGTCAGGTACATGTAGATTGGCACTCTGGGACCAAGACAAAAGGGGCTCCAGAACTCATGCAAAGGTTGCAAAAGGGCTACATTTTACCAATGGAGGCAATACACAAATCAATGTGATTTTATGTGTAATTGGGGTACATGTACGTACCCTCTCCCTATACAGCTAGACAGAAAGCCCAACAAACTGACTGACATAAACACACCAATTCATCCTTACCTGTTCCTTGAAGGAAGGTTCTTTAACAGAAATGTCAGAAAGCAATGTAGTCAGACAGAAGGCATAGTTTTCACTCATCGGTAAACCTGGCACAAACAATTACATGTAAAAGAAATTGAGAGTCAGTGAGTTTCAAAAATACGCATTATAAAATCCTTGCTCTTGTTTACACTTGTACGCACTTCAATTGTGGCCCCCAAAAGCACTGTTTTTTACACGGCCCTTAAAATCACTCCAAGGAATGTCATAGGAAACTACAGGTCAACTGAGTCATGCTATGAGTCCACGGTGCAATACACTGATAAGCAAAGCCATATTCCCATTTTAGCGAAATCCGACCAGCAGTTTTTGAGCTACCGCCTGCTATTTGTGTAATGCTTGTAGCCAAAATGTGCGCAGCCACCTGTATTCAAAGGACCATACCTTCCTAACCTGTAGACCAAATTTGCTGATTTTGATTATAAGTATAACTCAACATTCATGGCAATTTACAATTTCCTAGTGAATTGTTTTTGTGTTTTCAAGAAATTTCAGGTAAAGGGAAAAATCTTATAATGGCCGATGTAAAACATCTTTCAGACTTCAGATGTGTTCTTGGACATTATCTGATTTTTAGCAAATTATAATATGATTTGACCTACTTTCTTTAGCCTTGTATCCAGTGTGTTCTTGCCACTGTGACGACACTAGTCCTCTCATTAAATCAATCAAATACGGAACCAGTTTCTCCTTGTACTGTGGGAAACAATTAACTATACTAGTGAGTTGGAGCAAAGCATATTCCAGGATGATCACCCCTTTGTACTGTTAACAATAATAAAGTTGAATATGGTCCACAAAAGTATAATGAATACAAAGAATTTGAGCCAAGACATTGAGTACTTCATTGAGTACATGTTCATGTTCTATCCCAACATCACAATTGTAAATACTACATGTATGCAGACTCTACGCTTTCTAGATAGATGTCTGGATCTTGATCGCAGGAATATTTTGGATAGTACAGAGTAGCCTAGGACAATTTAATAGCAAAAATTCCAAGGCAGTCAGTGTTTATTTGGAAAAGAATCCCACCTTCATATCTGACTCCAGGAGAAATATCCCCAGAGCAGCCACTGCATCTTGGCGTCGGGAGTCGATCCTGAACCCCTTGGTCCCAAGGAAGGTCGGCTGGGGACACATCTGCTGAAGCTGATGGACCTAGATGGATTTTGTTTTTAATGTACAAAGCCATTTTGTCTCTGAAGAAATTCGTGTTAAGATTGAAATTCTATTATTAGGCCCTCTTAACTTATTTGATTTAAATAAATAAAATCTACATGTGTTATCACCAACATTTTTTTGTTTTATCTGCAGCGAGTTGGCAGTCTCAGCCATTCGAAAATTTACGAGGTTTTGACGAGAGTCTAGTGGCGCCCTTCGAAAAACAGACATCTTAAGTGGTAGTTTCAGGATAAAATTGAAGTATTTCTGCATTGATTGATGCCAATTTCTAAATGCTCGTGAATTTTGAGTGACCCCCGACTGTTTCATCAAGTAAATAATGGTTACGAAGATAAGTTAATTGAATAACCAAACTTGTGAATTTGGTCTGCCGTAACCGTAAATTCGCAACAGTGACAGCACTTTTTTAACCCATATTTTTCTCGAAATATTTTTTTTTAAATTTATTCAACAATAAGGCTCAACCCTTTTCTACTTCACTTGTGAATAAAATTGTTATTTTAAAGACACATTATCGACCCAGAAAAATAAATTACGATATCCAATCTCATGAATATATATTGTATTGAGAGTATTACGTACTACGTAGCAAATAAACCAAATAATTAAAATTCCTTTTCCCGAGGGCTGCGAACTGACACTGTGACAGTATGCTCTGCCCAGACTCAGTCTCCTGACGATGTCGACGGGCAGAGCATAATAATAATATATACCGACTCCGAAACGTTGAGTTCCCTCCGGTTCTTTTCAGAACCACACATATATCTCACTGACTAACCGCAAACTTACATACATACGCCTACATACAAATAACATAAACAATTAATTGCAATTGCATTGATGAATTGTTGATGAATCGAATAAAACGTTACTTTAAGTTTAAACCTCAAATTAAACAAAATAATACAAATTACAATAACTCAAGTCAAATTATTTATTCATAAAAAAATACTTTACGCCCAACGACGTAGCAAAGGCAAGCCTAGGCCCTTTTTGGAGGATAATCAATAAACTGAAATACCATTGAATTAATCCATTTAATTCAAATCTATTTACCTTCTCCCATGGTGGGTCGTCTAAATTCGACAAGGAACGAGCTAAATGTTGAAGGGAAGTTGCAAAAACATCCCCATTCTTGCGCGCCATGTTTCTGTTAATGTTTAAGCCACCCTCGAGATAAATAGCGCCCTCAATCGGCGAACTGGCGGGTACCGTGAGTACCGTCGTACGGCGGGTACGCGGGGGGCCGGGGAGGGGCTGGAGGTTGGGGTGTTACGTGGGGGGGGGGGGGGGTATTTTTTTATGAAAAAACTATTTTACTGTTAATTTCACTTTCTTTCTGGGGTGCATAATGCTACATATATGAAGCAAGATATTAAACGGGGGAAGCCCCTTTTAATTTGTGGCGGTCATTGTGCTTGAGGAATGTTGTGGTTTCTCAGGAATTCTTTTTAGGTTTGTAGGGGTGCATTATATAGCAACAATAGTCTAGAGAGTGTATAGGTATCAGGGGGAGTCCCTCGGTCTCATACCGTCTCAAACAAATTTGTCTCTTCAAAAAAACTGAACACAATAAAATTGAAATCTACACCGTTTCAAATGTCAGTAGTTTATTTTGAAGTCATTCTCAAAAATACACTTACAAAAATACTTATTTAACATATTTCTTTAATTATTAGGCCCTCTTAACTAATTAGATTTCTTTAAGAATAAAGTAAATAAGTAGAAAAATACAAAAATACCCTGATTCATGTAATATGCTCAATATACAAGTACCGGTATACAGTTATTCATTACATGTCAATAATACTTGAATTCCTTAGGAATATAACCAGAGTGATAATATAACCAAAATGAAGAAAACATTAAATAAGGAGAAAACCAAGCAAGCAAACTGTTCATCAGGCAAACCATGAGAAAGATAGACATGTATAAAGACTGTCCTGAGGATTGCCAAAAAGCGAACTAAATCATTACATAAAGGGCTCTCTAAACACAAACAAAATACACGTACGAAGTACGAACATTATACAAAATCATAAAAACAAGTAATTTAAAAGAAATTAAGATAGTTATATAAACAAAAGCATCATCTACCCCCCAAAGGGAAGAGAAAAACAAACAGTTTTTAAGGAAATAGTTGTTGGAATAAATAGAGACTAGAAAAGAGGTGATCGAAATTGGAGCCGAATGACAAATTAAACAAAACAAATGGGTTTGGTAAAACCTCAAATCGAATTCAAGATGTCAACAAGAATTTGTAGCAATAGGAATAATCCTTATGACTGGGACAATATGTAACATCTCGTAAATAAACTTGTAGCTTAATATTATACATTTGTAAGTTACTGGCCTAAGGTCTACAATGTATGTGTACTTATAAAATATAATTTATAAACAAAAATATAAATTTTGAAAAAATACTGAATAAATAATTATACAAATGTTGAAGTCTTACTATTATAATTTAAACAACCTTATGGGACTTTGGGGACCATATTACAAATAAGGAAAATCCACAATGCCTTTACATAATTGTTACATACCTTAGATGTGTTTTTGACTTGAAGAAACCACACGCAAAGTAGTTTTTTGTACTCATTGCACTCATTGTGTATAAAGTCACTTAAAAGTTAGTGTATGGGAGTGGGGGGGGGGGGGTATATTGCCGTTTGTCTTTATTGCATGTCTGGAGTTTTCTGGATGACTCTACTGTAACAGATTCAACCCTTGCTAATGAGTTAAATCTTTCTAGATATTTCCTACTTTTGATACATTATGCTTTTGTTTTGCCCTTTTAAGCAGAACTTCCGAGTATACATGTACATGTAATCAGTCTTTCCACATTTGTCGCATTTTAGGGACTTTTCCTTCTGCACTGTGAGCTATAAGTTTACTATCCAGGCAAATTGTAACTGAACAAACTTCATAGCTGCCAGGTTCATCTTTCTTGTGCTTTTGCTTGTGAGTTGTGAAGGTGAAGTTTCATTTGAGTCAGGAATGTTTGCTTACATGGCTACCAGCACACAAGCAATAACAGCAGTTGACCATCAGTGTCTACTTTTTCAGTGGATGGCAGACCAACTCAAGACTCAGATAAATGACCAAGAAAGCTTCCTTCGGGAATAGTCATTGCTATGTTACACATGTACTACACACGAGTCGTCTACACATGTACTAAGTATGATATCGCCTCTGACAACAAATAATGTCACTTTCTGAGAACAACTTATTATTAAAGAGGGACAGAATAGTTATCTCCCAGCTGAATTACACTTGTTGGATTCAATCGGAATCTTTTTATTGTTGTTTTTCCTTTGACCTGGGCGGTGCACTTTCATGTGTGTCCTGAGATTGTCTTTGCGCAGACATGTCTTGCCACAAATCTTACAAGCCAGTACATTCTCTCGTGTGTGGATAGCAACATGTCTTTTCAACCGACCACTCTGTGTGAATGTTTTACCACAATACTGGCACAAGTATGACCTGTCATTGCGATGACCATTCTTGTGTCGGTTTAGAACAGAGAGGGCCAAGAAGCCCTTGTTGCAAATGTCGCAGAAAAATGAAGGCTTCTCTCCTATGTGAGACTTCTTGTGGATTTTGAGAGCAAAACTATTTCGGTAGGATTTGCCGCAACTTTGACATCTAAAACGCTTCATGTTTTTATGGACGAGTATGTGATATGCCAAAGAGCTGGCACTTGGGTATTTCTTGTCGCACAAGTTACACGCAAACGGTTTAAAAAAACGGTTATCGCTGTGATAGTACTTCATGTGTGCATTAAGAACAGTGCGTGTGAAGAAGGCCTTGTCTTTGCATACAAGACATTTATGCGTCCTTACCCCTGAGTGAGTGCTCTCATGTAGTTGGAGGGATTTCTCATACAAGAACCTCTTGTTGCACTGCGTGCACGGAAATGGTTTCACTTGTGTGTGTTCATATCCATGCCTTAACAGGGCAGGTTGTGATGGGAAAAACATTTCACAAGTCTCACAGCGAAATGCAAGTTCTTTTTTTGGCCATGGATGTATCCGACTGTGCCGTTTGAGGTAATGAGAACTTGTGAATGTTTCAGGGCATTTTGTGCATTTAAATACACGATTTTGGTTGTGAATTTGTTCATGTGATCGGAGGTACCTTTGCATGACAAAACCTTTACCACAGGTGCTGCAAATGTATGGTTTGACAGTGGCATGAACTTCTTGGTGGCTGCGCAAATTTCCCTTTGTTTTGAATCTTGAAGGACAGAGTTGACACTGAAAAGGCCTCTCTGCACTCTTTGCATCTTTGTTGGCAGGCTTTTCTGAAACAGTTGCTTGAAAGGCATCCTGGTGGGGTCTGGTATGAATACTTCGATGGGTTTTAAGTTGACAAAATCGTGGAAAGATTTCAGGACACTTGTCGCATTTAAATTCTCCATCAGGCTTATGACTTTGTGCGTGATCAAGGAGACCACGCTTTCTTTTGAAAGCTCTGCCACATTCGTGACAAACATATGGCTTAACAGACGAATGAACTTCTTGATGCTCAATCAAAGTCCGCTTTCTTTTGAATCTCCAATGGCAGAGGTGACACTGATATGGCCTGTCAGGAATTTGTGGATTCGTGTGGTTTGCAACATTCTCCTGTACTGAATCCTTCACTGGTTTTGAATGAATTCGACGATGCATTTTAAGCTGGAATAACTGTGGGAATGTTTCGGGACATTTGCTGCATTTAAAAATGCGATTTGGGTCATGAATTTGCTCATGTCCTTGGAGTTCCCTTCGCCTAACAAAACCTTTACCACAGGTGCTGCAAATGTAGGGTTTTACAGTGGCATGAACTTCTTGGTGAGAGAGCAAACTCCACTTTGTTTTAAATCTCAAAGGGCAAAGGTCACATTGAAATGGCCTCTCATCAGGAGCAGTTAAGGTTTTGTGGTTGACAGCTTTTTGATCAAGAGAATCTTGCACTTGTTTGTCAAGTGCGAGTGTTTGAAGATGTTCACCGACATATTCAAAACTGCTGAAGCAAACATTCTGATGTTGTTCAGATGCAGTGGACGAAGTTAACACTAAGTGGCTTTGGGTTTCATCGTGATTGTTCACAAGTTCTATCGAGTCAGTCAATGGTCTGTCGGGAGTGTGTGGTGGGAGTTGCTCATGTGGTTCAGAACTGTTGATGCAAACATTCTGACCCTTTTCATTGACCGACTCAATGACCGACTCAATGTGATTCTCTTCGAGATTTTCCACAAGTTTCCTTGATGAGTCCTCCAATGGTTTGTCTACAGTGGGAGTTGGGAGTTTCTTATCTAGTTCACAACTGTTGGTGCAACTATTGTGACCACTTTCACCTGCTGGGAATTTGTAATCTCGTTCAGAGCTGTTGGAGTTCAACTCTGGTACATCTTCACATGCAATTGACCGAATGACTGATGACTCAATGTGGGTCTGTGCATGAGTTCTCAATTCGTTTTTGTCAGAAAAAGCACAATTATACGACTTGCTAGAGAAACTGTTCTCTATCCTATGGTAGTTCATGTGTTCTCTCAGACTTGTACTCGTGTCGTAAGACTGATGACAAACATAGCAGAGAAATGGACTTTCTAAGGCACTGTGAGCATGGGATATGTGTCTGTTCAGAACCGTAGGCTGTGAAAAGTTTCTAGGACAAAAGTAGCAGGAAATTGTACCAACTTCTGGAAGGTTTTCTTCTAAAATGCTCTTGCTGTTAGAATCTGATGCTGTTTCTGTGTGGGAGAAATTGTGCTCTGTAAACTCATCGTTGTTGGTTGAAAAAGTTTGTGTCCGACCTGTGCATTTTGTCTCTTGGTTTTGTGTGCCAGTGTCAACAAGGTTTGGAGCAACAATCTCTTGATCTACATTGCTTTGCAGTTTGGAATGGAACCTTTGATGGTATCGAAGTTTATGGAAGCCTGAAAAAGTTTCTGGACACTTGTTGCATTTATATACTCCATTATAATAATGGGTTTGTTCATGGTCTTTGAGAGTTGATCGCCTGGCAAAGTCTCGACCACAAGTTCCACAATTATATGGCTTGAGTGGGGCATGAACATTTTGGTGCGACTTTAGTGTTTTCTTCTTTTTAAATTTTAAAGGGCAAAGTTCACACTGAAATGGCCTCTCTTGAATTTGTAAGTCAATGTAATCTGCATCAAAAATGGCTAAATTTGTTGATGGTTTATCAAGAGTATGTGCCTTAAGTTGCTCGTCAACAAGTTCAGATCGTTTGGTACCAGCATCCTGATTATGGTCAGATGCAGTGATCGGAACTGTTGACTGAATGTGAGTATTTTTGTGAGTACTTAGTTTCTCAATATCAGAGAAAGTACAACCACACAAATCACATGAGTGGCTGTTGTCATCTATGTTGTTGGTCATGTTTCTTTGCAGACTTGGAGGGGTCTCGTAAGACTGACCTTGAGGAAATCCAACAAAAGGGCTTCCTAAAGCATTTGGCATTGCTATTATGTTCAAAACTTGTGGGTACATGACAGTTATGGGGTAAAAGTAACAGGGAAGAGGAGCATTTCCTGGAATATTTGCTGCCAATGTGCTAACAGCGTTCAAATCAGGTGGTGCCTCCATATTGGACAGTGTGCTCATTGTGACCTCTTCATGGTTGACATAAGTTTGTGTTGGACTGATAACTTCTGAAATCTCAGAAACTTGTGAGCTGGCGTTGACAAGTGTTTTTGCAACATTCGGCTGAAGGTCCTCCCGCAGCAATTTTGAATGCGTTCGTCGATGAAATTTGAGTTGAGTAAATCTCTGGAAGGTTTTGGAACACTTGTCACATTTAAATGCTCCATCAGGATTGTGAGTTTGTTCATGATCTCGGAGACCTCTTTGCCTTGTGAAAGCCTTTCCACATTTGCTACAAACATACGGCCTCACATTGGTATGGACTTCCCGATGCGAGTTCAACGTCTTTTTTGTTTTAAATCCTAAAGGGCAATGATCACATTGAAAAGGCCTCTCTGTAATCAACGTGCTAGTAACACTGTCTGTGTTCTCTGCAAAATTCTGGTCACCTGAAGTTGATGCAGATGCTTGAAAATTGGTATCAAAAACTTTATTGGAGTTAGAACAAGGAATCTGCCCATTGGTCGAGTGTCGTTTCATGTGTTTACGCAGATAGGATTTCTTAGTGAATGTTTTCAGGCAAATGTTGCACATGAACCAGTGCGTAACAGAATGGCTTTCTTCATGGGAGTGCAGGGAATCTTTACTGGGGAAGATTTGGTTGCACGTTTGACAGGACCAACTTACAGAATTCTGGGGTTGGGAAGCATGCAGGGCAGAGAAGTCAATCTGGACACTTGAAGAACCAGCTGAGGATACATTGGTTGTCATAGCAATAGGGCATCCATCTTGGGAAGACACCGCCATGCTTTCCTCTGATTGGTCATTGCTGTCGGACTTCTCAGGTTCTTCACTGTAAATTGTTTCTTCCGTCTCCATTTTGATTGGTTGCTGAGAAGAATCCTGTTATGTGGTAAGCAGTAAAATCAAACCAATGCATTATAACAAATTACTTCAAAATTTAATCTTGATTCCTCATTTGGATAACAAAGGGAAGAATGGTCAATGGCATGATTACAAGAATTTATTACATGATTTTAAAATTCAAAGTTTATGAATGGGCTTTGCCCAATTATACTGGTCATTTAAAAATGAAACTGCAAGCAGGCTTTTTACAAAGAGGTAGGGGGTCGGGGATAAACAAATTGTGCCATTAATGGCATTTCACGCACCTGCTGATACGGTGGTTGAGTAGCAAGCACTTCTTCATTAGACAAAGCAGAATGATACTCATTTGAGTGATGCAGATTCTCTGGAAGTCCGGGATTTTCTGTCTTGATTTGGAGACCACTGACAGTATTGACTTGGAACTCCATTACTAGATTCTACATCACAAAGTTTATCATAGATCAATCACACATCAGGATGTCGCACATTATTTAAGCAGGCCTCGAAATAGTACTAGCCCGGCGTACAAAGTCTAGCGAAAACTGCTCCGGGCTACCCAGACCCACTTCCTTGGTTGCCCGGTGGGCTAGTGAAAAATTCAGTAACCTACCTGTAAATGTTTAGATCAAAATACATGTATTGTTTTTTTGTGTATTAAATAAATATCGGATCAAAATAAACCGAGTATAAACTGTCTTTTGTTTGTGTTTTTCGGCATGATTATCGATAGCCTGGGAGCGCTCGATCCACGCGTGCATGCAGTGCATTGCGATCTCACGAATAGAGTAGACTGGTGGGCTTCAGTGAGATTAGTATAGTATAAACTACGGCGCAGGGTACCGCACATATGTGCACTATTCTCTTTCACATCGTTCAGCCTTTCTTACCATAACGGCCCACTGCGTAGCTGTATAGTACATGAGCGTGCTGCCGTGTCACTAGTAGTAGCGCCTGATAAAGAGTCTGTTCAGAACAGCGCCCTCTGTGTACATTACTACGGATGTACATGTACATTATTGTACGTACCGCGCCGGTACATGCACGTGCCCGCGCCGAACGAATAGTTTTGTGCATTGTACATACGGGCTAGCGAAAATGTAAACGGGCTAGTAAAATCTGCAGTTTGCTAGCCCGGTGGGCTATCTAGGAAAAAAAGTTAGCGCAAGGCCTGATTTAAGGAATGTTTTAATCGGCTAGGGGCCTTTACAATGAGCCAAACCAAAGCCGAGGATCAATATCCACAACTAGGCTTCCGGCTCATTTTCTTTAATAACGGCCACATATTTATTCCTATTCATTAATATTTTTTGGTCAAAAAGACAAAACAAGTCAAAATTTCACTATTTTCAAAAGTTTTTGTTCAACAATTTTATTTCATGTTTTGTTTAATTTTAAGACTCTTTTGGCTACGTCCATGGTACATGTACATGTTTGTGCCTCATCAGGTGTGTGGTCGGTGTGGTGCTAGGAAGAATCTATATCTGAAAAATTTGGTCTTTTGGTTTAGTCGATCGCAATATTGTCAGAAATTTGATCTAAGCAACTTAACCAAGTCCTGAATCAGATGAATTCTAAACTTGATGAAAATTACTACCTAAAGTTTGCCTGTCTGAAATCAAATTTATTTAGCCTGAACCTGATCACTCACTGCTTTTTGGTTTATTGGCGACTCTAGAATATATTACAAGCCTGATAATTGAGTGTTCAAAACCTAGCTCGTTATTTACCTCTGGTGGAATTGTCAGGTTTGCATCTTTGTTTGTATTCATTCCTGCCATCTGCATTTGTTCTACAGCTGTGATGTCATCACTAACGACATAACCCAGTTCAGCTTTGATGGTTGCTACAGGTACCTCTTCTTTAACGCTGGACATCCAACAGCCAGTAGAAGTTTCGTCCATACTTTTACTTTGCATTGCTGAAAAATTATAAAAACAGTTAATGGCAAAGCCCATTTTAAAAAGTACACTTAATGTGTAAACTTCTTGATACACAAATATCTTTTCAAAAAAATTTCCAGAAAAGAAATTTTGGCTAGATTTCCGACTTCCGGACAGTTTTTATAATTTGATGGGAGCAGCCACGATAAATTGCCTTTGCGATACATTACTCACAACGGGGTGCCCTCACAACATCTGATTTTAAATAGGCCTCATTATGTCTATGCTTTTCATAATCTACAGTTGTACTAAACCCACTCTATAACCCCTCTTTTTCAAATTTTGGATTTAGGTTGTCGTACTAGCTAGTACGACAACAGTCAACAAGCTAAATCAAAAATTTGAAAAAGAAGAGTTATAGAGCCATATGTCTACAGTCGTACTAGTCTTGCAATTATTTTAAAGTCTCCAGTATTAACAAATCTGCCAAGGCTGATCGTACTGTTTTTTCCTAGTTCCGGATCGCGCGTAAAGTATGTAAGCCTACATGGACTACATCCTCGCAACCGTCGGGTCAATATTTATAGGTTCGTTACTGTGCCGGCCGGTGGTTCTGCTGCACTAAACATTACAAATACAGATGAACATTTCCAAAACATTTTCCTATGTCCTCTTTTAAGTTTTACTTGTTTTAGTTGAAAAACTAAATTTAACTTTGGAAGTATTTAAAAATATTACATTTATATGCACTTCAAAATCAGTTAGGCATGGGCCTAAACTTTATCAGTAAGTCTGCATGATTCGGTATAGCTGGAAAATGTTGTCGTAACGATAGAAATTGACAAATGCGTCACGGCTGCCGTACGAGGGTCCTACTATTCACCGACAACACACCGACAACACGCACAGCACCGACAACACACCGACAACACATCCAAAACGTATTCTATATTGACAAAAAAGTTATAGCACTGTGATATACACGATACAAAAGAGTGTCAGTGTGCTTGAGGTTACATTTCTTTTGTAAAAATGATGTTTTTATCACGCAAAAAAAAAAATCTTTAACCAGCACGGTCGTTGGCCGCCATCTTGCGTTTGCGCGGAGTTGGCCTATACCATTTTTATGTACGGGTGTGCAGGAAATTAAATTATCATATCAAAAACAAGAGAGGGCGCCCTGTACTGTTTTGTGCTGACTTAAAGTTAGTTGGAATGGAAGGTGCTTTGTTTTATATGGGGAGACAACATTTAACATTAGAGTACTTTAGTAGGATAATGTTCATAGTGATTCGATTTCTCTTTTTGATTAATAATTCCAGTTAATTTACCGGTTGTTTTAAAAAAGGTATGTATTTTGATCGACACCAGCCCCCAAATTTAATGTTTAATATATTGTATACCATGACTGAAACGAAAACATAAAAGTTTGTTAAAATACTTGCCATTTCCTACATTGGTTTTATAAGAACATTATATTTCTATCTTAATTTATTACTTAGTTGTATTAGAAGAAAACAAAAATCAATAAGTAAAATAAAACACAGGAAATACCAAAGTTAAAAATGTTTGATTTAATTTGATTAATGTTTGCAACCGGACACTACTGTTTTTTTATTATCTTAATTTAAATGAAGGTCAATCAGTGCAAAAATGTTTGAAAGCCAGTCATTTATTTATAGGCCTATTCCTAAAATTTAAAATTTAAAAAAATTACGAGCACACATTAGTAATAGTAGGCTATACTAGGCCTAGGGGCCGGGGGCCTACTACTAATACTATTAAAACAATTTAAATAGAGAACGGGAACAATTTATTTAGGTAATTAATAAATTTGATTTTGATTAAAATTAAAAAATAAATAAAACAAATTGCTAATTGTCCTACCGTTACTCGAATGCTATATATCGTGTATATCACAGTGCTATAACTTTTTTGTCAATATAGAATACGTTTTGGATGTGTTGTCGGTGTGTTGTCGGTGCTGTGCGTGTTGTCGGTGTGTTGTCGGTGAATAGTAGGACCGGCGTTCATGACCTGTCGAAGTTGCTACTGACTGTTGTCGCTATATGGACAAATTAATAAAAACACAATCATGTGGTTGTCGAGAAGCAATTTCGAAAATAGCCAACAAATTTACCGAGTCTTAACTAGACGAATCCTATTCTTAACATATTGCCGAACAACGAAAAAACATGACAGAAATGTGACAAAGGTTGTAGCAAAATACGCTTCTAAAGTTCACCCAAACGTAAATTAATGTTCTCATCCAATCTCATCATCATGCACCGATCGGTCCTGGTCAAGTGGTGGCGCTGTTGTAACAGGCCGCGATTTTGTTTTACTCAGAGTGCTCCTGATCTCTACGGCGGGTGCACCAGCCTAATTCAAGTCCCATTGAAAACAGTGTAAAATCAACAATGTTTAGGACCAAGTTTCATGCACACCGACATCACTGGGGTTTATCAAACAACAATCAGATTATTGTCTTGGTCTTTATCTTTCCATTTCTTTTCAATTGTTAGTAGGTTAGCCGATTACATTTTTTAATATTCACCCCAAAAGAAACTCACCTTCCGAAAAGTGATACTTCCCGAGCCTGAAAGCAGCCATTTTACAAATGGCATCCCTCCACATTCTAGGGCAATTAGGACCCATTTTTCAATTAATAATAATTTTGTCAAGTCTGCTCTCAGATTAAAGCTCATAAGCCAGGGAGTTGATTCTATGCTATATTTACACAATCCCACCATTTCTTTCACCAAACGGCATCCTTTTTCAAAAGAAATTGTGGGGGGCACATTTCATGCAAATGACCTCGCGTAGAAATTCTCCTTTCAATTAGGGTGGTGCACCCCTACGGCTCCTACTGGCACTGCAAAATAGGCCACCATAATTAAAGTCCTTCATTGCAAAACTCAAAGAATCGCATTTGCGTCGCGAAGCAGTAGCGCAGTCATAGAGCTATATTAAATTACTAGAGCGCTAACTCTTCATTCTTAATTATGTTGTAGAACATAATTACAAAATAATACACTGTAGATGGATTTAATTTTGTAAGTGTACTCAAAATGCAACGCGCGTGGAAGTAGAAGTATAATTAAGTAGAGTATATTTAAGCAATGACAAAAAACACTATTTAAAACTGTAGAAACTGGCCTGCCAAATAAAAAAAAATAAAAAAATAGAATATGATCGTTAGAGTACATAAGGAAAAGATCGAACAAATTGAATTTGGTAGGGTTAAGTTTTAAAGTGGTAAGAATGTTTCAAGCAATAATTGTCGTTTTGCATTTCTAGATAAACGGTAAAGGTTTACTTTTGTCTCCGAAATATTTGGGTTTTGAAAGGAGAAATTATTACATTAAACGATGATGCGTGATAAAGTTATTTTGAGGTATTCTGTTTTCAGTGTAAAACGTAAATTTGAAATAATTCAACATTATGTTCCAAATACGTTGTGATGTCTTCGCGAAAAATCGCCCTGACGTCACAAAATCGCGTTCGCGTTTGCTTTCGCGCCGAGTATGAACCGGCAGAATGGGCTTGCCCCTCGACGGAACTTTGTGTGTGGCGCCCTCTGTCGGCTTGAACAACCTTCTGTACGATATCGTGCCGCGTTGAATAGCCTGCCAGATCGGCGGGCCGGCCGCGCATTTTTTACAATCCGCTTTTGCCAGCTATCATAGTCCGGGAGCCCAGCAAGGTTTAATCATAATTTTGAGTGCAAAAGGTTTGAAGCGCGGGATATGTAGGGGTGACTGGGACAACTGCAAAATGAGTTTTCTTAAGTGTTAATGTTAAAATTCGCCACTTAAGAAAGTTTTAAGTGGTGCCATCCCTAATTAAGAAAGGGTGAAGGGTCATCGGAAATCAATAAACACTATTAATCATTACGTTGAGTGCAACTTGCATTTATGTGTATATCAACAGATTATCATAGACCGATCACTGATCACAAGCTTAAGAACATAACATATAGTGAAAAGTCTAATTAAGAAGGTATGTAATTAGTGCTAATTACACGTTTAATGTGTAGCTGACACCTTGCTGGAGCAAAACCCGCCAATTAGGAAAGTTTACTAATGCAATCCGCAGTAAAAAGAGTGAACATTCGCACATCCGCCACAGAAGAAATCAAAAGCAATTCACCTATGATGTTGAAAACTCTGCAGGAGGTACTCCCTAATGACAACTGAACTGTACCAAATTCGATTACTTCCCCAAAGGGTGAAATATTAACGATTCCGCCGACATTGCTGATACATTAAATAAACACTTTTTAACAATCGGCAAGCGTACTGCTGGTAATTACTTTTTGCGTGAACTTGAAATAGGCCTATATGACTATACTGACGCCTATATCAATGATTCTCTTGATAAAGAATGCATAGTACCGTACATAGTGTTACATATAAGCACATATCATCTATCGGTATGTCGGTTGGGAAAGCAACAGGTCTGGATAAAATTAGTGTTAAAATGATCAAAATTGCTTCACCTTATATCATTAAATATTTAACTTGTATTTTTTAACATGTCTATAAGATGTGAGCCATACCCTAAAAATTTGAAACATGCATAAAGCTATGGTCACAAATCAGAGCAGCGACCGACCGATCAGTAGCCTGCTCGGTCGCTGCTGAAATTTAGGCATCGCCCAGCGATTTTTGGAGAAGTCGAGCAGGCTGTAGAGCCCCAGCGATGCCTGGGCGGTGATCTGTCGATTTCCCGTCGGTTGCCGGTCGATTTTAGGTCAAAACTGGGCGAAATCGGAGCTTTTTCGCGCGGTGTCCTGGCATTGACCGACCGGTGACCCTCCGATTGCCGGGCGGTCTCCCATCAGCCACCGGCTGATTTTAAAGAAATTGCCCAGCGGCCGGCGGGTAATCTACGGGGCATCGGCGGGTGTCTCGTAGGCGTACTGGCGGCGGCCCACCAGGCTCTGCCGAAAATTTCTCACGGGCAACCTGGGATGTGACTTCCCCAGACTGGTCATCATCAAAACCGCTTTTGCTTTGTCATTGCCATTGTCATTGTAATTGTCAGCCATTATCGGCTAGACGTCGCGGTGAATGGAGCTGGCGCTGCTGGACGCCGACCGATTTTGAACTCGCCTCCCAGTGACCGATTGATTTCCCAGCGGCGACCGGGCGGCGACCGCTCGGCAGCCTCTGACCTAGCGGCTTCAATTTTTGACTTAAATCGCTCAGCGGCGAACGCTCGATTAGGTCGGTGCCCGGGCAGCGACCGCCCAGACACCGAGCGTATTTTGGGCGGCGAGTGAAAAGTGAGCAGGCGCCGCCCAAATTTTAACTCCGCGCTAAAACTTCAGCGGCGACCGAGCGATGCCCTAAAAACGAGCGGTGCCTGGGCGGCCGCCGCTCGGTGGCCGGGCAGAATTGGTTAAAAACTCGCCGCTCGGCCGCCGAGCAGGTTACTTTTGGGTAATGTGACTATAGCTTTAGTAACACCAATTAACAAGGGAGGATATAAATGTAGTACAGGTAACTATCGGCCTATTTCTATACTGCCAATCATCTCTAAGATTTTTGAAAGATAGGTGTACACATCGGTAGGCTATATATATATCTTGATGAAAACAATCTGATTCCTAGATGCCAGTCAGGATTTAGACCCCTACACTCAACTGAAAGCACCCTAAGAAACAAGTGTTTTGAGGCCATGGAGAATAGAGAAATTACAGGCACAGGCAGTGTGTTTATAGATCTCAGTAAAGTATCTGATTGTGTTAATCATGGCAACTTACTAGAGAAACTATAAAAGAGGAACGTGTCATCTTCTATAATCAATTGGTTTATTAAAGTCATACCTAAGTGATCGTAGTCAGTCTGTAAATATCAAAATTCCTGTCCGTAAACACTGGTGTTCCGCAGGGGTCGATACTAGGTCCACTTCTCTTCATTGTTTATACTAGTGATCTTCCACTTTGTATATCCCAGGCCCGTACGCAGGATTTGTTATTTGGGGGGGGGGGGGGGTGCGAATTTTTACTGATGGGACCAAAAATGAAACCAGAAATTTCCTGGCCAGTACGGTTATTTCTACATCAAAATACCATTATTTACCCTGGAAAATGTGGACCTCATGGTAGGGTGCGTACGCACCCGTCGCACACCCCCCCCCCCCCCCCCCCCCCCCCCCCCCCCCCCCCCCCCGCGTACGGGCCTGTATCCCTAAACTGCAACTTATTTATGTAAGCTGATGACTCCACATTAACGTGTAGCTCTTCAAACATTAATATAATAGAAAGCAGCTTATACACAGCTGTTATAGTTTTCACAACTGGTACGTAAGAAACAATCTATAGCATTAAACGCCACCAAAACTAAATGTATGCTTATTGGTACAAGGCAGCAAATATCCAATGTTGACTTCAAGGCAGTATTGTCATCTATTTCATTTTCACGCAAAGGGTAATTACCAGCAGTACGCTTGCCGATTGTTAAAAAGTGTTTATTTAATGTATCAGCAATGTCGGCGGAATCGTCAATATTTCACCCTTTGGGGAAGTAATCGAATTTGGTACAGTTCAGTTGTCATTAGGGAGTACCTCCTGCAGAGTTTTCCACATCATAGGTGAATTGCTTTTGATTTCTTCTAAGGCGGATGTGCGAGTGTTCAACAAGCCATAATTCTCCCTGAAGAAGGTGCATTCGCACCGAATGCTCTGGAATACGGGGATATAAGGTACATTTGATTGACTTGCAAAAAACAAAATACAAAAATCGCCATTAATATTTCAGAGGAAAAGTGTTCACTTGTTCCCAATTCTAAACGCAAAATCTGACAATGCAATTTCAATTATTAAAATCTCATTTGTATTTGAATTCAACAGCTTTTAATAGTATTCCATGCACATGCATAATTTTGACAGCATGGATCCATTTTGGTAATTCCTGTTTCCAAATGAGTGATTGGTGTATCAAATTTGATTGTTTTTCATGGAAAATTTATTGATTAATTACGTTTAATTGATTGAACACATGCTGTGTACAGTTGCTGTTTAATTTCGGCATTGTGACCTTTTGTCGGTCCCAATACAGTTATAATTATACACTAGGACATGCCCTATGGCGTGTCGTAAGATATGCATTTTAGGACATGCATGCCTAAAAGCTTTTTGGTGCAACCGCAGTTACGACATGTCTTGGTTGTCCTAAATTTATTATCTTACGACAAGAATGTAGGACATGTTTGGTACAACCGGCCCCTGGTATTATAAATATGTGCATTACTCGTGAGAGTAAAATAACTGCAATAGGCCCTAGTTGTGGTGGCAATTTCAAAGTAAGACTTTTATTACGTCTTTCTTCTAAAATATTCCACTCAAGAGTCGACAAAACCATGCGTTGGGGGATCTCCGGGGAAGCCCCAAAATGACTTGCCCCGCGTTACTCTGGATTTTGTCAAGCTTAATAAGGGACGTTTTGGTAGAATTACCCCATACAGCATCACAATAATCAAAATGAGGCAAGATGAGCGTTTTGTATAACACATTCAGTGAACGCTGAGGGAGAACACTTTTGACTCTCCAAAGAACCCCAACACGCTTGTTGACTTTCTTAACTAGTTTGTCGATATGAATATTCCATGTTAGCGATGGATCTAATACGACACCTAAATATTTAAAAGTGACATTGTCAATGACCGTATTGTTTATCTCGATATCTCAGAGTTGTCTTCTCTATACGACTTAATTTAGCATGGGTGCCAAACAACATACTTTTAGTTTTACTGGTGTTCAAAGTTAGATAATTTACCTGCAGCCATTTTGCGATTTATGCCATGTCACTGTCTAGAACTCTGTTTATGTCAACAATAGATTAGGCACGGGAAAAGATGGCCGTGTCATCAGCATACAAAAACATCATAGAGTCTGAGGAAGCAGTAGTAGTGATGTCATTAACATACAAAGTAAAAGGAAGTGGGTCCAGAATTGATCCCTGGGGCACTCCAAAATTAACTCCAGCTAAAGTGGAAAAGTTGTCACCAATTTTGGTCACCTGCTTGCGTCCAGATAAGTATGAAGAAAACCAGTCGAGCTCAAGATACAATGGGATACGTACATGTACTGTACATGGCGGGAATTTCAATAGGGTATTTTCAACATGCGGGTTGTAATTGTGAGGATCAAACCACTTTAAATGGAGGGAACACATAGGCCTGGTAATTACTTACACCAAGTATAGAGTATATAAACCAAGCTTTCAGAGGGGATATTTGTCCCTGATGATTATTCGTGCCGTCCACGCAAAAACACTTTTTTTTAATAACCGTCAGACGTATCAAAACGCGGATGCCTTAACTGGTGTATTCCATTTCCACAGCTGGGAGAGAAAGAATGGTTATTATTACTTAACTTGCAGACGTTCGTGTTCCCTGCATTTGAAATGGTCTGATCCTGACCGCCCGCATATTAAAAATACAATGTACATGTGCCATTGAAATTCCCGGCATGTAACGTATCCCATTGTAACTTGTAACAGTCGAAGCGGGGAGTCATTGCCAACGCAAACATCTGGCGTTTCAGTCACCAGCGGGAGGAGGGCGTGTGTACTAATGTTAGAATAACCATGTAGATCATATGCAAGGCCTTATATTATGAATAACAATAAGCTAGGGTACAGTCCCGATAGTTCATTGGATGGGACGCAAGCATCGCAAGTGCTGATTGGCTAGGTTTGCGTATACAACAGTACCTAAAAACTACAAACCTACAAACATTCTGTACCATTGAGTCTGCTTTTGGGAGATACTGATGAATTGAACAGAAATTGACCGTCACTCAGCTGCAGAAAGTGGAAACCGGTGGCAAATTTGTTCGTGTTGCTATGACTTCATTGCTCCGTCGCGCGTAACACAGCAAACATTGACTGTCTGTACTTGTGGAGAGTGGAACTTGATGTGCTTGTGGGATTCCGCCAGAATTAAGTGCTTCCTTAATGAGTTGCCGTATGCATTAAAACAAGGTAAGCTCTTACTGCTAATGAACGATCGAGTTACATGCGCTTGGTGTATTGTGTAGTCAGTGTACGGCAGCCATACTTTGTGACGGGGTTTGCGCATAATCCACCAAGCCGGCTCTCAAACCGTACTTCCTGTACATGTACAGTACTGGATCTTGGTCATTTTTCAAACCAACTTTTGTGGCTCCGTTCCGGCTCTGTCTTCGGCTCCATCACTAGTCAACCCCCGTATACCCAGTACCCACCCACGCACACCACATAGTGAGCAGAATCACAACTGCGGTATACACTGCGGTTCCTACGTTCTTTTCTATATCTTCCTCATGTAATATTATTAATAGAGTTCATAAACCGAAAGAAAAGAAAAAAAAAAGACAACAATGATTTGGTGAACTATTGGGATGGTAGAGCACTGGAACTCGCTCATTGTATTTGTATACATTGTATAGACAAACCCTTGAATCTGGGTACATTTTGAACACAACTGCGTGTGTTACCAGAGTTACAATCTCTTATATATGGATATATTTATATCAGTTGGACACACAGGTCCTATTTGCCGATAGGTTTGGAAGGAATGATGGTCAAAAATCTATGCACGATACAACGCCAAAAAATTGTCTCGATATAGAAAGTGAATAAGGCAGGGCGATCGGTGCCACGGTCCTGCATTTCTGCAGGCACTCGGAGGCCACGAAAACCTCTTATTTTTAAGAGGAAACGTGGTTGCATCCTAGGACACCGATCGGGGGTGCACTCCCTGTTTTTTTAATATTATTAATACCGTTAATACTATTACTTATGGGCTTAAGTCGGGCGGGAGGGAGGTCAAGCGAGGTTCGAATGCTTAGACCGAAAAGAAAGGCATTGAATGCAATGCCTGCTTTTATAAGCTAAGAGCATTGGGGCGTAACGAAAACGTTATGTAACGGCTCTATTGAGCCCACCTGTCGTTCGATACCGAAAAGAAATAGCATTTTCTTCCTACGTTCCTACGTCAGAAAACTAATTTCTTTTCTATATCTTCCTCATGTAATATTATTAATAGAGTTCATAAACCGAAAGAAAAGGAAAAAGACAACAATGATTTGGTGAACTATTGAGATGTAGAGCACTGGAACTCGCTCATGAGAAACGCCAAAGAAAGGGAACTTAGATTGGCCGTCAAATTGGGTGTTTGTTTTTTGTTTTTGACTAAACATTCTTGTTCAATTGCCAAATAATTTTGGAACTCAATTCAGTATTTCATTCGGTACTTATCGACTGATAATGCAAAGCTAAAAATCAGCTTGACGTCTTACAAATTGCGTCAACAGAAAACAATGTTTGCTCTTGGGGCCAAATTCAGTATTTGCATGCATTAATCAAGTGATACTTGACTAAACAGACTCGTTTGATTGCCAAATACTTTTGGAACACAATTCAGGATGTCATTCGGTCGTCGTCGTCCTCCGTAGACCCAATGCAGATTCGGTGAAGTCTTTAACCTTCTCATAATGCTCGAATTGTTCGCGGTTGCCGTCGGTCTTAAAGTGTTATCGCAAAGGTACAGTAAATGGAAAGTACATTTGTACATGTATCGGCAAGACGTACGAATCCTATGGCGAGCGAGGTTCGAATGCTTAGACCGAGAAGAAAGGCATTGAATGCAATGCCCGCTTTGATAAGCCAAGAGCATTGGGGCGTAACGAAAACGTTATGTAACGGCTCTATTGAGCCCACCTGTCGTTCGATACCGAAAAGAAGTAGCATTTGTCCCCAAGACTTATACACTATATATACTGCTATACACTTATACACTGCTCTACACTAGGCTACTGTAGACTCTTTTACAACTGATTATGTTGTTTACGTTTATTACAATAGTTTGTCCGCTCAAGTTCGTAAGAAAAACATTATAATTAAATTCGATTTTGAATGTAGGTAATCAAGCGATTTTGCAGCCACGATACCTATAATTATTCTATTCAGTGTCAGAATGTTCAGTTTCGTTTATAGACGTCTAAATTCAGTCGACTTGAACTGCAGCCAATCATCATTTAATTTTACACACCATGATTTAAAACCAGTTCGGACCTGATGACGTGTATACACGCAAAATAAAAACGGATGACTGATAAACATACAACGAGCCACTCGGAGCGAGGCAGGAAATATCTGTCAGCAACCGGCTCGCAGCTGGCATATGTGGGTGTGCTGCCCACGGACTGTCGGACTGGGGTCGATGTCCATGAAAAATAATCCCGCGCCTTGGTCCGGTAAATAAAATTTAAAAAACGGCGCGAACTGGTTAATGAGATTTGGGCCTTCTATTCTTACTTTCCTTTCCGTTTGTGTGCAATCAATTTAGCACTTTTTACATTCAGTCGCATTGGGGCCTGTCTTTTTTCTTTCCCTCAAAGCTGGAGGTGGTTAAGCCCCATGGGTACTGGGTCCGCCGCTGTTTAATGAGATATCTAGTTTGATATTAAATTAAACCTGTTTCAACAAATAAAATGTATAGTTATCTTATACTCTAGGCATCAGCAGTCTCAGCATGCATCGTGTTTGTCACCCGTTTCTCACCAGGGGTACGTGGCCATCACAGGTCCGCGCGTCTCGTTGAAATTCAACTCAACAAAACTTGTATCCTAAAATAGCGTTTATTGTGCGCGCATGCCATGACAGTGCGCGCAATTAATCGGAAAGTAGGAATGTCTTACCTTCAGATTGATGTTTTGATAGTAAGTGGTGGGCGAAGTGCTTAATGTATGATTAGAGCGACGTTGTCATGGATGGAATATTATTGTAAACACTACATCAACATGAGCGCGAGCATGTAGTGCTATGATTGCAAAGTTAATGGTTTTGCAGACACAGTCAGTCCGCAGCGCACTGAAAAGCCGTTCCTTTTATGTGCGATTTATGCATGGCACTTTGTGCGTGACCTCGTTTTTGAATACTTAAGGAGCTGGCGACAACGCCTGGGATTTGGTCCGAAACATCCGTTTTATTCACTGGCTGTCAATATTATGTATATTTTCTTTTGGATAAGGAAACATGTTGTTATATTATCAAATCAGATTGGAAATTATATGACATTTAGAGGGTGAAATTTATAACGTAAAAAAAGCTCCCGAACCAACAAATTGACCTTTAAAAAAAGACGAATTTTGTCCACCTTCTGGCAGCGGCCACAACCCAATTTCACACTGATGTTAAAGATAATTTCATATTCTATCACAAAACTGTAGATTTGGGGTTGATTTTAACTTAGTCCAGTCAGGGCGCAGAAAATTATAACGTTCTCAATAAATTAACAAACGGAACATCCCGCCATGCAGTCCATAGTCTTACTGCGCCCTCGTTGGTCGAAAATGACGTCATTGAAAAAGGCTTCGTGGTAACGTGTAGTTCATGCACATTTCAATACGCAGTCTTTTGTGTATTTTTTTAATTGTAAGCTCAAGCGAAAAGGATTCTGCCAATCAGTATTTTGTTAAATCTTTTTAACAGTGGACTGATTAAAAAATAATATTATTGCCTGCGTAATACAATGTATACAGCCAAATATACACAAAAAAAGCAACAAATGAAGTCGTTTAAAATTTATATCTGTATTGTGAGGTTGGTTTATAAAAGAAACTGCACTTTTTATTTGAAACGTGCATGCTTACATTAATATACCCTGTTGATGTTGTACGACTTAAATACAATTGTTAAATTAAACCCTGAAATTGTAAAAACTTATTTTAATTACATCATCGTGTACATGTACATAAATACAGATTGAAGAAATGACCAAAATTAGGATTGATAATGAGATAATAAATGTTTAGCAATTAGGCAAAACATTAACAAAAATATGGCCAACATTCAAATTAAAATAATGACAACATAGTGAAGATGATAATTACCATCATCTTTGGCATAATGTTCAATGTGCAAACCATTAAGATTTATTATAAAAGTAAATAAAGTGTTTTTTTTCTTTGCTTGATGTTTTTGGCATAGTTTCTTTGTCATTAAATTATTGTAAATATTAAATTACAATGTATACCCGCTTCTAACATTGCAAAAACAAATGATTTTAAATAAGACATAAATTTAGTAATATAGATGTTAATGCACATAAATTATATCACTGAATAGAAATAATACAATCTGCATTCATAAACTAATATGCTGTTTGTGTCAAATTTACATTGTAGCTCAAAACTTTGTTGGCATAGTTTTGGCATTAAGTCCTAGATGATTTGACAAACTGACCCGACTCGACCAGCCTCGGTTTCGATCTGTTTCAGCTGCACTGTGTTTGCACAACACTGACACAAAGTCATGTATATTATTTAAAACAATAAAATACAAAAACATGCATGTACAAAGCACGTGCTGCATATATCCACCAGTACATTTAAATCTTCAACTATTTTCAACACTTCTTTGGAAACCCAACTCTAGATTATTTGTCCCAACATGAATCATTACAAATACAATATGTCAGGCACAGTTGTGAGGTAGATGTCATGCTGATGAAGCAGATACTTTCTAAGGCCAGAAATTGTAGTACCTCGACGAGTCACTACCTGCAAATCAACCAACTTTAGTAGTGATGTTCTCTTTGAGATACTTTGTGAGAGAATATCCAAGGACAAGAGCCAGTGCCTTTGGCCTTCTGTAGAGGTTCCCGACATGCTGGCAATGGCTGCGATGGCTGTGGTGGGCATGGACATGGCGGTGGACGGCATGACTACTACCTAGTATAAGAAACATATTGGAAGACAGAAATATGAACTATGAAGTTTAGCACAATAATAGCAGTAACTATTATTATTAAACAATTTGTTATAATTTTGAACAAAAACATAGGCCTAAGTCGTTTTTACATGAAAGAAAAATCAATTTTGTATGCATGACATGAAGGCAGAAACCTAACTTTATCATATAAATAAGCCACACAATTAAAACAAAACAATTAATTTTGTTTCTGTTGGCTACTGTGCAATCACCATGATCTAGTGCATATCCAGCACAAGTAGGCCTACATTTGTATTATATGCACACCTGTGTGCATAACACACGCTCTGCTCTGCCGAAAGACATGGCCGAAAAAGTTGAAATCGCGCGCACGAAAATCGTCGCAAAATACATGAAAAAAATGTCGCCACAGGCTAAATTGTATATCAAACGAAAGATCATTGCTTCTTTTATCGATGTGAAGTAATCATTTTTGGCAATATTTGTTAGTCCAGTCAGGGCGCAGAAACTAAACACACGACAACAAATTTCCTTAAAATCATACCATAACTTCGAGTGAACAAAATTCTGCCAAAAACATACTGAATCTCGTCATATTTTATATCATTCGATTCAGAAAATCGTTCGCTTTCCACTTACCACGCCATCTTAGAGAATCACTGCTTCGTTTGCAACGTGTAGCTCGTGAAAACAAAGCGGTCGAACTCTCGCAATTACTCGCGTAAATCTCGTGGTCGATTTGCGACGCCGGCCCTGCAAATAAAGTTCGGGATATGACCTCATTAATGGTACAGTCACACGGCCACTTACAATAGCTGCGGATGCTTACGGATAAAAGTCCGTAAGCATCCGCAAGGATCCGTATCATCCGTAAGCATCCGTATCCATCCGTAATTCAATCCGCAGGATCCGCAGACATACGCAGATCCGCAGCGGAATTTTGAAAATCTCAAAATTTTGCTGCGGATGAAATATACGTAAGCATCCGTAACTCATACGTAAGATACGTAAACTCATCCGCAGGATACGTAACTGATCCGCACACTTTGTCGGGTGTGCAGTTGCCTGCGGATACATAGGGGTACGTAAACATCAAAAAGATGGAGAAGAAACTGTTGAATAACTGGAACTAGATCTCAGACTTGATGAAATGCGACTGAAGCAAGCTCCGATCCACGTGGGTTTATTTGCGGATGGTGCGGACGCCAGAGGAAGCCGACATGCGCAGACACGAGCGTAACTTATCCGTATCGTCCGTAAGTCATCCGTATCGTCCGTAAGTCATCCGTAAAATCTGTAAGTCATCCGTAAGTCGTCAGTAACATGTGCCACTGGGTTGGCAGCGGATGGGTTCATCCGCAGGTTTTACCCGTAACATCCGTAATTCATACGTAACATCCGTAACTAATTCGTATCGTCCGCAGAATATAGGTAACTTTTGCTCAAATTTCCGTATTGGGGTTAAAAATTACGCATTTTCATTATCCAAATATACGCAGGCATCCGCAGGTCCGTAACATGGCCGTGTGACTGTAGCATAACGCGGGCGCTGCGGACTGACTGGACAGACCCATAATTAATGAAGAATTTAAAGACGGAAAGCCCCAAGGGGTATCGCCTGCACGTCCTAAAATTTAACTAATTGAATGTCGGTCCATGATCTTTATGATCGTACTAGTATCTGCCACGAGCCCCTCATTGATAAATCAAAACTATTGGTCTACGGTTGCTAAGACATTATGTTTAAGTTTATACAGGTTTCATCAATCGTGAAACTACCAGCATTAAACAGCGTAATTATTTGTACAATTCTGCATAATGATATTTGAAGCATTTCGATTTGTGTGCGATCAAGTAGGATGTGTCAGGTTGTATGTAGGCCTCATGGTGATCTGGTGATACTTTACCAGTATTTATTAATTGTAGGTCAATAATGTCATCGGCTATATCCTTTAAATAGTGTTTGGTACTATAATGCCCGTCCGTGCCTTTGTGTGCAGGGGGGGGGGTGCGACAGGTGCGTACGCACCCCCCCCCCCCCCCCCCCCCCCCCTCAAAAAAAAAAATAATAATAATAATAATAATAATAATAATAATAATAAAAAATTAACAAAAATTAAAAATAAATAAATTACTAAAAGTCCACATTTTCCGGGGTAAATAATGGTATATTGATGTAGAAATAACTGCTACTGGCACACACAAATTGTTGGTTCCATTTTTGGTCCCATCAGTACAAATCCCCCCACAGTGTGTGTTCTAAGAAACATAACACTTGACACTTACTGGAGATAATGGTTAGAAGAAGGTGTCGACGACACGGAAGATGCCTCCAGCAAAGTCACTTGTACTGAACAAATATTAGTGACAAAATTCACAACTGGTCGTGAATTTATTCGCGACTAGTCGCAAAAATATTTATGACCAGTCGCGAATTATTCACGACTAGTCGCAACATTATTCGCGACTATAGTCGTGAATTTATTCGCGACTGGTCATGAATATTTTTGCGACTAGTCGCAAATAAATTCACGACCAGTCGTGAATTGTGTCGCGAATATTTTTTTAGTAGCTTGGAAGGTATTAATAATAAAGCATAAATATTGAGCGGCGAGCGTACATGCAGTAACCGACTTGATGATCATGATGGAGGAGGGAAATTTAGACTGCAAATCAAAGGTGACTTTTGAATAAATTGGCACATTTAATTCAAGCATGGAGGTGTATCCATTGTACAGACATGGACGAATTTAAAACTAATAGGTCAACCTAATTGTAGTCGTACGCGAGCCAACTTGAACTCGTACGCAAGCCAACTCCTTGTTTAATTTTATTTTATTTAATAATGTAATTTGTAAATCTTTAAAAAAGAGGGTCTAGTCCACTTTAGTCCACTTCTTTCCAAAAGAGCTCTCTAATTATAAGAATTACTTACCCCTATAACATTTCACAAATAAATTATTTTAACAGTTAGGGCCTTTTTAAAGGAAAAAGGAAAGTAAACTGAAAAGATGGTGACTGATGAAGTGCATGGAATAGCCCAGGGAATTATGCTCTGCTCTGCTTCCAAAAAAGAAAATAATCCACATAACCCAGCGTACGTTATACGTCCTTCAATTTAATGTACTTCCAATTAGGCCAATCATTTTAATAATTAAAAAAAACGTGAGCCGCATTACGCTCCTTTCCAATAAACACAAATAATCCCATGAGATGTACTCTTACCGTTGAACCCTTCAAGTTACTGGGAAAAATATTTACGACAAAAATGGACGACTAGTCGTAAAATATTTTCGCGACTAGTCGCAGAAATATTTTCGCGACCAGTCGCGAATAAATTCATCACGACTAGTCGTGAATAGTTGGTGTGAACGGTCACCGGGTCAACCATATAATTAGATTATAAAAATAAACTCTACACGAGGGAAGATATCGGAATGGTCATGCCACAAGCCTATTAAATGTCGCTTTTTAAGTATACATTTGTACCATCATAAAACACATGGTTATCTCTCTCGCTGGCACAAATTATAGCATTGAACTGTTAGCAAAAAACGGCTAAGGTTATAATTATCTGATGTTGACTATGAGTATATCAGTCAGTTTTAGTTAGAATAATAATAACAAAAAACATGTATATAATTATAGGCCTATAGCAAGAACAAAATATGAAAATTGACATAACTCTATAAAGACTATAATTATATATCACTTAGCTCTTAACTTTAAATGTCATGGCGACTCAGCGGTAACCACGACATTATGCAAACACGCAAGTCCATTAACGGACCAATTAAGGTAACCAATTTGTATTAAGGTGGCTTATTATCAGTCA
Source organism: Crossaster papposus (assembly GCA_037893245.1). Classification (NCBI taxonomy): domain Eukaryota; kingdom Metazoa; phylum Echinodermata; class Asteroidea; order Velatida; family Solasteridae; genus Crossaster; species Crossaster papposus. The sequence goes on along the minus strand of JBAIAA010000072.1, from coordinate 1,991,311 downwards.
GCCGAGAAAACCGCTTCTCAGTTCCAACCGCCCATGTTTAATAATAAACAGTCCAGACAGCGGCGAGTATAATGTGCGCATGGGCTTAGCACCATGGCAATGAATATTTACGAAGAAACATCTGCAAAGCTTACAACGATAGCGGATTTCACTCAATTTCTTCTCACCTCAAGTTCTGTTCACATATCGCATCGTTGACGGATCGCGTGCTTTATTAACGACTAAGCAGTATTATGACTGCAATTTTGACTGCAACAGATTTCGCCGTACTATTTAGCAATAGTGTCTCAGGTATGAAGGTCTTCGATTTATAACTTGCTGTTTAAAATAGGTACGTTGAATTGAACCTTTGGATCGTGTAGTTTGCATCATGGTGGTTTTTACAGTTGGAATTTTGAGGGCCTAACAATTGTGCTGGACTTATCACGATCACATGATGACGAACTCTCTGTGAGGTGTGACGCTTTTAAATTCAACAAGCAAGATTCTTCTGACTAGCGAATTTCAAATTAGAAACCAAATCGAAGTTGTCAATGCTAAGCCACCTTACGGCATCACGCATATATAGTGCATGTCTTTTTCTACATTCTGTTAATTTGTTTCTCGCCTCAACGTAAGGTACGAGAGGAGGGGTTAAATATATCACACATCGACGCCTGTGACGATGTAGTTTCACGCTGCACTTGTTACATCTCGTTAATACAGGTTTTTGAGGAGAAGATTGTGCAGCGCTGTTTTAGATTTACGATGGCGCAACATCTCATCATGCGTTCCACCGGATTGTCCCGCCTAGCGTATCTGGTTCTGACTGCCTTGGTGTTACTTCAAGAAGCAGGTAAGAGTGTCCAGTGTTGTTCGGTCAATGATCAAAACATGAAGTTCACTTGTTAAATGGTGCTGATAATCACTGGCGTAGATTACTTGTTGGGGATTGTAATCCCCCAAACATCTGACTAAGAATAAGACATATTTTACTAACAATGATAAATTATTTCCCATTCTTCGTCATTATTGTTGCGGGATTACATCCCCCATCTACCAAGAAATCTACGCCAATGCTGATAACGAACTATTTCTCGCCTTCAAAAGCTACCTCGTGTTATCTGTGGTCTGGTTTTCTTTGAAACGACGTTTATTAAGTTATTTAATTTCTTTCTTAATGTCGTGAACTCTTTATAGTTTTCATGTTATGAAAATAAACACTTACTTATTGGGGTGCATTGCGAAATAAGCCGCTCTGAAAAAGCTGCGCTGACGTCAATATTATTATTTCTATGTGGAATATTTTTTTTGGTAGCTTCCTTTTCAATCTCGGTATGTAGCCCTCGACACGTTGAGTAGTCCTCAAAATGACCTTGTATGCCACTCTTATTAACAAACATAGTGATTTAAAAAACGCATTTGTCGAGTGTGATAGATTGATAGTACACGTAATAATACCGTTGCGATCGTTTTTTGAATGCTGCAATGAAATCTAGACGACTAGGTTGCTGGTTAAAGGTAGGGTACACCATTTGCAGATATCGACAATATTTAATACCGAATTATTAATAAATATCTTACTTATTTGAAAGTAAATATTGTTTCTAGTCATCCAGTCATTCTAGTCATCCTAATTATTCCGAAAAATATAATTGGCGATCGCAATAAACAAACGCTGTTTTTCATACTTTTCTCGGCATTCATGATTGTAAAACTTCGTAAAAGGACAGTTAAACGATATTTACTAAAAAATAGAACCCCCAAACCCACCCAATCATGATAATTCAAGCAATTACCAATGGTGTATTCTACCTTCAATAATCCAGGTCACACGAATAGGCCATATACATGCCAACTTTTTACTCGGCAATATTTTATCATATTTGGGTTTAGTATAAAGTATCGGTTGGCAAGCACTAATTCGCAGACTTGAGTTACATTCATAGCTGGGTAGATCATGGAATTATTATAATAGAAATACCATAAACTAATAGTATTGATTACCCAGCTACGCAAAGGGTATACAATTAATATTTCTAAAACAGTAAATATAGCTGAAACCATCGTTCTGCGTACTAATATAAGGGCCCAAGATTAAGCTCCGATGTGCTTGTAATTCTAATTTGTCAATAACATGCATGGTTGAATTTATCGGGACGATTGTGCAGCGTTTTTAGCGTACACTTTGAAATAATACACTCTCAGTTGAAGTTTGTAGTCCGGTTCCCGAGACCAAATTGTCATTTGGACTTCAAAAATGGGGTCCGGTAACTATAGCAGTGAATCTTGCTTACATCAGGAGAAATCCCTCCTGATGTATGCAAATTATATGCATGACGTGTATAGCTCTAAATCCCGCCTCAGGAATTCAAAATCATAACGGTAATGTTTGCGCGCAACAGCCTATTGCAAAATGGCAAAAGGACTGGCTACTAATTTACAATTTTGGTGGTAAACATTTTTGCTGAATTTGAAAGTATTTGGCAAATATCAATAAAGAGAGATATACTGTTCAATATCTATAATCTATGCAGTTCAAATGCTCGAGAGTTGCTTTCAAGGAGACACTGGTGATTTAGGTTACTTGTTGTGGTAAGATCAGCGTGGTCTTTTGATTATGTTCAATGACCGGCGCTCATGCACAAACTGAATATATTTTGTATGCAATCACACATTCACACGTATGAAGCCCAATGCTGGTTACAATGGGCCTGCATCAATCATACAAAGGCTTCACACGTACATGTACATGTACACGCACGAAGCTTCATCAACTGCATGCAAAGTACCCGTACATAATTCATACCATGGAGCAATAAACTAGTTTATTGCTCCATGTTCATACACATCGAGTGGGCTTTATTTTTCATTTAAAAAAACCCTCCAAAACCCAGAAGTGAAAAAAGGAAATATCAAAAAGATTATCTTGAAACAAATGTATCTTTGCAAACGATCGGCATTATTGTGCGACGGGAGGGAATAAATTCGGAGTTTAGAGGAGTGATACCGTGACAGGTGATACAACTGTATTTTAATTAGCAAAAATATAACAAAATATGTAGGTAACTATCGTATCGAGAAAAAAAATTGAATGCATGAGGGATGAAAATTATGTGTATTCTGGCTGAAAGACTGCGTGTGTGGGTGGGCGGGTGTTCCCTAAGGAATTAAAAACCACTTAGTGTAGGCCTATGCAGTATATCGAGATGGAATCAACTCCTAAAATCGCAATATAATAATCGTTTGAGACATCGAAGTAGTTTCAATATATATTTAATTCCCTATATAGGTATGTATACAGTCCTAACAAACCAGCCGGAATATAAGCAGTGTGATGTTGTATAGTCTAAAAACAGTGTCATGTTGTATTATATTGTATAGTTGTATTTTCACCAATTTTCACGCGAAGAGGGGAATGTGCATTTAATGAGATCATTTCTCGACGCTTATCCTACAGCGTGAAACGTCACTAATAAGTCACCATCTTACAAACTGGATGATTATGCAAAAAAAGAGAGATCAATTCCGATGAATGGGACATTTGTCAAACGCAAAATTGTCATATTTTGTCCCAGGAAATCTACGCCTACGAGTAAAGGCCCTGTCGCACCCTGGCGTATGGCCTAAACATATGCCGACGTATAATGGCCCTGTCACACTAGAACGTTTTAGGCCAACGCGTGAGTAGCGGGTTGATAACGATCGTCTAGCGTGTTCGACGCGTGAGTAACAAACCTACAACGCTCCGCCAGCGTGTACAGTCACACGCTGGCAAACGCTGGAAATTGTATGTATGTTGAAAAAAATATGTTTTTCTCAGCGTGTGACAGCATCTCTCAGCGCGTGAGTAACGCGCTCAGCGTGTTGCTAACGCTGGCCTAGCGTTGGTCAGCGTTTGCCAGCGTGTTGCCAAAATTACAACACGTTACTCACGCGTTGGCCTAAAATGGTCTGGTGTGACAGGGCCATAAGCGAAATATCGAAAATACGTTGGTGTACGCTGATATAAGTTAGGGGTAAGTTCGGGATACGTCGTTTACTCATTCGCACTTATTATTATACTTAATATTTATAGCAATTAGGGGCGTAGGTTTTAATAAATGTTTGTTTTCTAGGTTTGTTTTCGGAAGGGTGTGGTTAGGGTAGTAGTGGGGTGTACCTGTTTCTTATGGTATGGGTTTACTGTATATCCATTTTATTCATTTCGATAATTGCATTTTGAACAACGTACATTTAACAGTCTGCTTGGTCTATTAAATTTAAAAAAATAAAAAACCAAACAGAAAATGACCAGGAGAATGACAGGTTGATGGTCCGTGACTAAAAGGGACCTAGGGAAAACAATTAATAATCCTGGTATTTTGTTTGATGTCGAGTTTGGCGACATGATGTATGGATAGACGAAAGATGCTTTCTGTGCTCGATCAGGAAAAACCAAAGATAATGAACTTTCTCAAGGTTATTTATCTTATTTACGCTCCAGTAATTGACTCCAAAATAATTGATAATGAAGGCCAAATTAGTCATTGTCAGTTGTCCACCCCACCACGACGTTAATTCATATTTTAGCTGTGCCTTTTCGGCGAGCGTAGTCCTCATTTCCGATCTCCGGGAAACGACGGAACTAGGAGCAGGAGTACAATAACTTGTGATGGATGGAAACTAAAGTGAAAGGCTGCACATAACAATGACATGATGTATGGAAGTGATAACAAGAACTGATGTGTATGGATTTATGTAAACATAATATAACAATGATTATAATGACTTTGTAGACAAAACATGCAAGGATTACTTATAGTGGTGGATTGGAAGCTTAAGGAACGGTTACAAAAATGTGTAAGAGTTAAAACTACAAATGCAATTCATTTTGTCTGCAAAAGATTCGTTGTCTATGTAACAAGGCAATCAACCCACACGGCATAGAAAGTTCTTTTTGCTAAAAAGAATTGCTACGCCGTTTCGCTGTGAGTGGTGCCAATATTTGGAATAATCTGCCCAAACAATTGCGAATATTGGACTCCTTATATAAGCACAATTAAATTTGAGTTTCGTAATGTCATCCGTTAGATATTCTGCCAACTGCGCTGATCTACGTATACGGAGTTATAACTTGGTTAATGTATACAGTTATAATGTACAGACATACATAGGTGTCAAGGTTTGGTATTCCTGTAAATATCCTTCATGTACGTCTTTAAATATTCTGTTTGTATTTTTGTGTAAATGCTGTTGTATTTACATGTATTATTGTTAGTTGTCAGTTTACGGTTTCGTTGATGACTTTTGTTGAATCCTTCTAGATAATCAAAATAGTCAAGGTTTTGACATAATACATTAGAAATGTGTGACAGATGTTGAACTACGTAGAATGTTACTGATGTGCATACATGTGATAAGCACAGTGTGATAAAAGCCGCACGACAGAATGTTACCTTGCGGTTATCGTATCCGCCTTACGCCTTAAAGCGAACAGGCACGACTAGTGATAAAAACTGGTTGTTAACTGTGTCGAGTCGTGCATGTTTAAGGTTATGTAAGATTGAAAAAGAGTGCATAATTATAGAAATGAAGCAAGCGGAATGTATCTCTCAAACCTTTTCACATATCCTTTAGTAAAAAGCACCGTATTGGCACCAATTGTCAGTATAATTTCCACATGGTTTATGTCTTGGGAGGGCATTCAAATGTATCTTCCTGATTGAAAAGGCTTGTTATCTGATTGGCAATGGATGTAAAGCTGTGTAGAGTAACCACAATTTGTTTCCAATTCCAGAGCAGACATTCTACAAATTGGCGGGGTTTTTTTCCCCTTGATTCTGCCGCTTGGAGCGTTTCCCGCCGGTAAATGAGCCAAATCTTATTTGTCTTTTTATGTGGTTTCCATAGATACCTACATCATCTGCTTGCCTGACCATTCTCCCAAGGGTGACAACAATGAGTTATTACTGGAAGCATGTTAGAACGATCATGTTAGAACGATCATCGCTCACTCGGCCATGGGTTAATATAAAGTATATTATAGGCGTCAAGTGTATCACTAATAGACGTTTTCGGCGTCAGATGAAATTTGAAATCCTGGTCTTTTTAAATATCGGAATTCTTGCCCTCATATACGTGGTACTGTCCTTATTATGTTCACTTAGGCATGCAAAATGCAACCAAGGAGTCCGGATTTCATGTAACTTCAAATGTTAGACTTCAAATACTAGACCTACACCGGTAATCAAAATTGTTCAATTATTGTATTGATGATACATGTACCAACAGAGCCATACTTGCACGCCTATTTGCATGACGTTCACGCGCGTTCTTGGCGCGCGCGCACTTCAATTGGTACACCTCCATTGGTCAAAGGCAACGCGGGTGCGCGCGTGTATCTGGCAGCGCCTCTTTTTTAAATTTTCGTAAGAGGCACTAGGTATACCGGCATTACTTTAGAAGCCTACATAAAGCTGAACAATTAAAACCATTAAACTGCATTTTCCGAGGGAAAAAACACATTTTTTTTGGCTTATTGAAAGACGAAGAAAGTACAATTAATAAATCGTGATTAATCTCGGCATTTAGACATGTCCTTGATGTAATAATGAATGATTACTAATCGCTCTTTCTTCCAGAATACCCGGTCATCTGTTTAATGCTATAATTAACTCGGAAAGAAATGTCCCCACCATGTCAAAACTTGTTATCCACGGGAGGGCGATGTTACATCATGGTTGACCTTTAGAAAACACGAAGTAAATTGGATTCGGGCTTTACACAATAAATTATTCTGAAAGGAAATCACTTATTGAAGGTTGGAGCGTTCTGTTTCCTAATTTCCTCACCGACGTGGCGAAAAGGCATTGGCAGGAATTAACGACTTCGCAAGTCGGAACTGAATGAAGATTGAAGTGAGTGTTGTGAATGGCTAACGACTGCGAGGAATTGATTGAGTTAAGCCATGGTCTAATTCCTATCGCTCAGATTGCTGGCAGAGTTTTGCCCAGGAAACTGAGATGAGGGATTCATGTTCAGTGAAACATTTCCCAAAGTACTTTTTCAAAGCTAATTTGGTGATTAAGTTGGCGATTGATTGAGAATAATAGACACGTGACTGAATGTGTCTATTCATTGGTCGACATCAGTTTTTAGGTATAGGATACACCATTGGTAATTGCTTGAAATATCAGGAATGGGTGGATTTGGGGGTTGTATTTTATAGTAAATATCGTTTAAATGAGATTTAAAGCTTTGCATCGTTTAACTGACCTGCTCTAAAATTTACAATCATTAATGCCGATAAAAAAGCAAACAAAAACGGCGTTCATTTTCAACCGACGTTGAAGTGTTGAATTCATCAGTTTTATGTATTGAAATTAAACTTGTAAAGAGTACTCCCCGACCGCACACTTATAATGTTGATTCAACACTTTATTTTTAAGCGTGTACCCAAGATTACCCAACTAATGACATTTAATTTATTATAATTTCACAAGCCTTTCCAATTTAAATCAACAGTGTGTGTATAGAAATGCTGAACACGTAACAAGTTTATCAACAGTAAAAATGTGCAACAGTTGTTCGATACAAAATGTGCAACAGTTGTTCGATACAAAATGCTCAACAGTTGTTCGATACAAAATGCTCAACAGTAGGCCTAATGCTGTTCGAAACAAAATGCTCAACAGTTGTTCGATTCAAATGCTCAACAGTTGTTCGATACAAAATGATCAACAGTTGAGGTGACACACAAACATTAAAGTCGGAACAAACCCGGCACACTTCAATCACTGATCAATAAAACAATTGGCCTAAATTAATGTTATATTTGGTTTGTACCCACATTACTCCTGTGGCAGGTTGATGGTGTGAACATTGTTAGCATGGAATTTGGCACACTGTACCCAGCACGATATGTGGCAGAGGGGTACCCCCTATTATCCCTATACGCACTCAACACTATTGTAACCTAACCCATCCCCCCTTGAAACCTAAAAGGAATTCCTGAGATTCCGGGAACACAATGGTCAACACAAAAGAGGGGGGGGGGGTTTCTCTGCCACATTTCGTGCTTCATATGTGGCACACAGTCATGAGAAAGATATTTGACTATGCACCTGACGCAGATTTGTGTTTTGAAAAATAAGCGATTGTTTAAATGGTTGCCATTGCTAGTTATTATACCTACACAAATCTGCGATATACCGGGTGTCCACATAAAAAGTATACCCATTTTCAAATTCATATTATTGCAAAACTACTAAATGTTTCTGAAAAACAAGACAGTTATGAAAGGTACTGAAATCAGCACTGTGACAAGTTGTTTTTACTTGTGTGACAAAGCTCAGGCAGGTGTTTGTAAGAACAAATCATTTTTACGGTTTAAACACATTGAAAAAGCAATGACTGGGTCGATGAATCATTTTTTCCTGATCCCTTTCTTTTTGTGGTACACTTACGTGACAAATTTAAGGTGATGTACCCTCTACATGGCCACTATTCCTGTTAATGCATAGCTGGCATCTTCGTCTCATGTCTCTTACTGTCCGCCTTATCATCCCAACTTGTCAGTGCTGATTTCAGTACCTTTTATAACCGTCTTGTTTGTTCAGTCATTCATGGCAATGACATAATGAACCTTATACCATTGGACAGAGGGCATTCTACCCTTTCAACAGACATTTGTATTTTTCAAAATCATTGAGTAGTTTTGCAATAATATGATTTTGAAAATGGGTATACTTTTTATGTGGACACCCTGTATATCCAAATATCTTTCTAATGACATACTATGACTATGTGCCAAATGTCATGCTTTTCTCATCAATTGAACAATTCTATTATTTTTGGCACTGATCTGCCTGACTATAAACATTCTATTAATTTGTCTCACGCTTATACACGTGTTCTTTATTGGCCAAACCACCGCCTATTTTGTAACTCGTAAATGAAAATAAATTACCCTAATAATATAGTAACGCTTCAATAACCGCAATACGTATCGAGATATTAAAACCTAAAAGATTAGTTACCATGGAAACCTTTGGTACTCACTGTCAAGTTTGGGGTCATTGTATTAGCGATGAAGATATATTGTTTATGCCTATAATTACCACTTTAATTAGTATGGTTAACGAACCATTACCAAACAATTGAGCAGTCTCTATAACAACTTTATTTAACTGCTCCATCCACCATTTGTTATTGTCACATGCTTCTTTTATAGAATTAGTACTATACGTATATAATACACTGAAGGTAATTTTAATACGTTACGTGTTGGTGTACTGTATAATAAAGAACATTAATCGACTAGGCTTTGTCTATACAAAACAATCGATTTCAACTCTCGTCTTTTATTGTGCCGTTATAGTTTGCTAAGATAATGTCAGCAAAGATATTGCCAACAGTTTTATTTGTATCCTTGAATTTTAATCAAATTGCACCCGACTGGCCATGCATTATAAGATAAAACCAACGAAGAGTTCCGTTAAACCGTATTATGTAAAATAGGCTCATTACAAACCCATAGGAAGCAAGTTGACCCTGTATCAATACATTGCTTTGCAACACATTGCATGTGATGAATGAACGTATATACACATTATAACACCACATCATGTTCTGCGTTTTAATCAGTCATTTTCGGATAAAAACTAAGCTAAGCTTTGAACAGTTTAGCCAACACAAAATGGGTCAATAAAATGATTAAGATTCAACACGATAAAAGCGATGACATCGAGAAGTGAGTAACCCAAATGTTTAAGGTTCAATGAATATGGATCAGGTGTTCCACAATTAGGCCCATGTCAAATTCTCCAGTTTAAGCCATAATATGTTTATAATATTATTTCCATTCCGGTCGGCGCTTTTTAGTGGCATATACATTTTTGATAATTTCGTGTTATTTTGGCGTTATCTGGCGTTAAAACATAGGAGCTGCCCGACCGTTTCCTTCTAAAACAATTTAAGATAAATTGGACACTCTTTAAAAACTCAACCAAGCATACAAATGCTAGTGAACACAAATTCAACAAGTGAACACTAAATATTTCAGACTATTTACGACCTTACCATTAATTATGAAGTGCTGGTTGAAATAATTCATTTAAAATTATTTTGCGTGGATGGAAACACCAAGTTGTCGGTCACCTGTATCGTATAGAAATTACACCAAGTAGTTGGGATTGACCCCTTGTCATCGTCTATACGTATAACATACAATTATGTAAACGTAGCATGCACCTGAACCTTTGAATTCAATTTATTTTACGGAACTGGATTGTTAGATATTTTCACAATTCAAGATATTTCTTGGGTCTGCCATCTATATAACTATCGCGAATAACCATAATTATCTTGTCCTTTCAGCATTTCCAATTTTAATTTTTGGAGAAGTGCGGGAATCAATTTGTCCTTGTTTGAGAGGAGACATTTAGGATTTTGCTTTCAGAAGTATATGTTCCTGTGTACTGGGAAAGAAGGTCATGTCTCTTTGATTTATATCTTTGCGATCGGCAAAGATCCTGGCATGATCTAAATGCAGGATCTTACTCCTTTATAGTAATCTTTGACTTTTACATCTCGGGTCATTTCGGAGCAGTTTTGTCAATCCAAAGTCTTGTTTTGCTCCCTGTATATTCCAATCCCTCTTCTTTGGCAGGTCAATGGATTTATAAGACTTCCTATACTTTGACAAAATCCCAGAGGGAATTAGTTGATACGACTTGATGTCGGATGCGGACAATTCTCGGAAATGCCAATATATACACCTTGTTTTGCTCGCAAAGATCCCATAAATTCATATCATCTAAAGTATATTGAAGTCGTCAGAGTAGCCTCGATCTAAACAAATTAGGCATCGCAGTCCGCATTGAGATTATCGTCTCACTTATCATCATAATAACTGTAACGTAGGACTATATAATAAAATATTGGGTTTTAAGTCTCTTATAAATAAAATAAACCTTACTTTATCCTTACTTTTTAATGAAGATTTCCCCAATGTTTTGTTTCATCGTTTCACGATTAAAGGCTCAATAACAATCTTTCTGTTGAATGTGTTTACTAGCAAACCTGTTTATCTCAATAATTTATTTCTCGGACTCTATGAATTGAAGAATTATACAACTTTTCTGGTTTTGACGAACCCTGCAATATATGTCACGATTATAATGTATACCAAAACCACAGACAGCAGTTTTTTTCAATATCTTGGTGTTTTTCTTGTCTGATATTTCCATTCTTAAATTTTCCGTTATGTGTCACGTGATTAAAACAGATGCCTTATTGGACAAGCCACCCGCCTCGCGTCTGCTTGCGTCACTCACTGAGAACTACGGACCAATCACAGTACGACCCGTCTATAACGCCAGCCAACCAACCGAAGTCGCAATACGAATCTTTGTTACTCAGATCATTGAACTGGTAAGAATTTGCATCTGATTGATCAGTCATATCGTAGTCGGTTTGTTTGTTGACCAATCATATTATTTGTCTGTTGACCAATCATATTATTTGCTTGTTGACCCATTATAGTGTAGATTCGAACTCTCGTTGTTTACATGTGCTGAACGGTGCGTGGGTATTTTTAGTTAAGACATTTTATACCTTCAAAACATATTTACCAATAAGTTGTTAGCCTTTTTCGAATTTTTTTTTACATTTTACATTTAATTCGATTTACTAATTCACAACTGTTTTTCTTTCAGAACGAGCGAGAGCAATTTGTTCAAATCAGTGGGCTGATGAGGCTGGTAAATAATATTTTCGTCATTTAAAAAGCGACGATTATTAATTTATTTATAATTTCAATCTCTCATGTGATGTGATTTTTTTAATAATGTAAAGTATTTAGGTTTATTGGACACAAAACTCTTTAATTTGGCAAGGAAGACACAACGGATAGATTCCCACTTTAACCAGTTCGCGCCGGGATTATTTTAACATCGCCGAGCCGACGGGCGGGATTATTTTTAACGAAACTCGATCAGAAGCGGGTTCAGGCTGAAAGTGCCGGGAAGCACACCCACGCATTTGCGGCCTTGCGCGCTGCTGACATAAATTTCCGAACTTGAACTTGGCGTGTTTATGTGTCATCCGTTTTGAATTTGGGGAAATTTTTGCGTTTATATACGTCATCCGGCGCGAACTGGTTAAAACTCCAGTGTCAAATGAACAACAATAATGTACGACACGCGGAACCTTTCCATTTTCTTATTCAGTCCATTAACAAATAAATGGTGGCCCCCGTTGCTAATAATTATGAAATTTGTCTATTAATCTAACATTGCACTTCTAAAAGTGTAGCTTAACACTAAAATGTACAGGATGCGGCTGTGAGCCAGGAGAGTACAGGGTACACGTTAACGTAATTTACTTAAGTGCCATTAGTGATATGAAAATCAGACTACTGTGAATTAGGGGGGGTTAGGACAATAGACAGGGGAAACCAGAGGAGTGATAACAAACAAAAACAAACTCCTGGCAAGGAATAAATCTAAAACAGATGACAAATAGGAGAACAAAATAGAAGTTAATCATTTCCTAGTTGGATGTTGAGCCCATGTGGTTGAATAGTCCGAGTATACATATATAATTATATACAAATAAAAAACACGGAAGAAGAAAACAAGTAATTTAGGCACTATTTTCAATCTTGGCCATAGAAGCCTGCCCGTTTGTAGAAATGCATAAAAGAGAGTGTATATTGGATACTTACAATATGTTTCATATTTGAAGTAAAGACGTGATTTGACGACATATTTTAAAACGTTGTTTTATTTTAGAAGTGGCATGACGCCTTCCTAGCCTGGAATACATCCGATTATCCTGGTGTGGAGAGATTGTATGTATCCATTGGATACATATGGACGCCTGATATCACCCTGTATACCAAGTAAGTCCATGTTTTCTCCTTCGTGTCTGGCTCCCATGTTATCTTGCTCTGTGACGTCATACCCCCCCCCCTACCCCCCCCCCCCCCCCCCCCCCCCCCCTGCTTAACCACCGCTTATATGTAGTCATTTTGTTCGTTTTGTTCAATAGCGCGGACAGGAAAAACGGGTATGACATTGCTCTGTTACAGGTTTTTATGTACTAATTGAATTTATAGTTTGGTGTTTTGTATTAATCTTCATCTTTTCTACACGCAAAAAACGAAGTTACCGCCATTTAGTTGTGTTTCCGACCACCTGTTGTCATAAGGGTAAATATTCATTTAAGTTTGTAGACAATGAAGGGCGCAAATTAAAAATTGCCTTAAAATGGAGAAACTGTATTCCATGCTATAGGAGTATACACAGCACATAGACAAATATTGATATTGATTCATATGGGGCAGAAGGGTTGCTACACAAAATGTCAAAGTAGATTTCCATGTGATCACATATAAATTGGCTTTAGTGTACATTGTAGTCCATTACTGGTGGTGTTTAATGTGAAAAAAATGTGCAAACATCAATGGCATTTTTTATACGAGTCACAGGGCTGTTTTCATAATCGTTATCAAGTTTATTTGTAATAGTTTAATATATACGGATCAAATCATGTAATCAATCAAGAATTATTTCTGGCGGTGACACGTATAATGCGCACATCCTTCACATTGCATAAACATATTCTGTACTTTTCATTGTTGCCAAGTGTTTATCTCATGCACATTTTTTTCTCAGGATTCTTCAACCTTTAACTGTTTTTACCAAGTTGTGCATGATCGAAGATACGACATCGGGGATTTTTTCTACGTGTGGTTTGCATGCTGTTGATGTGTAACAACAATATTTTGCTATTTTTCTGTGCACAAACATGTGGGACATGTTCACATTAACGGATAATACGCGAGGTTTTAACGGTACGCTCTAACTGACAAGTGCTAAAGAAGACACCAAATCGAACTAAATGGAATCCCTTGCTTACATTGTTTACACCGTCGGAGTAACAATACGGCAACATAAAATATTTCAATGGCAATGCTAACCGACTGATACAACAGTATTACACGTAGGGAAATGGTATTTATTGCTGTTGTATCAACAATTGGCGCTGGGAACCTATACACGTTAAATTGCACGACACAAAAAGCTACCAATAGCAACCTGTCGGGTATCACATAAATATAAACCTGTTCCTCTAGTTCATACTGTTTATTTCCTTTCTTTTGATACCATGTATTGTGAATAGAAAACAATAAACAAACAAATAAATAAACACGACCAATGAACACTGAAAACAAAATCTAGTCAATTTGAGTGAAAAATTAGTCAAGTAGGTAATCAAAATTAGTCTTTCAATGTCTGACTAATTGTTCACTCTAAAATACTAATGGAAATATTGTTGACTAATTAAACAAAATGAAGTACTAATTTAAAATGTTCAAAGACTAACACGAATTTTATTAATATCAATTTTGCTGTGTGACTAATTGATCCATTACTGATTTACTAATGCGGTTAGTCTCCTCAATCGGACATAACGAACTAATTTTTAAATTACTAATCGATTGACTAATTTATTGCCCAAATACTAATGCTATTTTTGTTTCACTCGGCCCGCCCGAAGAAAACTTGCCAAAGTATATAAGTCGTATTACCCCCCCCCCCCCCTCCCTCTGACTATAAGACTAATACATAATTAATTTTCTTGGATTACTAATTAAATTTCAAGGATGACTAATCTTAAGAAATTTAGTAAAACTAAACCATTTTGAAAGACTAATTATTATTAGTCAATTAAGAAGTGAATTGACTAATCTTTTGATCTGGTGACTAATTAAAGATTGGTAAAACTAAACATAAAAATGACTATTTTTTTTTAGTCAACTGACTAAGTGAGGTTTTTAGTGTAGTACAGGCAAATAGAGTACAGAAACTTCAAAAATTCACTTTAAAAAGCAGCGAAGCATGCAGATAAATGAATCAGTTAGATAAAACACGCAGAACAGATCGAGATAAAAAAAAACTGGCGGCAAACCAATATGGCGCACAGCAAACTTGGTACAATGTGAATATGTCCCGCATTGCGTCGGTTTCCCGACCGACGCAGACCCTGTCATCAGGCCTTCTAATGTTGTCCAGTCTCTTCCCGGGCCCCAGCGTTGATGAGTTCTTTGAGCGGACCAAAGACATACCGACGATCGTCACGCCAGACGGTACGGTATCCTGGAACTTCCCCGCTATTCTGAAGTCGTCGTGTCAAATCGACAGTCTTCTCTTCCCGTTTGACGTTCAGCGATGTGATCTGGTCTTTGCTTCTTGGGTCTATACCATTGTGGACATTGATCTGTTTAAAGACGATGAGACTGAGCAGAATCTTAGCGCCTACTTCGTGCCGAATGGAGTCTGGGAACTGACACGGGTAGGATGTTATTAGTGGGACGTTGATATTGTCTGTGCATGAACCGTCTTAAAATCGTCTTAAAATACTATTTGTATACACCACTGACCAAAAGCAACTAAAATCAAGTCATTGACGAGACGCTATCACAAGTTATGCATGACTTGTGTGTCCACACAACAATCAATGTTCGATCTTCAGTACTGGTTATCATAATTCACGTGGAATTAACGCGTACGAAATGCGTGGGGCCTCGGGCCTCCTCATTTAGAACCTTGCTATAAAACCTTTCAACTTGCAGATTGCTCTTTGCTCCGTTGATCAACAGGTTGTAGTCACACGTGAAGAGGTCATCTACCCGTGCTGCCCCGATGCCTTCCCGATGGTTACCTTCTCCATCCATCTCGCTCGTCGGCCACTTCACTACATCATCAGCATCCTACTTCCCGCCGTGCTCCTTGCAATTATAAGTCTCTCAATTTACGTCTTACCCCCTGACTCAGGCGAGAAGATCTCACTGGGTGTGACCACCCTTCTGGCGCTGCTGCTGTTCCAGGAGTTGATCAGTGGGTCCCTGCCGCCCTCTTCAAATGCAACGCCTATCATTGGTATGCACGCTTATTATCATTTCAAGAAGACAGATCGGTTGCATAGGTTTTGTTGTGAACATTCTTCAGGATAAGAAGGGCACAGTAAGCTCTATAGTTGACCACTAAGTTATCTCCAGAAACATCGGCAATCCAAACGAGAAATTTATGAGTATCGAGCGCAAAACTAAATGTTTCTGGGGCCAAAAGGGCGCGCGTTGTGCGTCTCTTCTTTTTGAACAGATTGTAGCTGATGTTTATGTAATTTGTTTGTCAAGAAATATTGTGTATTATACGCTTCGTTAGACCCAACCGAGGTTTGAATTCTTACCTGCATTTTTTTGTTGGGGGGGGGGGGGGGGGGGGGGGGTGGGAGGTGGTTTAAAGATAACATTATTCAATGGCTTGTATTTGTTTTCGTAGGTTATTTCTTCACACCTATGGTGGTGATTGGTTGTACGTCAGTCCTCTGTAGCGTGTTAATTCTCAATCTACATCACCGCGTTATCTACCGACCTGTCCCCGAGTGGCTTCGATACATCATATTCAGGATTCTGGCTCCAATTCTATGCTACAGCAGAGGTCCTCAGACGCTCTATACCTTCGATAAATCTGGACCGACTAGGTCATCTACGATCATCGAATCCTGGCCGCGTACGTCAATTAACAATATCCAGGAATCATCAGTGCATGACAGGACGGTGTCCTCAATCGGACACAGCAGTGCTGAGAACGGCAACAGCGATCGGGCACCGCACGGCGATTCGGACATCCCGATGAATAACATCTGCGGGTCTGACACCAGACAATGTTGCCACCACGGCTGTTGTAAAGAACTGCTAAAGACCATGGAGAGAATGCATGAAACCCAAGCCGAGGGAAATCACAACGATCCGCCCGTTTGCGAATGGCAAGAGGTGGCTGTTGTTCTGGACCGATTCATGTTGTTGGTGTCTGCACTGACAATGGTCGCTTCAATCACTGTCACTACTTTGATGTTTATTATACATAGGCATCAACCACCAAACCTACGACCATAGGGCCCTCTTGCGCGGTCGTAGGAGGGCGCTTTTCATATAGCAACCGTACCTTCGTATGGGTGGCACGAATATGATTTTACTGCGTTCCTCGTTCATTTGATACTCGTATTCCAGTGGGATTGCTTTGTCTGTTCGCTGACTCTCTTAATTGCGTTTTCATTAAAAAATATTACAGCGGGAACCAGACACTTATGTCAGGTAATGGCGTCGACATTACTTCCCATTGTCCGGAGTGGGTACGTACGTGTGCCACTGACCTCTACACCTGGACGGACCATTGTTCATATTCTGCTGTGCTAACACTTGAAGTCGGCGCGAACTGGAAGTGCAACATGGCGGACCCGAGACGTCACTGCTGTGAGCCAATGAAATGTCCAGGTGTGGAGGTCAACGGATTTATTCTGTACATTTTGTATTTATAAACATTACGTAATACGTATCGTACCAACACCTGGACATTTCATTGGCTCACAGAGTCACGTCGTGGGTCCGCCATGTTGCACTTCTCCGCATGCCGACTTCAAAATTTAACAATGATGATCTGTCCATGTATAGAGGTCAGTGACGTGTGCACGGAGCATATAAATGTCCTACAGACGATAGATTTTGCGTAAACAGTACACTGGTACCCGCTGTCAACATTATCGGTTCTGAAAAGAGCGGGAACCAATGATTGAACGTGCAAGAATCGAGTAATTCAATCATTCAGTTTTTCAACTGTAGAGTAATTATTGTATTAATGAGTGCTGTTCGATTTGGTTTTATTCGATATTTCATTTAAAGATTAGTCTTGTGGGAAAATATAGAAATCTTCAGCCACGCAAAATTAGGTTATATTTCATCTGTTGGTTACAAAGAAAACAATTCGAGTGTCTTTCAAAATGGTCGTGTATTTGATAAAATGTAAGTTTTGTTAAATATAATTGAAACAATGAAGTGTAGTTTCATCATTTCGTAAGTTTATCGTATCTTTTGTTTGATCAACAATATACTGTCAACTTGTACCGTGTTAATGTTAGCTAGTGGTTTTCCCGGCCAAATTTAACAAAATGTGGTTAATTTTCATTTTAAAAAAGCTTTTTTTAAATCCACGCAAAAGTTGCTTTTAGATTAACGTATAGTTTTATTCGAGGTATTTTTGCATTCAATTGCATGTTGCATTCAAATGTCTTTGTATTTTTCAATGTGTTTCTATTCTTTTTAAATAATGTGTATTCTTATAGTTGAATATAATGTTGAATTCTTACTTTGGTGCTATCGAATTAGTCAAACAAGGTGGGTAGGATTTTATAGCCTTTATTTTTTGTCCTCGTTTATCATATCGGCCATCAATACATTTCAACTTTAAATTATTAAATCTGAATTATAAATCATTGACATTGACTTTTAATAAGTTGGCCTGTGTATAAATACGAATGCACTGGTATCTCATTAAGTGGGCTACCATTGTTTCAAATTCGAAAGCAGTAATTTGATGCTTGAAGTGTCTGCAATTGTATAGTAAATCGGAGCCTATATTCAAAACTTCTTTAAAAGAGACTTTTTACAAAAGAACCATACAGACAATGTATACATATACAATGTATACATATACAAGAGGAAATAATGTACAAATCTGAGAGCGCGGTTATACAAAATTGAATGCACACTTGGGAAAAACTTTCGCAAATTGGTGAAATCGAATTCTTAATTAACACCTACTGACCAAGTTCGACGGAACTAATGAACCGTATTTGGCTATTTGAATTCGATTGAACACATTTTGTCAACAGACGTATTCGTCAGCAAATGAAATAAAAATACTCCGCTTGACGACAGTGAATGCCTTTCCAATTAATGGAATGGGCGCGGCCAGAAATAAATTGAACGACGTTTCGTCGAAAATTACCGAGAAAAAACTAGTGGACTGCTGTAACTGCATTCAGTAACCATTTTAATTCGTCGTTCCAAGCGAGGGAATGAAAAGTGTGACGGTTAATTGTTTCACACGCGAGCGCACGAAGCCTGCTCGTATTATGTTATGTACACGAAGGTCCCCGTGTAAATCCTAAATAGGGAAATTAAATTTCTAGATATTAAATTTTGACAATTAATCCCGAAATAAGATATCTCTTTTTCTAATCGGTATAAATATTTCATGTACAGATACTGATATAGAACAAGAAGGTAGGAAACGCTAGGAATAAAAGAATAGCAAAAGAAGGGATGTAGTCGAGTCCATCACAAGTCCCTGCAAGTCCCTGAAAGTCCCCGCAAGTCCATCACAAGTCCTCCAGTTCAAATTCAAATCACAAGCTATTCAAATCAGCTTCGACAAAAGCATTTCTTTGTCATTGTTCATCCAGTTACTTGTGACTGCCTTTATGAAGGGACTTGTGATTGGCTTCACGAAAGGACTTGTGAAAAGACTTGCAGGGACTCGACTACAACCCTGAGCAAAAGTAGGAGCAAGATAAAGGAAAATTACCAAGATTACAACTAATGACCCACCGCTAACAATCTGTTTTGCTTCCAAACAACGTAGACAATGTATCACTCAGTCTGTCAGTTTTTGTTTACATCAAATAAATATCTGTTGAAATTAGTGATATGGACACCAATTTGCCGTTGCTATACTGTCATTTTGTCGTTTTCTGAAAAATCAATCTAAAATTCAAATACTGCCCTTGTTATGTTTCCCACTATGCAATAATGTTTGCATAAGAATTGAGCAGGTCTTGAGAGTAAATACGCTGCATGATTTTAGCTGCCGATCGTGATTGTTGATTGATCCCACGGTAAGGCAGGTGCGGGAAGTAATTACCTGCTAGTTTTGCACCTCTGTGATTGATCCTTTTTTTTCTTTCTTTACAATAACCTTTCGCTTGTATAACAAAGCCCAATATACGCGCGAGCTCGTTAATATTTTGTGATCCCTTAGATAGTTTTGAATAAGAGATCGCTGTGGCCTCTAAATGAGACGGATTGTCGACTTTTTGGTACAGATCAAGTATTTGTGACTTGTGTCTTCCGAATGGCGGAATTATTCACAAAACAGACCAATGTGTGGTTCTATTTGGCATAGAGGGGGAGGGGGGGGGGAGTGCTACATTTAGACCTGGGCTCGGAGATTTACGACCATTTTAGGGGTTTTGGGGGAGGGGAATATAAAACAAAATGGAGTAGGTCAACCCATGGAGGAATAAGGTCAACCCTAGTAAGATTTAAAAGAAAATTGCCCCAGGGGTCTTCATCTTTAATTTCCAGTGAACAAAATACGATGCCACCCGACCCCCCGAGCGTCGATGTTTCTGTCTGATTTTGCGTTGTTTCCTACGGGCGCGTATTTGGTGTAATCATATCTCCATAGTGTAGTGCACTCGTAAGCTCCGTTTTGGTTCTATCACCATAAACAAAGCCAAAGCTTGGGTTAAAAAACGGCCACGAATTAATATTTAAAAAGTTCAAACAACCCCAATTAATTCCAGTGACAAGGTCAAGTAATTGAATAATAACCGTTGATCGCTTGATGATAGGACAATTATTACGACCTCGACATTTATAGGGTCCATATCCAGACAACGTACCAGCAGAATTGTTTTTAAAGCCAACAAAATAATTGAGACTGCTGGATATAACAGTAAATTCTACTTTGTCGGAACCAGCAAAAATTGGACGATTTTAATTTGTCTATGTTTGTCTCCACTGCACACACAAAAAGGTAGATTTTGTCTGAAAAAATGTATGTGCTTGTGTACGTGAGCGCATATAGCCGGCGCACGTAAATTGGAATGGTGGTATAGGGCCTTTTTTGAAACCTTTGCTTCGTCTTCGGCTCTGGCTTCGCCTCCGAATTCTGAATAAAGGGGTTGCATTGACGTCACGCGCGCTACGCGTACGCGCTAATCGCACGTGTACACGGTGCCGGTGAGGTCAAACACACTTTGTAGCGCGTGTGACATCATATGCATTAACTTTATTACTGAGAAGCAAATAGAAATTAAAGCAAATATAAATAGTCTAACTTTTGAGTTCATATCAGTAGATTGAATGTTTCTGAAGCACGACAGGCATCAAAATGTGGCAGGAGATCTCGCAGTTGGGAATCTAAAATCGGCTTAAGCCAAAAACGACGACGAAGCCAGGGATTCGAAAAGGCCTATAGACCCTTAGCCTTGGTCAAGGCGTTCATCGTTACTCGTCCGTACGTACAGCGCAGCGATAATCGGAGCTCAAACAACGACCTCACGCGGCCACTATTATATGCAAACTAACTGAGGATACTCGAACGCCTTGGATCATTAGGTTTTGGGGGCGGTGCTCATTATGCTAATAGATTAAGCTGACCTTTATAGTCGTTTTCTTATTGGTCGATCGTTGCGTAGAAACTGCATAATTTGAGCTAGCGGTGAAAGGTCATAGCTAGCTCGCAAGGGTTAGTGTTTACGAACACCGCCGCCATCGTTGACATATTTTATCGGAGAAAGTTGAGTGATTTGTACGAAGGCTTGTACACATGAAGATTTGAACTGTCTTGCTTGATTGGTGAGGGTCGTAGTTATTTTCGCTCGTTTTGCTGGGTATTTTCTTGAATGTTGACAATGTTATGGTCAAAACTAGTTGTGTTTAGCTGCTTAGTTTTAAGTTTTCAACCGCGGTGACTGGAGAAGGCCGCGACTCTATTGAAACGTGTCGAACTCGGCCCTACATTATGTCGCACACATCTAATCCAGCCGATCTGAAAACCGTGGCTCAGTAAAACGCGGAACTCTGATAATTAAATGCCTTGCCGGCTGAATTTTGCCAAGAAAATTATTGGGGATATAAGACACTTGTCCCTGTTTAAATTACGATATTGCGATCACTTTGAAGGTTGGTTCTGCAGCCGTAAACATGCCCCCTCCCCACAGCGTTGGACCATGCTTGAACCACAATGTGGCGATACCGCACAGACCAGCATGCCTGGGTTAATGCCGATTATGCGGCGATAAGAAACTGACCGAACACGCTGAAAACTGACGCTGAGTACCTGGCCGTACGTGCGAGCTCCGAGCAAAATGGGGCTCAGGCTGCCTGAAAAATGACGGATTTCCCATAACCTGTCGGCAAATTCACAAAGACCACGAAGAAAGGATTCTAATGGCCTTTCGCTGCTCGGGTCTAAAATCTTCGAGGGATAATATTTTCGCTGCAAAATTCAAACAACACGACAGATCTACGGACGAAAGACGACGCTGAATATCTGCCATTTTGTCTTAAATATCATGCTGCATCAAATTTGATGACGTCGGGTTTCAACCGCGTTGTGATTGGACACTTCACATCTTAGCCCCGCCTATACTTAACTGTATTCGCATACGAGGTCATGCGCCACAAATGTGGCGCAAAATATAGGAAAAACATAAGATTTGAAACCCAATGATCCAAGGCGAAAAAGTAGCCTCAGTTGATTTGCATAAATAGTGGCCGTATGAGGTCGCTGTTCGCGCTGTATCTTTGCACGGGGCTCGGCGCTAGCAGCATATGCGGGGCGCGCGCACAGTGCATTTCTGGACGGATAACGACGGACGGATAACGACGAACTCGCCTTGACCAAGGCTAATAGACCCTACGCTGGGATCCGGATATGGAAAACGGCCCAGTTGTTGTTGTCACATGAGGGCCGGGCGCGCTTTATCAAAACAATGAAATGCAAGTGCAAAAACAAAATGGTTGTGGAAATCGAGAATTTTTTTGGTTGTTATTTGCTGCTGAATTTGAATCCTGAGTTCAAAGGTAGAACTTACATCGGTTTTACCGTAGATCCAAAAAGGAGAATAACTCAACATAACAAGGGGAGCAAGTATGGTGGGGCTAAACGTACGAGTGGAAGGGGTCCTTGGTAAGTGACATAAACTATTGACCGACAAAGTGACACTCAGTCTCAGTGACACCATTCCTCCATGGTGACACAGACAGTGACACGAAATGAGTCAGTATACTGAATACAGCAGCAAGTAGGCAGTTGAGTTAGCCATGGAGGAATATAAGAAGGTTAGCCCTACAATTTAGGAAACGCAACCTTGCGTGACTAGTATATCGGGTCACAATGCGAGGTGAAAACAAACGCAGAGCTCCGTGGCTCAGGATGTTTTCACTTCGCTAGTATAGTACTACTACTAGTATTAAAGTTATTTCTACCTCCATGGTCATGATGGTAAATAGTGGGATATTGTACTATGGTCTAAGTGGCCCGAAACGAAATGTGCGCCCCCCAATCCTATGGGCAGTTGGTAAAACCCGGACCTAGTCGGACCTTCTCAGATCCTTCAATGAAATTTCACTCTAATGTAAAATAAATCATGAAATATCTAATGTGAATGAAACAAATTGCCAAAACACTGAAACCATGGCGCTATACTAAAGAACTGCCAACTTTACACGCAGACCACCAGGTACATACGTGAATGTTCCCAAATTTCATTGAAGCAACAGCGTTTTCTATGGGGGGGGAGGGGGGGGGGGGGGGGGGGTCCGACTAGGTCCGGCTTTCACCCACACCCTCCTATATGTAGGAGCATAGGACAGATGTTAAAAAATTGTAGTGCTAGAAGAGGGACTAGGAGTTATAAGTTGCTTTCAAAATTTAATTTAAACATGTGAAAAGTAATTGGTGATTTAGAATGAGTCTATTTGCAAGAATTTTTTCCTTCATTTTAGTTTGTGTCAACTTTTTTACAGGGAAATGGTCCTGATTGTGTATGGCTTTCCTAATAAAATTTCAGCTTTGATGGTGAGTAGTACTACTAGTAATTTGTTTGCACAAAATTCACTTAAGTTAATAAAATTGGCTTTAAATTATTACTACTTTTGTATTGTACATTTTGATTTTATTTGGTCAAGTCATTTTAGAACTATATCAAGGAATCCTTGTATTTAACTAACTAAGTGTAGTCTAGTCGATTGATGTCTACTTTTGGATTTTACTTGCCTTTAACTTTCGCCTTTAGCTGTTTTGATATGATATGCTGTCTTAAGTAGTTTCCAAATGAGACAATTAAACAAACATCAATTCTTTCCCCAGTTTGAATGGGCTTGGCAACACCCCAGACTCTGCAAACGTCTCAAGCACGTCCCTGGCAAACGGAAAACAGAGAACAGATTTCTGTTTGACCTGCGTGTCCTGTCCAACATGTTTAAGGTCGGTCCGTGGTGTCGTCTACCATTGACTATCCAGTGGTTGAAGCAGGAATATATGAGAGATTTTGAAGATGGATTACAACCACCGATTCACATGCCCATTGCATTTGGTCCTGTCACATCTATTAAGGTAGAAACTGTCATTTATTCAGGAAATTAACCCTAACGCTGCTCAATCCTCAAAAATCCTCATTGCAGTTTGAGGATTTTTGAGGATTGAGGCTGTATGGGGTTTTTAAAAAATGAGGATTTTTGAGGATTGAGGCACAATGTTGTTTCACAATGTTTCAAGTGTGGAGGATTTTTGAGGATTGAGGCACAATGGGGTTTTCAAAAAATGAGGATTTTGGAGGAATGAGGCTGAATGGTGTTGAATGGTGTTTTCAAAAAATCATAATGAGAATTTTGGAGTATTGACTTTTTTCAATCCCCAGAATCCTCATTGCAGTTTTGGAGGATTAAAAAAAATGAGGATTTTGGAGAATTGAGGCATATGATGTTGTTTCAAGTGTGGAGGATCTTTGAGAATTGAGGCTAGATGGGGTTTTAAAAGAATTAGGTTTTTAAAAAAAATGAGGATTTTTGAGGATTGAGGATGGTTGCTAGCAAACAGGGCCTAGGGGGTTAGGGTTAATCTAGCAAACACAAGAGAGGTCGTTACTATGGGGATGGGGGTTAAAATGAAACTTATCCAGCCAATAAGGATGGAGGGGGGGGGGGGGGGGAGGTGGGAGAGCACACAGTCATCAAGAGGTCATTGGTTCACATTCTACTTCAGTTTTTCGTTAACTACAAAAAAACGTTTTCAGTTTCCATGGGTGACAATTTACTTGGTTGATTAATTCTTGATTGTTTTTTCTTCATATTGTTAACAGATGCACTCCAAAACAAAAAAGAAGAAAATTTCAAAGAAGTCTAAGCAGGATGTAGGGACTAACTTGGAGGCGACTGAGGCAGACAAGTACAGCGAAGACATGGTTGATATGACTCAGAGAGCTAATAGACGATGTGATATCTGCTCCAAGAGATTACAGGTATATATCCAAAATAGAAAACTAACTTGAAAGCTGGCAATGTTGATGCAGCTGTATGTGATACATATAAAATATTAGGTAAAATATTCTATATTGGACTGCCAATGTATGACTGAATACACAAAGTTCAGTTTGAAGAGCTAATTTCTATGTTAAACCAAACATTGTACTGTGCTGTAGTATAACATTTATTTCGTTACCCCTCGAAAGATGCGAGAGCTAACATTTTATTTATTATATTGTATTACACTGGCAATGCACTAATTAAAATAAATATCACAAAAATAATACATAAAAGATAAAATTACTAAGCCAGTGAGTGGCAAGGAGAAACAGGTGACAAACACCTCCACTACCCCATTATCCCTCCCCCCTCGAGGGAGAGAGAGAGCAACTGCAAGTAAAGGCGGGAAAACGATTACACATTTGAATTACCTCTATGTCACTGTAGCACCCAAAACTGCTCTGCCTATTACTGCCAAAAACCTCTATAGCTTTATTATTCTTCATTGATATTCTTCAGTGATTAAACACAATGTAAATGGATCAACAAATTTCAGTGAATTTTCTTTTTTTTTTGACTCCAGCCTGAATCCACCTTATCCTGCGTCCAACCGATTTGCTCCTTAAAGGTCCACATCCTGTGCTTGGCCAGTAAATTCCTCAGGCATTCCGGCGGAGATTTGTTACTGCCAGTTGAAGGAAGCTGTCCGCTTTGCAAAAAGAATGTCTTATGGGGAGATCTCATTCGGAAGAAGGAAGGATGCTACTCAACTCTCACTGTGTCAGACGTGAGTTGCTCTGTCACACTTTTTCCAACAAATCACCTTAAACTCGAGGATATATTTATCAAAAAGTTTACTTTTATCTCCATTTTCTGGATGTGTTGTAGCAAAAGGTCTTTGCATTCACAATTTACAAGGAAATATGTGAAGGTATTGTTAGAGAACAAGTTTTTAAAAAGAATATGTTACAAAAGGTGAAAATTGCATTAAAAATCTACATAAAAAGAAAACGAAACTTTGCACTAGTTAATAGAATCTCAATGTTTAAAATTCAACTTGGCATCAACTATTTGTAATGCCATGTGTTGGTTTTTGAAGAGATGTTGGTAAAAACACCAGCAAATTTTGAAAACAAAATTGAGCTAACGGGATCAAGGAATATTTTGCCTGTTTTATCCGTTTGATCAAAAATGCAATTTGGTTTTGTTAATCACTCAGGATGAGAACTCTGATGATCACTGGGCAGAAGAACTGAGAGTCTGAATACATGTACTCCCGCAGTGACCTTTGACCTAAGTTACACAATAGGCTGCCGCAGGTCCCCTGCAATATCAGTTGTATGTATATTTGTAAAAGAAAATTACTTGCCGTGTGCAAATATATACATGTACCAGAATGTAAACATATTAATTTGAAATATCCTTAAAAGGAGCTTGATTTAACAAAAGCTAGCATTGAACAATCGGTTGGATTTCATTGGTCACAGAAAAGATAAAATACTATTAATTTTAGTAAGATTTAATGTTATTGTTGAAAACGTGTACAGTTTCTTATTAAGTTAAACATTTTCATTAATTATTATGGTTTTGTATAAACTGTTTTATGGTTATTGTCTGATTTAAATTGTATGAATGTTTTATTACTTTTGATTTGGTTGATTTTAAAGCAAGTTGAAGAGTGAAATGTACAAAGAACAACACACATTATCAACTGTTCAGAACACCAATATCAACACATGTATTTGCAACACACAACATTCAATCTTTATTCTAATCTCTCGACCTAAACTACATACAATTGTTAGAGCTTGCGTTTGAAACTAAATCACACACAAATTAACTTGCAACACAAGAAATATTTGTTTAAATGTTTGTTTCAGGTTTCTGTGAAAACAATATCCAGTGGTCAGTTGCAACATGCAAAGTAAATGTGCAATCATTATTAAAGTAGGTTACGGGTAACACTTTATAACTTTGTGTGATAAATTAGAATGCAAAATCTGAATTTAAACCACAAAAATATTAATGTCAAATTATGCAGAATATTGACTAGATGTACATAAAACTTCATGTAATTTGTCAGTAGACTAAACAATCCTTTAATCAATGACAAAACCAGAAATGATTAATCAAAACATGCACCACTTGTTATCTTTGCACTCAAATGTAAACCTACTTTCGGAAAGTTCAAACCTTAAAAGGAAAACGGATCAGTGGATGCTGGTGACTTACAGATTGAATTGTGGTTAATTGGGGAATAAGAACAAATTATTTTACTTTATACATGTACACTTTTGTAAAAACCACTTCATACCGCTGATAATACATGCTGCTGTCTTGTAATTTTTCTTCTCTCTGTGTTATTAAAGAATGTTTAAATCCTAGCCCGCCTGTGGGCGACCAAGTAGTAGTAGTGTGAATTTTGGATTGTGTTGTTGCAATTACAGCCTTGTCAAGCGCCCTACGTTGAGATGAGGTGTCCCTTGTTAGTCTTAAATTGTGACGAGCGTGAGCTTTTACTCGAAAGGTCAACCTTTCAAAATCGAGACCAGAGAAGTTGGGTTGAAGTCAAAGCAAAGGGCAGATCTGCGCAAGATGCCTTAGAAGACTGCCTGTAGGTTAGGTTGCTACGCAAGGTACTTCCAGGTAGATGAACCCATTGGGTTTGGAAGATAACGTCCGCCCAACATCATCTCTGTCAGGTGATGTCTTGAAGTGTAGCTGCCGATTGGTATGAAGAGTGTATCATTGGAGAGACATTGCAGCATGATTATCAGTCGTATCATTCATCGTCCTCATCCCCATCTCCTGCTGATCTCTTGAGGATATCACCTTTGATATCCTTCCATTGTTTCTGTTGGTTCAAAGCACAAGAAAATGAATACAACGAGGCAAATATTAAAAGGTTTACAGCATAGCAAGCCTAAAACTATCCTGTTCCAAACTAAAACAGTTTTCACTCAGCTCACACATACAAAGGTACGGTGCACACAGCAACAGCATAATGTCGGACAAGTTCAATAAACTTGAACCAATCACAGGGTTTACAGTGCGCGGTGTACAAATGTATGTGTGAGCTGAGCTGGTAGTGATTGTAGTTAGCCTATCTATGAGGCTCCGGCCTGCAGGCGTCGGAGCTCCATATTTCTACTTCTAGGGCTGGGTCCACCAGTACGCCTAGCCTAGGGCCTTTTCGAAACAATTGCTGCGGCTTCGCCTCCGAATTCCAAATCACTGAAAAGCAAATAGACATTTTAAAGCAAATGAAAATAGTCTAACTTTTGAGTTCACATTAATCGATTGAATGTTTCTGAAGTACAACAGGCATCAAAATGTGTCGGGGGATCTCGCAGTTGGAAATCTAAAATCACCTTAAGCCAAAGACGAAGCCAAAGCCAGGGATTCAAAAAGGTCCACAGCCTCTACTCCTAAGACATAGGCGGTTTCCCAAACCCCAGCTTTGTCTCTGTTGCGGCTTTCTTCATGCAGTTTGGCAATACTTATGGAGTCACATACGGAGCCTAAGATGGGGTTTGGAAAACGGCCATATAACAAATTCGCAGTTTACTTACCCCTCTATTTATATAGTCGTAGATTTTATCTCCTCCTACATCGAACAGCCGTTCAAAGAAGACGGCCCCAACAATTATAGAAAGGGCGAACGTTGACGTTCTCCTGAACAACGTGTTATATACCGTTTTTACGAGCGACATTTTTTACCGGTGTTCTGAAGTTCGTGGGTCAAAGATAGAAGAAATTTGTTGGACTTATTTAACATGTATGGCGTGACTATATATTAAGGCACCCGACTAATGGTATCGTGTATTAAATAGCGCCCTCTAGCGCCCTTACATCTCATGTACAGAATGATGACAACAAATGCATTAATGCTGTGTGAAGTGAGAAAGGTTGTAATTTCCAAAGATTTCGCCAAAGAAAGGGTGGGAAAATGGCTGAAAACATATTTTTGTTTGTCCCTAACCTGATAGGTAAGTTATTCGATTGTCCAAACACATCTTTAAATATTGTTATTACATGTGAGGAATTTAAATATCAAATTTCATTACAAATTGAAAATGTATTTTTTACATTTTTGCAATAACTGATGCAACATTCTTTTCCTTTGCAGATTTTCTTACATTACAATATGTGAATATGATTATTTACTGATTTTCATTGGTGAGCTTCATTGCCAACTGCATT
This sequence comes from Crossaster papposus, assembly GCA_037893245.1. Classification (NCBI taxonomy): domain Eukaryota; kingdom Metazoa; phylum Echinodermata; class Asteroidea; order Velatida; family Solasteridae; genus Crossaster; species Crossaster papposus. The sequence continues at coordinate 1,961,985 of JBAIAA010000072.1, read as the reverse complement.
TGTGCACAATCAATTAAAGGTTTCGAAAGATGTTTTTGACAAGAGTCAAGACCAACAAATGCAAACTCATCTTACTCCTACCATGGAGGAATAAGTCCTCCATGCTCCTACAAAGGCCTTCTAAATAATAACATGACTTTATTATCATTCACAGCCTAATATTATGAGTAGTGAATTTGTTCTTTGTAGGATATGGCCGTATTGTCCTGGCACTGATGTCGTTTTATTACATGCGGACTGACTACATCACGGCTACTTGGTGTTATCTACTAAGTGGTCTGTTGGATGCGTTGGATGGTCATGCTGCAAGGATGCTCAACCAATGTGAGTTTGCAAAGAAGTGGTGGCAGAATACTACAGTCTTTCTGCCTTTCTCATCAGCTGTAATTAAATTAGCTGCCTCAATTATGTCAATACAACTGTGCCCCACTCATCAAATGTTCTTCAAGTTCTACACAAATATAAACGCCCCAAAAATGGTAATTTGTCTTGATTTGTAAACAACATTTGTGTCCATCTCTGCCACAGTGCCAGTGAGGAATTGCTCAGTGATGCAGTGATTCCACCCACATCTGTGCTGTGAGTGGAATCACTGCATCACTGAGCAATTCCTTACTGGCAAAGATGGACCCAAATGTTGTTTACAAAATACAAATCAAGACAAGTAACCATTTTTGAGGCGTTTATATTTTTTGGGGCGTTTATATTTTTGTTCAGTGTACATACATGTATGTAGTAATTATATTTAGAAAATCAAAATCTATTTTTCCTGCTTGTCTTTATTTTGTTGAATTACAGCTACCAAATTTGGAGCAATGCTGGACCAGTTGACAGACCGGTGTGCAACAATGTGTCTCCTAGTTACCTTGTCAGTCTTGTACCCTGACTACATGTTCTGGTTCCAGCTCAGTATGACAATTGACATTGCAAGTCATTGGCTCCACCTTCATAGGTAATGGCAGGAATGTAGTCGAGTCCATCACAAGTCCCTGCAAGTCCCTGCAAGTCCCTGTAAGTCCCTGCAAGTCCATCACAAGTCATTCTGTTCCAATTCAAATCACAAGCTATTCAAATCAGCTTTGACAAAGGCATTCCTTTGTCATTGTTCATCTAGTTACTAGTGACTGCCTTTATGAAAGAACTTGTGACTGGCTTCACGAAAGGACTTGTGAAAGGACTTGCAGGGACTCGACTACAACCCTGGGTAATGGACGCCTCTTGATCTGACCACAAGCCCCGCCCAACTTTGGTTTGTTTACATTGCTTATAGTGCTAGATCAAGTTAGTTGTTCAATACAGCAACCAATTTAGAGACTTTCTTAACCCTAACCCTCCCGGGTATTTTGGCTAGAAACCCTGCCAGACGCATCAGATTGCATACTTTGTCACATTGACTTGTGTGCAGAGTCCAGCAAGGTCAAGCAGTCACCACAGATGCACTGTGCTGGATCTGGCAGGGTTAGGGTTAATCCAAAGATGTATTAATTTGTATTGTCTTTGTTTATAGCTCCAGCGTGAAGGGGATTTCTAATCACAAACTGATTGATATGTCTGGCAACCCAGTCCTACGCCTCTACTACACCTCAAAAGTAGGTTTTGCTTTGGGATTTCACTTTATACACTTTATGAATAAGAAAATGTTGTATTCTTAAAGGTAGTATACACCATTTGCAGATATCGAAAATATTTACTACCGAATTATTAAGAAATATCCTACTCATCTGAAAGTAAATGTTGATTCTGGGCATCCAGCAAAATGATTGCGCTAGATATCCTGTAATTATTTCGAAAAATAGATCGCGAAAAAAACAAAGATAACATAAGAATAACTGCTCGACGCCGGTTGAAAAAAACCCGCTGTTTTTCGTGCTTTTCTCGGCATCTATGATTCTGAAACTTCGGACAGCTCAGTTAAACGATATTTACTATAAATACAACCCCCCAAATCTACTCATTCATGATAATTTTAAGCAATGACCAATGGTGTATACTACCTTTAACCCATTATTATTAGCACCTGTACTACTTTATAAATTGTATTTTATTCAGTGACGAATCCCCTTGATAAAAGGGATTATATTTTTACATTTCTTCAAGAACTACAATGTTTTAAAATCTGAAAGTTTGGTATTGAAAGCCTAAACAAAGTTGTTTTGTTTTGTTGTATTAATGTTGCTTCCTAGGTTGTATCGTAAAATCAGCCGTGATCCCTGGCCTCATGACATTCTGGTGTTTATGACTTCTGACTAGCGCTTACGAACAAAGATACTGACAATTTGGGAGACCGCCAACATAGCTCAGTTTGAGAGTGCCAGTCCGGTATTCCGGGAGTCACAGGTTCAAGTCCCGCCTTGATGATTTCTTTGTTCACTTTATAAATGAGATATTTTCTTGTTTTATTTTGGGCTAGCCGGTGCTGTTTGTCATGTGTGCTGGGAATGAGTTGTTCTACAGCATGTTGTACCTGTTGTACTTCACTGAAGGACCTCTGAGTAAGTACACTAGCTGAACTATTTCAAGCTTGTCACCCCTCTTATTAGAGCAGTATTGGACTAATCTGTGTTGCAATACATAATTCCATAAGTACTCGGTATATGCTCTGTTACTGCTAATGTAATCTGCCACTACTGTATATGGACATTATCCAAAGTATACCTTACGCTCGGTTCAGACAGGCGTTCCACAGTCGCGCCGAACCAAATTGAAATCAAGTCTCTCCCGAGTCGCTCTAACAACTCCAGCAGTCGATCGTTCGACGCCCGGCGCGCCTTGTTCCCCTTATTCGTTTCAGACGTCGGACTAAATTTATTCATTTGGTTCGGCGCGACTATGGAATGCCTGTCTGAACCGAGCCTTACATATTCACTAAGAGAAAGTTCAATGGGAAATAAATACATTGATGAAAGCCATCAGAAAAATAAAACTCATCTTGATGAACTGTTAGCATGCTCGGTAGAACCTAACACACCGTTCTTTCTAAACACTTCAATATTTTGTTTGAAATGGTTCAGTGGTTTACTGCATGGATCTCTTTGATCCTGGTTTATTTGATATGATATTGGATCCATGCAGTAGGAGTGTAGGACGCTGTTGTGATGTTTGATGACTCGGTAGTAGAATGCCCTTGTTAGTATTGGTTACATTGTACATTGCAAAGGTCAGTTTATGCCCCAAAAACTGGATGGATTCCTGTCTCCTTATTTTCCATCTGCAGTTCCCATTGTGTCCGTCAGCATCTTCCGTCTGATTCTCCTCATCTCGGCACCAGTCTCTCTCGTCAAGACAGCCATCAGTCTCCTCCATCTGGTTACGGCCTCTCAGAACATGGCTATCATTGATGTCAATGAGAGAGAACAGAAGGCCAAGAGCCAGAAAGATTAAGACAGGTTAAAGGTCAATGATGGAAAGAGTTAAATGTCAATGGTGTATAGGGTACAAGCTTGATAGGGTAACTTAAAGGTCAATGGTGTATAGGGTAACTTAAAGGTCAATGATGGATAGGGTCAAAGGTAAAAAGGACCAATATCTCGCATCAGCAATTGCTTTGTTTTTAAGTTTTGTCATTAACGATAATGTACATGCATCAGTTGGTAACGGTGTAAATTTAAAACTTTAAAATATGCTTCACTTTAAAATATCATATAAAGACATATTATATTAAATATCATATTAAAATTAAAATTAAAATGTTAGCCCGCTTGTGCTATGGAATCTAAATTGTATAAAGTTATTTGAAATCACATGATATATTTATTCGATCGTTTATTTACATTAACCCTAACCCTCCCGGCTCGTTTGGCAAAAGTCAAAAGCAGGCATTCCCCATGCCATTACAATGTACACAAATGCAAGCCCCCTCCCCCATAACCTAGATCCTTCTGGACCCTATTTTGGGCAAGCTGCATACAACCTCAATCCTTCTCTTTCCTCTTGTGTCAAATACAGCCCGATAACCTCAATCCTTCTCAATCCTTCTCAATCCCTCCCATAGCAAAACCCCATCTGCCCTCAATTCTTCTGGATCCTCCTCCACTGCAATGTCCTAATAACCTCAATCCTTCTAAATCCTTCATTTTGTACAAGAGGATTTAGAAGGATTTGGGAGGGTTAGGGTTAATGACTTGACTAGCCTACAGAACTCCTGGCAACCTGTTTACTATTGCATATTTTAGGACCTCTCTCATTCTTAACAAGGTTTTAAAGCAGGTTGGGTCATCCCTTCAAGGATATAAGCTACCAAGTGATCACGTCACTTTGCTTAACCCTGACTATAGGTGGTGTGGAAAATGGAAAAATCGTATTGAAATATGTAGGTAATATTGTACAAGTAGAAAACAATACGCACATTATATAGAGCTTACATAAAATAGAGAACTCACAGTGCATAAGAAGTTATCAATTGTTCTTCACAATCTAAACTGCTTACTGGCTTCTTCACCCAACCATGCATCTTGCTTGTATTCCCCCGCCTCCCCCTTCCCTTTATGTTTGTACACAGCCATTTTGTCTCGAAGAAGATCTTGTTAAGATCGAAATATTAGACCTTTATAATATGCATTTATATAATACAGATTGTAATAATAGACAGGTAATGTAATGATTGTGCTGCACCGCTGGTTATATTGTCATGCAAATATGCATTTAAGTATACATTGTACATTATATAAGCTTATACTGTGTAGTTTTGTGTATAGTTTGTGTCGTGTAAGTTATTCAAGAGGTATCTGACGTTATTTCAATGGATATAATTTGTTTGAAGTTATTTATATCAATCAGTATAACATTGTATTTTGTGTAATGAGCATGTACATTAACACTACATGTAATTAGTATTATGTGAATTGCCCCCAGTGTAGTCAGGGAAAGGAATTGTTTGTTAAAATGTGGCAATTAAATGTACCCTCGAAAGCAGTGAACACAATCCACACAAACAGAAAGGGACTTAAACCTGATCAAATCCACGCATTAGCTGAGGCAGGAATCGAACAAGGGCCCATCAAGCCGGAGGGGTGTGAGGAACCCACACCAAGCTGAACGAAGGTTCAGTTAATAAAGCAGAAATAGGAAATATTAAATAGACAATTGGTGGTCACGAAAACAAATAGTGATTGTATTATTTGTATTTTTATTTATTTATCTATATATTTATATATTTATTTATTATCATGCAAACCGCGAGAAAGATGGGAATGTATATAAAGACTGGCCCAAGGATTGCCCCAAAGCAAACTAAATCACTATATTAAGGGCTATCTATACACAAACCAAATACAAAGTACGAACATACAATACGCAATCATAAAAACAAATTAATTTAAAAGAAATTAAGATAGTTATATAATTTATATAAATTAAAGAGATTTGTATTAAAAATATATGGAAATGCATAGATTAACTCAGACACATTGGTCAACAGCTAGAGCTACTTTATTTGTCTGGGTTAATATTGTAACGGGAATACCGCAGGGGACTCGATCTATACCCAGGGGGGTAGAGCGAATCCCTAGAAACCCGCCGGGATTAATCCGGAGATATCGGTGATGATGTTTGCCGAGCTACCCGGGCAGTGTTTGACCAGGCCTGGACCAGCGATGAGGTCTCCGTCAATACCCGTCAACCTGGCTCAAGTAGGGTTGGTCTGAAGGCGGAGCTTGGAGTTGGAGGGTAGCGTCTTTTACGAAGCTCACTTCTTGGATAGGGGAAGGGAAGGGTTGGATTATCTGATTTGGCGCGCAAACGCACGAGAAAAGGCAAGGCCGGGGGCACTGGGCATAATTTTAGTCTGTCCTAAAGTCTAGCTCTAAAAGTCTATCCAAAAGTCTAGCCCTAAAGTCTGTTCTAAAGTCTAGCCCTAAAGTCTGTTCTAAAGTCTAGCCCTAATAGTTCTAAAGTCTAGCCCTAAAGTCTGTTCTAAAGTCTAGCCCTAAAGACTGTTCTTATAACTCAGGGAGGCAGTTGAGGCAAGTGGATAGAATAAACAATGAAACTTCTGGTTTATTTACATTCTCAAATAATCATCTTTAACGCAAATATTATCTTAATCACCGTCTTCATCAGTTTGGGTCACTTAGATTGCATACGCAAGTTAATCCTAATGCGCGCAATTAATTAATCCTAATCATTGCTTGGACTGGTAGCAAGTCTAATGCCGATTCGCATAACGTTGAACGTGTAGCACACACAGTACATACAACGAAGTACACACAGTACATACAACGGTATACTTCGTGCATAGGAATCCCCATATGCATAGGCACATCGGATTCGTCGTGTTTTAATTCTTCTATCCCTCGTTTGGATCATACTTCTGATCATCTGGTTCCTTCATCTTCGGGTTGTACATGTACTTCATTCCTTATGTACTTCTTCGTTTTCCCATCGTCAGAGATCTTCCCACAGGGCTAGTTCTGGAGGCGAACAGAGCAACCAAATGCTGTTCCAGCTCGCCTTTTATAGACAATCGGCAGGGCTGGATCTAGGTCACGGTCAGCGCGCGCGCTCTCATAGGCTAAGTGCGCGTAGCGCGTATGCAAATTAGTCACCCACCCTGATGTTGAAATCACAGTTGCATTAGTAAAGTACATGTACATCGTTAATGCGTGTGCAAAGTCACTAACACGCAAACAATGGGTACATTCAATAACACTGTCATGACTAGATAGACTGTGCATGCTACATTATGTCTTGCGTAATATAAAGACTGCATACAAAGTAAGTACCTGAAAGAAACTACAGCGTAGAAAGCATTAGCAACAAAGTTATTGGCTTCTTTACATCATCAACGTAATTATTCTATAAATAGGCCACTTCCTAGGTAATTCTATAGCCATAGGCAGTGAATAAAGTGTGATTCGCTAATTAAAGTGTCCTAAAAATCAACATGTTTCATGGCACATTCTCTGGAAGCTGAATTAATATAATACAGAAAATGTATCCCAGGGCAAAGGGCATTTTTGTCACACACTTCCCCACTTAGTAAGAATGCGTCCCCGCATTCAAATTAACCTATGACAAAAACAATCAAATGTTAAGAGAAATATTAAAATGCCTGTAATTTATATAAGATACAATCTCACTTAAAATGCAATTAGGTCATCAAAACACAGTAATTTACTCTGAGTCATACACGTGTGTATGTTTGGCCGAAACACAACCTTAAAATTTTACAACGCGAGTTCTTGTCAAATCAGCAACTGCAAAATTTGGAAACATTTCGACAGTTGTTATTTATATTAACTACTATTTTAAAGATTCCAACACATACATTACTGACTGCTCGAATGTTTACCAACAATAACAACTTCATACATACTTGTCCTTGTGTGGACTGAATCATCCACAACAAGAAAACACTGAGAAAACATTTACATTCATTCAGTATAATCACGAATTTGAACAAACATTTTTAGGCAGTATTTTAAATTGGCAACCATCTGAGTTTGGCAAATAGTTATGGGCCGTGTCATAAACCCACTCCGTTGTGGCATGCAAAATTGTGCAGTACTACAAGTTGCACACACATGACACAGACACTGAGACTGAGTGACAGTGAAAGTAACTCAGACTTTTCTGTTTTTCAAGACTTATCTAACGCTACAATCACTCTATTTATCATCAATAATATCCACAAACATTTCTTGAACAGTGCTTTATACTTACACGTTTAAAAATCCCTCTCTTATTTACTTTTTTTACAAGAAAAACTATTACAGTTGACGTCGACATCAGCCTCATCACGCGGCAGCCATGTTTGTTTACACAAGATTTTTGGCAAGAGCGCGCGCATGCGCCACCTTCTGCGCGCAAAGCACTATGGGATAATTATTCCCGCCAATCACAACGGCGCGAAAACTTTGGAGAAAGTTGTCGCAAAATTTGACTCGCACAGTGAAACTGTTACAATGTACCAAGTTGAGGAATGTAAACAGACTACTGCACTACGCGCAATATAATCATCGCTGCACATTATATAGGTAATCTGTGCTAAAATAAAAAGGAATTATATTATAGTGAAAAGAAAGCGCCGCAACATTGCGATTTTATTTATAACTCTAGAACTCTGTAGAATAAAAATTGCAGCTAAATAACGGTAATTAATTTGCGAACAAGAACAGGTATAATAAACAAATATTACAAGTTGATACGCATTAAAAGTCTCTGTATCTCGCCGGCACTCTTCTCGCTCGTTGACTCCTCCTTAAATCGTCATCGGATTTCTCACTGTCCGTAGACGCTCGCTGTCCGTCTTCGGCAATTTTCTGATTTCTCGGAAATCTTAGACTTCTCCAGTAATCGGCATCGGATCCCTCGACATCCTTGCTAGCCTCCTTCTCGTCCTTGATATCTTCCTGAGGGTTCCCCATCCCCTCGTTTGACACCTCTTTTGTCACATCGTTAGTCTCCGCTGGCTCTAATGAATTTATAGAACTGGACGTTTCTCTCTCTAGCTCACTATCTTTTTCAAGCTTTTCATCTTCCTGACTTCTATTGCTTCTTGAACGAAACCAATCCGGCACATTTTCACCACAGTACGGTTTTAACCTGTTGTTGTGCACTATTTTCGGCTTTGATTTACTACTTATCTGTATACGGTACGTGACGTCACTCAGTCGGTTTGTGACGATATATGGACCCTCCCAAGGCCGCTGTAACTTTGGACTTATTCCTTTCTTCCTCTTTGGACTGTAAAGCCACACTGCATCTCCTTGATGAAATCCTCCTCGTTCAGCTTTTGAATCATAATTCTTCTTCTGTCGGTCGCTAGCTATCTTAAGATGATCGCGGGCAAATCTATGTACTCGTTCTAATCTGTCTTTTAGTTCGAAGGCATAATCTTGAGTCGTGCCACAACTTTCGTCTTCAGCAAGTTCTGTCAACAAATCGGCGGGTAGTCTGGTGTCTCTGCCTAACATCATCTCACTTGGTGTACATCCCGTAGTTTCATGTACGGATGTTCGGTACGCCATCATAACATACGGCAAATGACGGTCCCAGTCTCGCTGGTTGTCAGCTACATACATCGATAACATCGCCTCAAGAGTTCTGTTGAATCGCTCAATCATGCCATCTGATTGTGGGTGTAAGGCGGTTGTTCTGCTTTTGTCGATTCCCAACATCTTACAAACTTCTTGGAACACACGAGACTCGAAATTTCGGCCTTGGTCCGAGTGAAGTTGTAAGGGTACTCCAAATCTGCAGATAAATTCCTCTGTCAACTTCGTGGCAACTGTAGTCGCCTCTTGATCAGGTATGGCATACGCCTCTGTCCACTTGGTGAAGTAATCACCCACAATGAGTATATATTTATTACCATCATCAGTCATCGGTAAAGGTCCCAACACGTCTAAAGCGACTCTTTCCATCGGCAAGCCTACGTTATATTGCTTCATGGGACTTCTCCGTCTCTTGTTAGGAGATTTTCGCCTCGCGCAATCATCGCATGTCTTACACACTCGGTTGACATCCTGTCGCCATTCAAACCAGTAGTACCGCCGCTGTACTCTGTCAAGGGTCTTTCGTAAACCTAAATGTCCAGACGTCGAATCACTATGTAAATGTTGTATCATTTGTACTCGGACTATCTTCGGGGGGACCAACTGCCACGTTATCTTGTCTCCTCTGTCAGACTCCCATCTACGATACAAAACACCGTCTCGCATCACAAGGCGATCCCACTGTGTCCAGTAACTTTTAGTCGCTCTGTCTGCCGGTGAAACTTCAGGCCACTCTGGTCGCTTATTTCTTGTTTCTTTCCACTGCATTACTCGTCCAATCACTGGATCATTAAGTTGTAATTTCCTCAAGTCCTCGGCTGTCCAACCCTGGCTCAGTTCTGGCCATGTCAAGCCTCCTCTCGACTTTTCTGCTGAAACATCACCATCTACATCTTCATTCAGTTCCTTGTCTGCGTCATTCTCAGACCTCATTTGAGAACACTCCAGTCCACATCTCAAGTTTACGGCTTTACATCCCTGGCTATCCTTCTGTAGCCTATCATCATTTCCGGACTTGTACCCAGGGCTATTCCTGCCCTCACCATCGCCCCCAGTGGTAATTAACTCGCCATCTCCAGATTTATCTGCAGGGTACCTTTCGCCCCCAGTCTTATCCCTAGTGGCTTTACCATCTCCGGACGTTCCAGTCAAGTCCCCTGAACCTTTATATCTTCGGCCCTCTTCTGGCCTCGTGCCGTTCTCAAACTTTTCTCCTCGTGGATTCCTCGTGTCCTCCCCTTTATACTTCTCCCTATAATGTCCAGTGGTTACAACTGCACAGTGCACTTGTTGCAATGTTGCTCCTTCGGCCTCTAATTCTTCAGTGATTTCAGTCGTCCTTTCACTTGACACTCCCTCTAGCTCACCGTGTCTTTGATAACTTCTCATGCTTTGGACGTTAGATTCTTCTCTTCCTGCGTTGCGCTCGATACTGCTACACTGTTGACACTCGTCACATGGTCGGCGAGATAACCCATCTGCGTTACCGTGCTGCCTCCCGGGTCGGTGCTGTATGTCAAATGTGTAGGTGCCTAGTATCTCTAACCATCTTGCTGTCTGGCCCTCCGGATTCTTAAAGTTCATCAGCCATCTCAGCGCTCCATGGTCGGTCCGTATCAAAAACTTATTACCATACAGGTAATGGTGAAAGTGCTTCGTTGCCGCCACCAGCGCTAAGAGTTCCTTTCTTGTTACACAATATCTCCGTTCAGCTTTAGTAAGTGTCCTACTAAAGTACGCAATGACCTTTTCGGTTTCCCCTTGTACTTGTGATAATACTGCGCCAATGCCTAGGTTGCTAGCGTCAGTATCTAAAACAAATTTATCATCAGCCGTCGGATAGGCCAAAATCGGTGTCGATGTGAGGGCTATCTTCAATTGACTAAAGGCCATTTCGCACTCATCAGTCCATCTGAACTCCCGTTGTTTCTCTGTCAGTCTGTGTAAAGGCTTTGCAACATTAGCAAATCCTCTCACGAATCTTCTATAGTAGGAACATAGGCCAAGAAAGCTTCTCACTTCAGTTACATTCCTCGGTGTCGGCCATTCTCGAACTGCGTCTGTTTTTGTCTTGTCGGTGGCAATTCCCTTGTCAGAAATCTCGTGACCCAAAAATGTAACACTTCGCTGGAACAGGTGACACTTCTTTGGACTCAGCTTTAACCCGGCCGTCTTTAGTCGAACCAGCACTTCTTCTAGTCTTCCGAGCGCCTGCTCGAAGTTTTGGCCATACGAAACTATGTCATCTAAGTACAACAAACACGTCTGCCATTGAAGACCAGCTAAGACACGTTCCATTAACCTCTCAAATGTTGCTGGCGCATTACAAAGTCCAAATGGCATGACTTTGAATTGGTAGAATCCAACTCCCGTGCCAGTTACAAACGCAGTCTTGTCACGATCCTCCTCTTCTACAACAACCTGCCAGTACCCACTCTGTAGATCGAGCGTAGAAAACCATATAGAACCCGACAAAGCGTCGAGTGAATCATCTATCCTTGGAAGTGGATATGAGTCTTTAATCGTCACCGCATTCAGTTTTCTGTAATCGACACAGAATCGGGTTGTTCCATCTTTCTTCGTCACTAATACTATGGGCGAGGCCCAAGGGCTGCATGACGGTTCGATGATGCCTCTCTTCAACATCTTGTTGACTTCTGTGTTAGCTTCCTCCTTCTGTTTCATCGGTAGTCTCCTTGCGGGTTGTCTTATTGGTTTCGCCCCACCTGTGTCAATCGTGTGTTTGTATACTTCAGTTCTTCCAAGATCGTCTGGGGATGACGCAAACACTTCTTCATGCCGTATTAAAAGGGTTGTTAACTTCTGTTTTTGCTCAGGGCTCAAGTGTGCACTGCATCTGGTATACAAATCTGCTAAGTGTTCTGGTATAGTGTTTTTAGCCTGCTCACTGCTTACTGCTGTTCCATATTGGGTTTGGACAACTGTTGTACGCAACTTCTCATCGTTTTCTTCAGTAGAAACTACTTCTAGAATCGGCTCGCACGTTGCTATGTTCGTTCCCTTATACAATCTTGAAGGTTGATCACTCAAATTAAGTAGACGCACTGGAACCTGCTCTTGGCTTGCATCAACCAGTACCTTGGCAACCATCAGATCATCATGTTGCTGAGTAAACTTCTCAGTCGGCTCCATTATAGCAAAGCCAATGTTATTTGGATTTACCACTCGTCCCGGTAGTAAAACTTCTCCCATCGGTGGTATATACACATTCGTATCTGCAATAACTCGGCAACATGAAGGTTTGAATCTCCCCGTCATACATTTCACAGATTCTTCTTCGATTTTCATCACGCCTTTCCCAATCTCAAGGTTACAGTCGTACTTGTGAAGAAAGTCATACCCCAGGATACCTTCAAGTTCGATGTCAGCAATCCACACTTTATGGTGTACTTCCTTGCAAACGTCGTCACCAATGTTAATTTTGAAAAGTCCTTGCCCCTGAAAAGAAAGTGGCTTTCCATCCGCCATTACCATCTCAATCTTCTCGTCCTCCAGTAGTGGCCGTTTACTCTTGGGTATCCTGTAGTACACATCGGGTCTCACTATGGTTATGTTCGCCCCTGTATCAACTAGAAAAGTTACGTCTACATCTTCCACACAACCTGTCACGTATAGTCCATCTGTACCTGATGATAATGAACGTGTTCTTACTGACGACTTGTGGTCGGGCCCGGGTTGTTTAGTCGAACTCTGGCCCTGTCGTAGTTCGACTGTTGTCCGTTTCCCTGCTGAAACTGTTGTCCGCCATCATGGTTTGGAAAACTGGGTCGTCTTGGCCGACGTTCTGGCTTCGGACAAACTCGTCTTGTGTGGCCAAACTCATTACAATTCCAACACTCCAGTTGGCTGCGATTTCCTTGTCGGTCCCATCTTTGTCCCGTTGTTCCCGCAACTTGACTACATGAATTTAAATTCTTCTTCTCGTTGTTGTCGTGTATCTGTTTCTGCAAACTTTTGAATCCTTCCACCAGTGCTCTTTCAATATTTTCAGTCAATGACGTCATTTGTCCCTGTGAATTCTGGTTTCCCTCGGTGCAATTTCCGTGACCTTGTTTTCTGTCATCTGCATTTATCATTCTTGCCGTTGGTCTTCTCGGCCATGTACGCTGTCTATCTGCAGTCTGGAATGCCTCCAATTCCACGGCGACTCTAACTGCATCTTCAAGACTAGTTGGTCGTGACTGAAATACCCGCCATCTGATGTCAGCATCATTTAGTGCATCGATGAAATGTTCCTTGGCCAGTGTTTCTTGTAGTTGATAGTCTGCACTCGGATATGCCTGTCTCGTCAAACGTCTAATGGCTTGGGCTAATTCCGGTAGTGTTTCATCTCGTCCTCTCAGTCTGTTCTTCAGCTGAACTCTGAATAACTCCGTTTGATTTTCTGGGCCGAACCTCTGCCCTAAAGCGCTGGTTAGGGAACTGTATCGACGTCTTCTTTCTTCATCTAAATCTCCTAGTACGGACTGTGCTGATCCACGCAAACTTGCAGCAAGGTAGATTGCTTTCGCTGATTCTCCCCAGCCATTCAGCTCCGCTAGTAGTTCAAACTGCACCCTATAGTCAGTCCAAGAACCTGACCCATCAAAGTTTGCTGGTCGAACACGCGGCTTGTCTAACTCTGCAAATGGACTTCTGACTGGTCTCATCATTTCTCGGGGATCAACTGCACCTGTGGGTTTCATAATCAAGGAAGGATTGGGGGAGGGAATTTGTACAGGGGTTAACAGTGGGGGTAAATCGCATTTCCTCAACGCCTCAAGTTGTCTTCTTAAATCATCATTTTCCTGCCTCATTCTCACTATTTCTTCACGTCCTTCCTCCAAGTCAATCAACAGTGGGGTTGACGCATCGCCTCCTGCCTTCATCGGTGATTCTGTAATGGAACCTTCTTGGGCCGTAGTGTTGCTCACATCATTACTTTCCGGTAGTCCCTCTGGAATGGGTCCAAATTGAATCTCAGGGTCTGAATCTTCCATTATTCCTCCTTCTCTTCGTAGTACCAGTAGCGTAGTCTAACCTTTAGAAATCTTCCGCCGATTTTGCAACCAAAAATGTCACAATCCTAACTGTTTATCTTAAATCGCTAATATCCCACCGCCGGCCACCAAAAATGTAACGGGAATACCGCAGGGGACTCGATCTATACCCAGGGGGGTAGAGCGAATCCCTAGAAACCCGCCGGGATTAATCCGGAAATATCGGTGATGATGTTTGCCGAGCTACCCGGGCAGTGTTTGACCAGGCCTGGACCAGCGATGAGGTCTCCGTCAATACCCGTCAACCTGGCTCAAGTAGGGTTGGTCTGAAGGCGGAGCTTGGAGTTGGAGGGTAGCGTCTTTTACGAAGCTCACTTCTTGGATAGGGGAAGGGAAGGGTTGGATTATCTGATTTGGCGCGCAAACGCACGAGAAAAGGCAAGGCCGGGGGCACTGGGCATAATTTTAGTCTGTCCTAAAGTCTAGCTCTAAAAGTCTATCCAAAAGTCTAGCCCTAAAGTCTGTTCTAAAGTCTAGCCCTAAAGTCTGTTCTAAAGTCTAGCCCTAATAGTTCTAAAGTCTAGCCCTAAAGTCTGTTCTAAAGTCTAGCCCTAAAGTCTGTTCTAAAGTCTAGCCCTAAAGACTGTTCTTATAACTCAGGGAGGCAGTTGAGGCAAGTGGATAGAATAAACAATGAAACTTCTGGTTTATTTACATTCTCAAATAATCATCTTTAACGCAAATATTATCTTAATCACCGTCTTCATCAGTTTGGGTCACTTAGATTGCATACGCAAGTTAATCCTAATGCGCGCAATTAATTAATCCTAATCATTGCTTGGACTGGTAGCAAGTCTAATGCCGATTCGCATAACGTTGAAAGTGTAGCACACACAGTACATACAACGAAGTACACACAGTACATACAACGGTATACTTCATGCATAGGAATCCCCATATGCATAGGCACATCGGATTCGTCGTGTTTTAATTCTTCTATCCCTCGTTTGGATCATACTTCTGATCATCTGGTTCCTTCATCTTCGGGTTGTACATGTACTTCATTCCTTATGTACTTCTTCGTTTTCCCATCGTCAGAGATCTTCCCACAGGGCTAGTTCTGGAGGCGAACAGAGCAACCAAATGCTGTTCCAGCTCGCCTTTTATAGACAATCGGCAGGGCTGGATCTAGGTCACGGTCAGCGCGCGCGCTCTCATAGGCTAAGTGCGCGTAGCGCGTATGCAAATTAGTCACCCACCCTGATGTTGAAATCACAGTTGCATTAGTAAAGTACATGTACATCGTTAATGTGTGTGCAAAGTCACTAACACGCAAACAATGGGTACATTCAATAACACTGTCATGACTAGATAGACTGTGCATGCTACATTATGTCTTGCGTAATATAAAGACTGCATACAAAGTAAGTACCTGAAAGAAACTACAGCGTAGAAAGCATTAGCAACAAAGTTATTGGCTTCTTTACATCATCAACGTAATTATTCTATAAATAGGCCACTTCCTAGGTAATTCTATAGCCATAGGCAGTGAATAAAGTGTGATTCGCTAATTAAAGTGTCCTAAAAATCAACATGTTTCATGGCACATTCTCTGGAAGCTGAATTAATATAATACAGAAAATGTATCCCAGGGCAAAGGGCATTTTTGTCACAATATTCATACAACAAATGGAGGGTTAATTTTAAGGGGAAATACTGTTTATTAAATTTCAATCAGAAGATGAAGAAATTAATTTCATTTGTGATGTGGAAGTTTATTGTTTGGGAAATAAAAAAGAAAGGCTCTTCCATCAAACGCCTATTTTTGTGGTGGTGAGAATCATTGTTTACTTTCTGCAAGATAACGACAGGGGGCGTCTGTCAAACTCTTGCAAACATGGGCAGTTTTCCAAACAGCAGCTTGCCTTAGGATTGCAGTTTCATTGCCAAACTACATGAACAAAGCCGAGTTAGAGACGAAGCTGGGGTTTGGAAAACGGACACAGTGACAGATATAAAGTTGCATGGAGCAGGAATGGCAACTTTGTAAACAGATGATGGAGAATTTGTGCAATTTTTCGTGCTGCTTTGACGTGAAGAAAGATATTCTGGGCTGCATCGAAAGCCCCAGAAGTAGTTCGACAGAGACAGCAGCCAAGAACAATGTTGAGGAAAATGCAGAACGTAAGAGAATATTTAAATACGTCAGGAACAGGTACAGGAGCAATCGATAGATTCAGATTGATAGGCGCATTGCCATTATGTACATGTACATTTCATGGGTTTCGATCCAACTCGGACCCAAACCAACTCGGACCCAAACCAACTCGGACCCATGCCAACTCGGACCCACTACCAACTCGGACCCACTACCAACTCGGACCCACTACCAACTCGGACCCATGCCAACTCGGACCCACTACCAACTCGGACCCAAAACCAACTCGGACCCCTTACCAACTCGGACCCAAACACTACCAACTCGGACCCATCATTCCATTTGACGTTTGGTAAATTATTTGTTTGTTCATTAAAAAGACATTGATTAGAAATGTAATTTGCCTGGCGCATTGTTGGAATTATTGTACCGAAAGGTGAATGCTTGTACTATTAACGGACCCTATTAACAATTTAAAATTTAAATTGTTTTCACATCACGTTTTCATTTTGTTTTCTTCTGTCGTTTGAACTTGCTTTTAAAATGTTTGTTTTATGCCTCCGTATATAAGCATTTGTCTTGTTCTCTGTAGATAGCACTTTAGGTTACTTGGTATTATTTTAAATTATTTTATTGCCTAGATTTAATTATATTGTAGGGCAATTTGAGTTATTTTACCTAAAGTGCAATACAATATGCATTTTAAAATATTCTATTATTATTATTAAATAATTGCATCGGTCACACCATTTTCTTCAATATAACAACAATTTTATTCCTGATAATCCAAAATGTATACATAATGAAAATAAAACTATAGCACGTATATTTTAATAGAAAAATTTAATTACAATGTATAAGTACCAAATTTTCCTTAAAATTAATTAAATATACAAATCAAAACTTATATTACATGTACATGTAAAATATTTATCCCTCGGCGTTGGTGTCTAGCACATATGAAGGAGTTGGAATGATTGACAGATCATGTAGGGCTTTTTTTAAAAACTTAAATTGATACCTTTTACAATGCAGCTAAAGTTTTCAGTTGCCTAAAATAACGTGTGTTGAATTTAATGTAAGTTCATTTTGCAAATTGCGTAAATATTTTTGTGACATTCGTTAAATTCAATTTGTTTGTTTGGTACACACACAAACTACAGAATGAATAAGAAAAAGGTAATAATTTACTACAAAGGTCAAAAGAGTTCGGGGCACCAATTTTGTTTTTAGTTGGGTCCGAGTTGGTAGTGGTTGGGTCCGAGTTGGTAGTGGGTCCGAGTTGGTTTTGGGTCCGAGTTGGTAGTGGGTCCGAGCTGGCATGGGTCCGAGTTGGTAGTGGGTCCGAGTTGGTATGGGTCCGAGTTGGTAGTGGGTCCGAGTTGGTAGTGGGTCCGAGTTGGCATGGGTCCGAGTTGGTTTGGGTCCGAGTTGACCTGATACCCATTTCATTACTTGCCGTTTGATTTGTAAATACATAAGGTAGACGAGACAACTCAGAGCTGGATGTACGAATCATGGGACAGGAACGATTCAATGAAGTCGTGTATGTCTGGGATGACGTATCATCATTCTCCAATAAGGAAGTTACTCATGTGGGATTGTATGACCCAGCAAAGCAGAAAAACTCGGTAAGTTATACAAATCTGGCAATTGTAGTAGATGTATGTCTTCTCCAGTTCCATTCATAATTTTCATTTTTGTGTCAGTTAATTTTTATTGTTACAATGTAGCTTCTTTGGGTTTTGTCTCCACCGGTTTCTTTGGACTGTCTGTAATTATATAAGTTTTGTTTCAATTGGAAGTCCTGATAAATATTTACAGGGTGGGAAAAAACGGCCTTCAAAAATGAAACAGCTAAAGTTGGAATAATACTTTAATATTTCCAGACTGTGCAAACAAATGACATTTAAAATACCTTTTTTGGTAAATGAGCAAGATGAGAATATTGCAACTATTATTTCTACCATTTCGTTTTTGTTTTTTTAAACCATTTCCATTTCAGGTCCTGTTTGTTCATGAGAAGAAGCTGAATATCGTCAGTTGTACAATAAATCAAGAACGTAGCATGATTGCCTATGTGACACTAGATGGACCAAATAAAGGTGACACTACTAATGCTGCGTTCCAATCGCGTCGTTTTTATCGTGTTCACGAGTTCACGAGTCGTATAATGGCGTTCTAATCGCCTGGTAACTTGTGTTCACCAGTGGTGAACCCGAGGTGGATTTTTTTTCTCCATGTTCACGACTTCACGAATGAAATAATCGCGCATGCGTGCTGGTTCATGTACGAGTTCTTGTGCCATAAAGACCTTACCACACGACTAACTCGACTGTGCGCTTGCGTCTTGGTAGGTAGCATTAAGGCAACCCACTCGTGAACGTGGAGAAATTCACGGTAAACACGACGTGATTGGAACGCAGCATCAACTTAAGAAATCTACCAAACAGAAGAAGGCTAAAGTATTGCCATTTGTAGGTAATAGGAAAGATATATGTTGTATGGCAAATTAAAGCTTATCTTTTGATTTATGGTGACTCAAACAATTCTACCAATGTAAAATTATGTGTTTGATAACTATAAATGAATTAACAGCTTAAATAAGGTTATGCTATAAAACCTGACTACAACCTGAATGCTTTCTTGTAAAAATGCAAAGATGATTAATATCCAATTATGAGGAAGTCTTTGTTCATCTTGACCCTAAAAGTGTACAGAGCATTCTTAGCAGAGATCTTCCCCCAGCATCGCATCTTTGACCTCAACGTGGAGAGGCAGAATCTCCTTAGAGTTCAGTTTCTATGGAATCGTCAGGCCAAGGATCGAGACACGGCTAATAACCGGGAGTCTAAACTTCTCTTTCTGCTGCACAAAGAATGTAAGAACACGCCTTATGCAGCAAGCTTGATCAATTAAGAAATAATTATGATCACCAATGACTCATTTTGATCCGACACACTTATCACCAATTGTTGTTCAAGTTTATGTGACTATATAATATGGAGAATGGTTGCATCATGATATCATGTCTAATTCCAAGTTGATATCTTTGTCCAGACTTCCAGGATAAATCAGCTTTTCTTACACATCACAACTGATCAGGGTGTAAAAACCAATATAGGCTTGTATTTCAATCAGATAAAATCAGATAATATTTAAAAACCAACTCTCTGTATCGTTGACTTTGTAGACTTTATTCTTGTTGTTGTAGCTATTGGTCTGTACAGTCTTCCTCTTGCAAGAATGGGAAACAAAGGAGTGGTGAGTTTTTCAATACAGTTAAATATGCTTTACAGAGAGCACATCTTTAAAAAAAAATTCTAATTTTGTTCAGGAGAGTCTAAAAGTTTCTTGACAAGAGTATTTGGCTAATTAAAGCAACACAAATTATGTTGAATTTTAGCTGGTAATTTGCTTATCAAATATTGATTCTTTTTGTAGCTCTATTTGTATTTCTTTGTCATATTAGATGATGAGTGGTCCACCCAACACCTTGCAAGTCTTGAAGCAATTTATCTGGGCTCAGTGGGATGTAGTCAACCAACGACTCTTTGTTGTCTTGATGAAACCAGTACCCATCATGCGATGCCTTGAGTTCAACAGTAAAACATCATCGTTTACCAGAATAGTAAGGTTTTTAGAACTAAAGTCTAAATTTGTTACCTAAATTTGTTTGGAAATTCCAAAGTTACTTAGAGATTTTGGGGTAAAAGGATAAAAAGTAATGGAAAATATGTTCAACTTTTTATTTTCTTCTTTTCTTTCGCTGTCTTAGTTGGAGTTGGCGTTGCCTTTCCCAATCAAATTCAGCACAGGAAGGTAAGTGTTCTTGAACAATCTACTTAAACACATTGTGTGTGTTTGTTAACAATCTTTAACATAAACCTATTGATGTTTTGTGCATATTGTTTTTCTTATTTCAGAGGGCATTATTCTGATATAACACCAAGCAGAACTATGTCAGGTAAGTCACCTTAAGATTGTAAGCTAGAGTATTCTTTAAAAAAATGTTACTTGTGTGTTACTTGTAAACTTTTCTGTTAAAATATCATTTGTATTTTCTTTCTTTCTACTATCTAGAAAGTTCTTTCAACATGGAGGTCATAGTTCAAGCCAGCGGCTCCTTCTGTGTTTGTTACCAGCATCCCACCAAACCTAAACTTCAAACTCCGCCCACTCACGAATCCTTGCCCTCCCTCCACACCTCAAAACCATTCAGTGAAGACAGCGACACTGACTCCTCTGATAGTGTGGAGCCGTCATCTAGTATGTCCTCGCCTAAAGATTTACGCAACCCTCCCCAACCTGATGTAAGACGGAGGGCCATCTCCGATATCTCCAACCTGCATGTATCTCCTTCAGTGTCGTACTTCAAAGAAGCAAATCTTCAGCTCTCAACTGAAGTCATCCCCAACCCATTACGCCTAGACACCCACCGAGTAACCCACTTCACCCAGTCACCCCCAGAGAGTCCAAACACACCCAGTAGTGCCTTCTCTTCCCCCATGATGTGGGGTGGGAGGGAACTCCCCTCACCTATCCCCAATGCTGAGAAGCAAGATCTAGTTGATCTCAACTACTCGGTGCTCATCTTGCATCACATGACTGTCTTACATTGTAGCGTGCCTCAGATACCGCGAGTCCTGGCTGAAAGCACTCGACTTTATTTCACCTGTCTAGGTAATGGCCTGAAACAATTATCACGTGTGTTTAAAAATGTTGGATTTTTGTATTACCATCAGTGCTCACCCTTTTTCTACACTCAATGACTGAAATTTCACTTATCACTTTAGCCAGTTTGCGCCGGGATTATTTTAACATCACCGAGCCGAGGGGCGGGATTATTTTTAACGAAACTTAATCCGAAGCGGGTTTAGGCCGATAGTGCCGGGAAGCACACCCACGCATTTCCGAACTTAAACTTAGCGTGTTTATGCGTCATCCGTTTTGAATTTAGGGAAAACTTTGCGTTTATATACGTCATCCGGTGCGAACTGGTTAATAACCAAATCATGTACTTTGTATAAATTGTTGCATTTTAGTATTACATTTTGTATTATTATGAGATTATAATCACTGCAGTGGTTTAATCCAACGAGGCATACGATTTCTCACTGATGTTAATTTCTCAGAAAGCTACATTCTCGTTTACTCACCCGGACATTTGTTGCATCTACTCAACGTGAGTCCCGAGGTCCACCCGTGTCTACACATTGCATTCCATGGACCGTCTGTCCCAATTAACCCGGTTATAGAGGACGGAGAAGGGAGCAGTGCATTCTGGGATACCTCCAAAGGCTGTAAGATTCTGACGCACTTTAACCGGGAGCGATCAGGCAGCACGAGTGGTGAGCGATCGAAGCCTATGAATTAAAGGGATCGTATACGTTTGGTAATTGGAACCCACTGTTTGTTTCAATCCTATTCCTATATAGTTATAGATATATACCATAAAACTAACCTGTAAAAATTTCATTTCAAAAGGTGGTAGCGATTTTGAGATATTGCCGAAAATCTGGAGCAGTTATGTCCAATCAGGAAGAATAATCTGCATTGGAATACACAATCTGAGAAACGTCACTGCAATATTCAAATTTTTGGGGATAACAAGTGATATCTTTTTCCATAACCGCAGTACTTCGAAGTGAAAAGTTTTTAAAAATGCATTATACTATCCAAAGCTGCTGTACTTCTCACCAAGTAAGTTTTTATTGCAATTAATTTTTGGAGTAATTACCAAACGTATACGATCCCTTTAAGTAGCTAGATTATGTCCGACAAATCCATTAACCCTAACCCTTTTCAATTTTCCAATTTCAAGTTTTGCAGACTTTGTATAATTTTGAGCTACATTGTGATTTTGGCAAATTTTATTCTGGAAAAGTTCTACTCAGGTAGGCAAATAATTCGTCTTTTTGGTTGGTATTATTCAGGCGATTGCATCTTCAATGCGGCGACAGGCAAGGTATTCCGTGTGAGCATCAACAAGGATGTGATTCCACAACTCCTTATCCAAGCTAACTGTCATTCCGTCAAGTTAGCTCTCATACATCTCATCACAGTGCATCTCAGGGACTTGGTACTCATACAAAAGGTATCGTACATCCGTTACAGAATGTTGTGCCATTTCAGTGTCTTGAGATCAACTTGAGAAAAGCCAAAAGTAGTAGGTTTAAAGCAGAAGGACTTATTTACGATTGACAAAAATCACTAGCCTGAGGAGAAATTTTGAATGCCTGCATTACTTAATCTTGTGAGTAGCTCCCAAGTCATTTTAAATCACTTAACAGCTCCTTCCAGTTTTCAGAATAATACAAGTTCGTGCAAGGATGAAACAAGTTGTACACATTATAAAAAAAGCTGTTGAGTTGTTTTCAGAGAATTCTATGTACGATAGGCTCAGTTCGAATGAAAGAGTGTACCCAGGTCGAATATGTTTGTGGTCATGTAAGGACGAGGGTCCCAATTGCCTTGATATACATACCAGTGTCTTTTATTAATTTTTTGGGGATTAAAAACATAAAAACAGTCAGTGCACCAGATATTTGTCAATTATTTTCTATCAGGTTATGAAGGAGTTATCCATGTACGTTACCAATCTAGACTTGTCCGAGTTGATGGCTGAGCATTTGATGGGGGCAACATTCAGTGCCATCAGGAGGCAGTTTGATAGAGATACACTGCGACTTCTACAGTTTACTAACACAGACACTACAAGAGGGCAGCTGGTCGAGGTAAAACTTACAAACACTTGTCATTTAATAAAGCTGGAATTGTATGTCTTGGGGGGGGGGGGGAGGAGGATATTGTACCTATAAGTTGGAATTGATAGGTAAAATTGATAAAACTTTTAGTTGAAACTAAAAATGTGAACAATAACAAGTAAATACGTCCACATTTTGAATACGTAAAAACTTATTTATTACTTTTCACATTTTCCGTACTAACAAAAGATTTTCACGTCTCTGCCAGTCCTAACAGTGTGGACTACCAGGGGATAAGGTTCTTTTAGTATGCTGTGAACCATTGATTACTGTTCCACCTGTTATGTTTGTAATGGATTACAGTTTGTTATGTTTGTTTTGCTTTCAGACCACAGATGGAGAGAGACTAGCTAGTTTCAGACATGCCAGCTTCAACACGCAACCTCAAGTCAATATACATAAGGTATACATGTATATGATCGCATTGGAAACATCTTAAGTAAGAAATTAAGAAAATTCATTTTTAAATTTGAGATAAACAAAATAAGCCAATTGTTTTGTTTATAAATGTGGCAAATTTTCACCCAATCAGAAGGACTGGATGGAGCGACGTTTGAGCATGGAATTCAGCTCTAGTAACCTATGGGAGACATTAGAGCAAAGAGTGCGAGCCTACAGCCTACTGTCTGATGCAACCATCGTCGGTAAACCAAAACGATTCCATCCACGAACTATAGAAGTGGAGATACGCAAACAGAGAGCCCAGTCAGCGATTGAGGTAAGGGATACCAGGATCCAATTGTTAACCAGTTCACGCCGGGATTATTGTGACATTGACCGGGCCCAGGCCCAGGATTGCTTTTTACAAACCTTGATTCGAGTTGGGTTCAGGCCAGCATCTGTAGGTAGCACACCCTAATATTTCTGGCCTCTCTCGCTGCATTCCATTCGCTGACAGATTTTTCCCGGCCTTGCTCACGATGTTTACCCGTCATCTGTTTTGAATTCCAGAAAAATTGTGCGTGTCTATATACAGGTCATTTGACGCGAACTGGTTAAGTAATAGATGCATTGTGATTGCCTTTAAAGGGTTGGTGATATTGTATGCCATCTGCCAGTGTTTCTGTGCCTCTTTTTATCGCTCTAATCTAATCTCAGTCATTCTCAATTCCTTCTGATTTGACCCAGGTGGGTCTGCCGAGGCAAGGCCCATCCACCCAGCGTCTTTCCTTCTTTAAGAAGATGGCTGCCTCAGCACGGCGGGTTATGACCCCAAGTAAGAAATCCGTCATCACTATTCAGCCAGAGCGAGACACCTCCTTGGCACTGATGGATGAAGATGCATCGCTTCCAGACAACAGCCAAGATGGTATCCTGAGTATGGTAAGGGAGTGGGGATGGCATAAAACAGTGGGGATCAAATCAGGTTGGCGCAGCTGTTCTTTCCTTGCCTTCTACCTCTGTGGCACGGGTTTGAATCCCGCCTGGACCAATATGTGGATTTGGTTTTCCTCCCATCTCCAAAACAGTTACTTGTTGACATTGTCTTGTCTCACTTATCCATCTATAATTGACGCACACGTTGTTGGATGTTCATTAAAATCAATAAATATATTAAATTAAATACAAAAAATTAAGGTGGTGGTGTTCCTTAGTTTGGTCTGTAATTGTTTTCTACTCATTAGACGTCACATATTAGTGATGTATCACGTTCACTTTTCAACATCAGCTCATTAAAGTGTACGACATTCAAATTTACGTTCAAATTAGCAGAGGTTTCTTTCTCATACAACCATGGTGTAAATTTTCCCCAGACCTTGGACCGATTGACATCCCACCTTGGGTTATATTCAGCCAACTCTGTAAGCCACGAGAAGATTCTTAACATGTCGCAGGAGTACGTTATGTGTCAGTTGCAGCAGGTTAGGCAGCTGGTTCTACTCATGCTGCATTCCTGTGGGTACCCAGACCCACGCACTATACCCCGCAGCACCATCAGATTGTAAGTCAGCAAAACGTATACAAAGAAACAATCAAAATTGAATGATCGAGTTTTGAGTAAAAATCGAGTAAAAACTGGATCGACCCGTGCTTTTTAATACATTCAATGTTTTCTTCAAACAAATAATTTGTATGTGTGTTTTTGTTTTGTTTTGTTTTAAAATAAACCACAAGGTGAAACTGATAATTAGGTGTAGTACAGCGCAGGATTCTGAAATTGAAGATTCAAGTACTTAAGAATGTTTTCCTCTTTCTGATAAAAAGTAGCAACGACGTCCCTCCTTCAGATGAGGGCTCACACAGTACAGGGACTGAAGTTGAATCTGAGAATTTCACTGCATCTCTTGAACGACCGCACCGAGTCTCTTGATCTCATTTTAAACATCTTCTTGTAGGAACAAGAAGCCTGCACCCATGGGATACCAACTCTTCCATTTACTAGAGAGATTCTACCTAGCTGTGCAATCTATCTGCTTCCCAGTACCTCCTGGTCAGTACTAGCTTCGTGTACGGACTGTAGACGGCACTCTTTGGCCTAATCATTTAAGATGAAAACATTCGAGTGCAAGTGCACCCTACATTGGTAGCCGACTGTCATTCAATATCAGCACACTTTATTCATGAGAGGGTACTCGTTTACGGAGTTTGTCTAAGATGAGTGGCAATCTTCACTAGGGCATACTGAATGGGGACATCTATTATTCTCCGATTTCAGGTTTTCAGACGTTCTTCACAATCCAAGGATTTCGTTGCTTAGAGCCAGACATGTTTCTTCAATACGTAGACCATGGCATCTTAGGTCTTACTGAGGAGTTTATGACCCGCCTCATGCAAGAAGTGCCAGATGACACGGAAGAGCAAGTCAACATGAAGATCCAAATCCTGACAAGATTACCAAAAGTTAGTACTGTACACACTGTAATAAAACTTAGCAATCCCAGTATTGAGTGGTGTACGCAACACAGCTTTTATGAGCTCAGTTAATGTAACCTTCAAAATGTATTTCTAAAAAAATTACATCCATAATGTCGTACTGGTTAAAAAGATTATAAACTATAAGTTTTGGATCATTTCTGTAACCTGTTTGGTGGTCTGCAGAGTTTAATACAGGTGTTGCAATCTTGGAATCATCCAATCAGCATGAAGTATCTGGCACAGCAGTACGTAGCGGACACACTCAAAGAGGGTAAAGATTAGAATTTGTAAATAAACCCCGTCCCCCACAAAAACAAAATTTGAGCAAACTTTGGAGAAATTATTTTGTTGACAATCTTTATAAAAGGTAGGGGGAATAACGGTGAATTTTATACCAAATTTAGATTGGATACAGTATATAGTTTGAGTTGGATGGGTAATGGCCTAATCAAGTGGACTGCCCATTGCTAGAGATGGGAGAAGGGGGATTTTCTGCTTACCCACATTTAAACCCGACTAATCCCTACAACAAAAGTGCGGTTATTCTAAGCCTTAATAAAAAGCAAATGAATACATAAACCTAGTGTCTGCAGCTGGAATATAAAGTCAATCTGATCATCCTTGTAAAGGAAACATGATATATGATCTTGCAGATTGAATGTTCAATCTATATATCTGTGCATCCCTTTTGGCAAATGTCCGAATGCATATTTAAGACATCATGTGCCTCCAAAAATGAAAAGAATATCTTAAAACATGTTCTTACTTTGACAGAGGGTGTTAGAATGAGTGATTACAGGAATCGATCTTCAAGGAGTGCTTCTCAGAACTCGCAAAGCTCAGGTACGTTCTTGTAAAAATAAGACTTGAGATCTTACTGTCTTAAAATGACATCTCAATGAAGCCGTGTAAATTATTATGTTTTAATTTATACAAAAGCTCACGAAAAGAACTGGTTAAAAGAGTACTAGTGTTGCAAAGTTTCATCAAGAGATCCAATATTTCCAACATGTTGTCGTCAATTTAGGGAATACTGAGGGGAGTCCAATGGATGTAGCATCCACCTTCCCACCGTTGTCTACACTGCTGAGATTACTAGAAGCAAGAGGTAGGTTCTACTTCTAGTATTCAAGGTTGACGTTCCTTGAGAGGGAGGATCCGGAAAATGTTAATCTTTAAAGCTTGAGGAAAAGTCTTGATGAAAAAGTATTATACTGGACAAAGGACATCTATCCGTCTGTCTATCTACACATCTGAAGAAAAAACCCAATATTTTTGATAATATTTTTCAGATCCCAAGGTTGGGGCTACTATAAAAAGCAGTGAAGAAGACAGTTCCAATCTTCAGGTTGATCTCAAGTTTGTTGAAAGAGTCGCTTTGAGGCAGTCGGTAGAACAGTACGGGTCGGATTTGAGTGCTGTTTCCTTTTAGAATCATCAAAAAGAGTGGAGTGGAGGTGAACAAAGGCTACCTTATCAAGTGAAATAAATATTTAACAAATTGTATAAGTTGCAGACTTTGTTGGTAGGGATGGTTCTTATAATTTCACACGACTGCATCGGTTATAATTAGGCTAAAAAATGTAAAGCTGAATCACTTACTTGTATAGAATTGACCAAGCCGAAAGTGAGATGGCCTTTTTGTTTCTGATTATGTCAGCAATTGTCTTAACCCTAACCCCCTAGGCCTTACTTTGGGCTTAAGAACTGCATACTACAGAATACTACTTAGTAGTTTGTAGCACTGGGTCTCTCCGTGACTGATGATTGGGTGTGTACTGACAGAGTACAGATACTGCCAACTACAAAATACTAATAGTGGCAATACAGGTCAGTAATACTTACCTGGCAAAAAAATGCAGTAGTCCAGCCTTGACCCATGTGTCCCAAGTGACAATTTTTGCTGTAGAATTGAGAACACCCTACACAGCATACATGGGCCATGCACACACAGCAAGCAGAGGAACCCAATGCTAAAAAGTACTACGAGTGCAACTAGGGGTGAAGTACCCAATACTAAAAATTACTACAGGCATTGCACATAAGTCAGTGAGAGTACTGCATACTACTTTTTACTACTAGTAGCAAAAAGTAGCATTAGGTAGGGTTAGGGTTAATAAAACATCAGTACAAAAGTACAACTTTCCCAGTTCTGTTCATAAATTCTGTCCATTTCTAGTATACATGAAGATTTACAAGTGAAAACATTATTACGGTGCGAAGATCTAAATAAATTGGAAAATTAAAAATTCCAAAATGTTGAATTCTAAACTCATCATCAACAGCCGTTTGCTCAAAACCAATCATCCATAGGTTATTTATTTGATGTACTAGTGAATAACAAATACCCCTATTAACTTGCCTTCAAAAGACAGCTTAAAAGCTTAATATTCCTCGCCTCTTTCTTTTTGTAATGTAAATGAGCCAACTCCAACCGCTCATTTTGAGGTGGTAGGCCTACTTAGATTATTATGAGCGAACACTAATGTTATTTTAATCATTTCTCAACCAAACTGCCTGCCTCAATACCGACAGCTTAATCGTCATTTAGGCGACAGATTGATACTACAATATTCACAACTTGAAAAACGAACAGAGCAGAAATTGTTCAGCTTGTCAAAGAGACAAATGACACCATTGGTTACACAAGTGACTTTTAGCTTGGAACAAATTAGGAACAAATACAGTTAATATTTCAATAGTTACTATGGTGATTTGGGGGATGATCGCCAATTCAAACGTTTCTTAGAAAAAATATTTTGTATAAAGGTGCGACGACATTATTTGTTTACAATAAATTTAATTAACTATTTTACAATTGTGTCTGCATATGAATATTATAAAGACCGCAATTACTGTGTATGTGTATTGTGTTTTCGGAGAATAAATTCATTTATTCTGATGCTACAAAATTGGTTAAAATGTTAAATAGGATGTCTAACAACAATGCCTACTGTATTGAAGTTTTGCTCAATAGATATCACGTTTTCTGTTTTCTGGAAAAACAGACAACATAATGCACATTTTGCGATCTTTCAAGTTTTCTTTGCTGACGCATGGTTTCAAACCATTTCTGGTGAAATTAATTCAAAGAGGTTTGATGTATAAAGGGACGGGAATGTCAAACATTTCGAGATTTTTTATCTTTAAAACATCACACTTAACCATTCTGGCTTGCTTCTGGGAGCAAAACCTGTGTAACGTATCAACATTAATCTTGTAAGGGCAGGTAATTGCAATTTTCGTTTTCAAGAAGAGACGCACTTGTGCACAAAAACATAGTTATCAAAATGGCGTAAACTCGTAATTATGATTAAACGTGTAATTAGCACTAATTAAAGACCTTCTTAAATGAACTTGGCCTCAATTATATTGTTCTTAAGTATGCAAATCCTATAACTTTCGATCCAAGAAATTAGGTTTGCACTCGAGATTATGATTAAATCGATTTTTTAGGGGTCTTAAGAAAACTCATTTTGCAGTTGTCCCAGTCACCCCTACATATCCCGCTTCAAACATTTTGCACTCAAAATTATGATTCAACCTGGCTGGGCTCCCGGACTAGTATATGCACTAGTATATGCACGTACTTGTAGGCCTAATTCGTTGAAACATAAATTAATTGTTCAAAGGTATCAACATTTGAGGGGCGAATAATGCCCATGGTGATGGTTGGCAAGGTACGAACCCCTGTAGTTAGACAATAATATATTGCAGCGGTGGGTGGAAGCTTTTTGGGGTGTTATCATCCTTTTTGTTTTACAACTGGTTTTGGCAAGATATGCACACCTAGAGTTGGGAAATGTGTGATAGCATTGCAGAGTGAGCGGTGGCAGCTTTTGGGGTGCTAATAATATTGTTTTCTTTCTCAAAATGATCGCCAATTATGCGGTAACAGTATAGAGCATTGCTCGCTTTGATCAATTTTGTATACCGGTGGTTCAAAATTTTGACCCAGTAACGGGCTTCACGGTATTATTTGGGACTGACATTACCAACAGATATTCTATGACTCACCTCTAAATCTTGACCTTTGTCGGTTTGTTAGTTTCCAAGACACGGGTTCCAAGCTCCATCTTCCTTTGAGTAGTAGTAGTATCTATTCTTACAGCCATCCTAATCGTCTTAAGTAATCCTTTACTGTTGCTCTCTATAGTATAATCCCAACTGATCACTATAGTTAGGCAATCCACCGAGCTGTATCATGACCCCGCCGTCCTTGGCGAGGAAGGTTTTATCCTTCACAACAGACGCAATTTCCTCACAAGATATCGCCTTATATCCTGCCACGAACGCCTTCACAGTTTTTCAGAGAGTTTTTGATTTACGGAAGCATAAATAACATGTTTTTTGTCAGCCTTTTACTAGGCGAGATTCGCGGTCTGTTTTCCATACAACACAGCACGCCAGTGTACATGTTCTGCCAATAAAAATAAAGCCGATTCGCATTGTGTCTACTGAGATTGAGGAATAAAGGATGCAGCTGTGGTATTTGGCATGATGCCAACAAGGCTGTGAACAAGGAGGCACAGATGGGCCAAGTGGTTGATCTATTTCCGTACGGAGTCCCCATTTAAAATGAGGCGGGTCAACTTTGAGATTACATCCACGCGTGAGCAGGCTGAAAATTATTATAGACGTAGCCACACTCTGAAAGCTCGTTTTGAACACGGCCTTAGTTCCCGCCAAAAGCGGAACTATTTTGCAACGATTCTACCGCACTTTGCTGATGGTAAAATAAAGTAGTTCGACCGATGCGAAAATAGGAGCTTCCAGGAGCGTTCAAATAGGAGCGTTCAAAACGTAAGCGTCGTTCAAAACGTGGAAATAAAATGTTCTAGTTCACCGACGGTTCGTATTCTTGAATGACGTGGCGAATATAGAAATAAAAATACATGTAACATGCAATATTTTCTGGTCCAATACAAGTAAAAAAAAAACAGAGGAAAACTCTTGCAGAAAATAAACATTTACTTCAAACTTGCTTTTTTAAATGATTGTATACAGTTTCATTATTTAAATAAATGGTTCATTGTTACATACCTATGCAAGTTATATACGCCAAGCAGACTTTGAGCACAATGACCGCATTGCTGAATCAAATTAATGGGCTTGAAAATGTTTCCTTATCAAAATAAAAATACAAAGAATTCAGAAACTTCACGACACGGACTGCTGAAGGTAATAGTTATATGCAATGGAAATTCAGAGACAGCAACAGTACGAAATGTATACTCGTGTACTTAACGTCAGATGCAATGACTCTATTGGTTATCATTACATTCTAACTCTCAATATTTAGAATATGTCAAAACATAATCATAAAAGTACAGAAAATTACTATGGTGTGAGAAAATAGAGAATTGTTATACCTTATTAAATGTTCATGAATTAGTGTTCCACTCTTACGATACACATTTTACACAATGGTGTTTTTCAACTTAATAATGTACAGTAAGTCGATTTGGTTATAGACATTGCACGCATAGCAGTAGTTGCATGTATTTAGCGACAGGAGCACAACACTAACAAGGCACCTCTGAAGCTAAAACTTGATGCGCCCTTTAATAAGATGCCCTACCAAACTTGAATACCATCGTCGATTTCTTCTTCACCCCCCATAGGCACCAATGGGCCCAGAGGCAGTGGGTACATGGGGTCGAAGACAAGCTCGTAGTCGAGATTATGTTGGTTAAACATTGGCCTGAATTCCTCCATGACCAAAGCCTCCTCCTGGCCGAAACCTATGGTCGTGATGACCACTCGAAGATACGTCAGACTCGGCCGCAGACCCTTCTTGATGTAAGCCTCGTCCAAGAAGTCGAAGATGTCGCGCAGGGTGGGCCAGGAGATCCGCCCATGGATTTGGAGGTTCTCAAGTTTCCCACAGTTCCGGATGAGGGTGTCTAATCCTCGGGCGTAGAGGTGATAGACGGGACCCACGTCCAGGACGATCTTAAGGATGGAATGTTGGAAGTGGCGTGAAATATGACGAAGCGTGCGATCGGGATGGAAGCCACCGTCGTTGTGTCCGAAAGCACGCAGGCTGACTAGCGGCATACCGGGGGTAAGGATGCGGTAAACGGAAGCCATACGAACAATGCCGCTCATGGAGAGAGTAACGCGGGTACGAGGTGAAGCTTCACAGAAATTAACCCAAGCGTCGCGGTTGATGGTGTGTTCGTGGTTATCATGGCGATGAGTTGTAATACTGAGAACCTCTAATGTTGAACTGCAGGAAGAGGCTAGTCGGGACAGGAGTTCAGCAGACAGGCAGCTGTAGTTCAGAGTCACCTCCACCAGTTTGGTAAACCGGCCCATTATCCAGACAAAATTCCCGTCCGCGTTGGCACCAGCTCCTTGCTGGAAAGCCTCGTCAATGTACAGCGTCTTAAGACTCGCGGAGGAATACTCGGAGACGGAGGACAGCAACGCTACGCCCTCGTCTACTCGCAGCAAGTCTTCATTCAAGTCCAGGGTGTGTAGCATCGTCTGGCGTCGAAGGAACCGATTCAAGGACTTCATGATTCCCTTCCTGGCACGATCGCACTCGGGGTTCTGAAATTTCTTGTTGAACTGAAGTGATGTGACGTGTAGGTCCAATAGCTGCACGGGTCCGCTGCGGTACAGCTCGGCCAGTAGAGCCGTGAAGAGCTTCTGCATACGCCGCGGGTAGCGATGAGATCGGAAACCAAAAGAACAGTAGATTCTCTTGAGATGTCTACCGACGCTCCTGACATAAGACACGTGATGCGAGTCCCTCCAGTTGCCATGGATACGAAACTCCTTGGTGCGCCATAAGTGCGGTGATTTCATGACGGCTCGGTTCCAGTTGGTACAAGTCATTGCCATGTAGCACCGCTGCCAGGGTAGGAGATATGAAGCTATCATGGTCGTAGTGATATCGGGGAGCAAGCTCCAATCGACTTGCTCTTGAGAACTTGGCGCACTGTATCCTGTACTAAGACCAGTCTCATTCCCTGAATGGTCTTGACTTGTTCCTGGAACCTCAAGATCTAAATCAACCCCTAGAACCAGCTCCGCCATGGTCAAAATCCACAGAAACTTCAACCGACAGCAATGATCTACGTTTAAAAACTACATCATTCATGCGTGTATGCACTGGTAGCAACTAAACAGTGTACACAACAAAGTCATTATGTTTCTGTATCTACATTTTACACGTTTGTCTTCGTAGCAACAGCGTGTATCTGAAGCTATCGTGTACGTGTGCGCGCACACGTGCACTATGCACAGCGTTTCAAATACTCGCGCGCAATTGTGACGTGCAAGGTTCTTTGTGAACTCACAATACCGTTTCGCAAAAATGCAACAAACAAAAGTACGTAAAAAAGGCTAACCGTAGCCAGGAAATCGGACACGGGCTAACTGTTCATGTATGGAGAAAAATAGACTAGAACCGCTAGCTACAAAATAATGTGAAGAATTCAGATAATAATGTGCACCCGTATTATTGGCCCTGCCAATATGGATGGATAATGCACTGCGGAAAATGTACCGCAATGCAATGTAACATACTTATATGGTCTTCGTTGCATATTTCCAACTGGCTTTGCGAAAAGGGTAATAATTGTTAAACTTTTCAACAAGTTAAACAAGTATAAAATTGGATAATCGGAATGGTATACATGTACTAAATCTTTCACAAGTGTAGATGGTGAGCATTCCATGCAAAATAACAAAAATAAACATGACTACAGGAAAGGGTATAAACAAAGTGGCAATTATTTCTAAAACGCGTTATACGCCATTGTGCTTTTTTTTTTAAAATCCCGCTCATAGCTGCCTAGTCTTGACCCAAGACGCTAGTGGTCTCTACCGTGTATCTCGTTTTACGTTCAAAAGTATTGCGCAATCTTGCTGTCCTAAAGCAGTTTTACAAAAAAATCAATTAAAGCTAGGAACATAAAAACAACTGTTAATTATACTTGTTCAACTGTGCAAACTTTTTCACTTTTTCAATTCCCCAAATATATACATGTAAGCCGTGTTTTTTAAATAAACTCTACACATCCCACTACTCTCTAAATTCCAAAGAGTGAAACTAGGGACTAGACGTTTTAGAGTGGTTCTCATTCTAAATTTAGATTAAAACACACTTAAAAATGGTACCATTTCAGTGGAATTTGATTAGATTTCAGTGGAATTTGATTAGACTTCAATCTTTTTCGAGTAAATTAATTTCACTCTAAAACGTCTGGTCCCTAGTTCCAGACTGTGGGAGTGAATTTTCAATCGAATGGAGTGAATTTTCACTCTTTGGAAATAAGAGAGTAACCTTTTTATACAACAGAAATATTTTGCAAGAGTCATAACACCAGACGCACTACGCACACGAAAAAAGCAACATCTTGTCTAAATTATTCGTATTCATTTCAATGTCTACACAAAATGTACGAATTTATGAAAGAACTTTCTATCACTTCCATGACGTTTTCTTTTTATTATTAAGAAACAGACCTTAATATTGCGCAGTGCGAGTCACGGAAATAGTGGCCAAGACATCTGAACATGTCAGAACACCCAAGATATTAACTTTATACATGTATGTCAACTTGCCCAGCTTTTTGCTTTATAGTGCATGTTTGTTAAAGGGATCGTATACGTTTGGTAATTACTCCAAAAATTAATGGCAATAAAAACTTACTTGGTAAGAAGTACAGCAGCTTTGGATAGTATAATGCATTTGTATAATGCAAAGTACTGCGGTTATAGGAAAAGATATCACTTTTTATCCCAACAAAATTGAATCTGAGAAGCGTTACTGCAGTGACGTTTCTCAGATTGGGTATTTCAATGCAGATTATTCTTCCTGCGTGGACATAACCGCTCCAGATTTTCTGCAATATCTCGAAATCGCTACCACCTTTTGAAATGAAATGTTTACAGGTTAGTTTTATGGTATATATCTATAACTAAATGGGATTGAAACAAACAATGGGTTCCAATTACCAAACGTGTACGATCCCTTTAATAAAATGTTACGTCATTTAAGCTACTGGTTGGTCGTCAGTTTGTTGCGTGTTTGCCGTTCTCATCTCACCATCATTCCTAGAGCTATTGTCAGGACCCACGGCTCCCATGGACTTGAGACGCAAAGCCTTCTTGACACCCTCTCGGAACTGCTTGTTCTTGAGGGTGTAAATAAAGGGATTGATGCAAGAATTGCACAGCGCCAGGATGACTGAGAGATGGAAATAGATGCTGGCGAAGCTGACTGGAGCACCCAGGTTAAAGGCGAGGAACAAGGCCTGGTTGGGGAGCCAGCAAACGGCGTAGGTCACCACTACAACTAGGAGCATGCGGCTCAGATCTTGGGCGACTTGTAACTGCCATGCTTTCTTCTTATCAGGACCGCCTCTGTTGACTAAACAAGTAACGGCAAATAGAGTGAGAAATATAACGAGCATGGGGAAAATACGCGATTATCAATGTGCAATTATGTACTCCTTTCTTTGGTGATTTATGCCTATTGTTATACTCTTGTACATACAATTTTTGGAATGAACAGTTTAGGAAATTGGCCGACCGTGAACGGATTATAAGTAAAGCTGGAGAGCTTTATAGCACTCAATTCTCCTTGCATTATAAAAAGTGTTGCCACAGCATTATTGCGTTCGAAAACGAACTGTCTGAATTTGAAATAAATCCAAGAGGCACTCGATTAAAGTTCACCCGATCAGAATGACTCTTGTATTTTTACGCAAACACAATGATTTGAATTCCTAATGGCTATTTGTCCATTAAAATATTTTGAAAGGCAGATCAGTTCATGCATTTGTATGGAACTCAATCATGCTAAATTTCTAAAATTGTGACCGTCCATAAAATGGTCATAGCTTTCTGCGCACAGATTGTACATGATTGTACAGGTTTGCTTGAATTAAAACAAATCCAAGCTTCTCAGAAGTACAAAAACAACATTAAAATACCCAAACTCCCTTAGCTTGCTCTTGATATCAGTAACCCATTACTAACCTTGCCCGTCTAAGATTGCCGCTTGGTTCTTCAAAGATTTGATCATCTTCCAGTGAGCAATCAACATGGTTGTGATTGGGATGAAGTAGACGATAGCGAAGGTGTACACCCCAATGACTCCCGTGACGGCACGCCCAGGCAACGGTACGAAGACACAGCCCTTCCCGCTCACGTGGTCGTAGTTGTAGAGAAAGAACCAATTAGAGACCGCGCCTATCAACCAACACGACACCATCATGGGAATGATCCGTGACGTGGTGTAGAGAACCTTGTATTTCAGAGGGTAGACCACGGCGAAGAAACGCTCCATAGTTACGCAAACCATGCTGTAGACGGATGCAAAAATGGTGACCCAGAGAGGGTACTTTGAGGTGAACAGACGGCAGATCAACTCTCCCCCGACCCCGTCGGGAATGTAAGGGGTCACGGAAAACATGTGGAACGGAATGACCCAGATCGATGTGATCAGATCCGTAGCTGCGAGATGTATCATGAAGTAACTGGTACAGTTTCTTAAAGAAGGCACCCTGATTAGAGCAAAGATGACGATGAAATTTCCAGCGATGCCAAGACAAGCGATGATGGTGTAAGTGATGCGGATGGGGATGCTGTTCTCAAAACCGCCAACTCCCCACCCCTGGGGTTCATCACCGTCATCGTCTTCCCAACCCTGTGTGGTGAGGGGTCTGCTCGTTGCCCATGTATTTGTCACAGGGAAGTCGGTAGCCATGCTTTTAGTTTAGGCTGGGTCTATAGAGCGAAACACGAAAAGTCAAGGGTGAAGCATTATAGTACATCAAAACACAAATAATGAGTTCCGTAATTCAATCCCAAACTCTTTCTTGAAAACAGAGCCATTCTACAAGCAAATTTACAATTATATTTGGCCTCAGCTGCGTTTTGTTTGGGTCGACACAGCAATGCTGCAATGACATAAATTGTAAGTTATAGAACTTAGTGGCGGATAGAAAGGGGGGTGGCCAGGGTTGCAACCCCGATGTACGTACGTGATTTGACTCACCCTAGATTGCGCCACAGAGCATCTAGAATCCAAATTTTACGGGGCCCGTAGGGCCCCATTAAGGGCCCCTTAATTGGCTTCGCGCTTCGCGCTTCGCGTTCTCGTCACATTTGGTAGGTGAATGATACAACCCCCCCCCCCTCTCCACCATACATTTGAAAGATAATTATAGAACTTAGTGGCGGCTAGAAAGGGGGGTGGCCAGGGTAGTGCAATCCCGATGTACATACGTGATTTGAATCACCTCAGATTGCACAGAGCATCTAGAATCCAAATTTTAAGGGGCCCGTAGGGGCCCTTTAAGGGCCCTTTAAGGGCCCCTTAATGGCTACGCGTTCGAGTCACATTTGGTAGGTGAATGATACAACCCCCCCCCCCCCCCCCCGGCCCTCCCCCCCCCTTTCTCCCCCCCCCCCCCCCCCCCCCCCCTAAATGAAAAGCTAGATTCGCCCCCGAGAACGAGTAAAGAACACATAAAGCACAAACAGTCACGGAAAGCACAATAGAAGTCTAGATCTGTCTATCATAAACCCGGACATCATGACAATTAAGATCTATGGCATAAACATCGTGATCAAAACAAACAAATTATGTCACAATCATGTCCGGAGGCTAAGGATTAACGTTAGTACTATTAGCATAGAGCAAGGAACCAGCAAAGCCCCTAATACATTTGAGTATAATTAAACTAAACTACCGAAAATACTTGCCGGTCAAATAACCACGAATAAATGGAGAAATTCGCCAGGAATACAGCTATACTCTTTATTTTGCCAACAACAGTGATTTTACGGACGAAATTAAGGAATTAATGGGGGAAGCTACTAAAGAAGAATTGCACCTTTTTGTCTGTAATTGAATTGATGGATTATAGAACAAAATTTTGACATTTTTTGGAACATTTATTGAACCTTGTACATGTAAAGTATACAATAAACATATAGTGAAAAGACAAACATTTCAAATGTTCAAACAAATCTTTGTTGAAATCAAAAACAACTTTTAGAAAGGTGCAATGGAGGAATAATAGTGCAACTTACTTCAATTAGAAGGAAAAGTATGTACGATATTTTGTTTAGAT
Source organism: Crossaster papposus (assembly GCA_037893245.1). NCBI lineage: Eukaryota > Metazoa > Echinodermata > Asteroidea > Velatida > Solasteridae > Crossaster > Crossaster papposus. Next base: position 1,924,110 of record JBAIAA010000072.1, on the reverse strand, counting down.
TCTATCTAGCGAAATAAGCGCAAAACTTCAAATATAAAAACCCACAACTTATTTTGCTTCTTGAAAATAAACCTTACCTTTGAATGTAGAGTAATTCCAGCAAGGACAACAGACCCTGGATAAATAAATCAAACAATGAATTGCCTCAGTAATATGAGAGATCAAGAATTACTGCAAACGCTTGGCATCTTAACAAGACACACAAACACTGCTCCAAACCTCTACAAATGAATTGAACGGTTTCTATCGTCCGTTATATACCACCAACTCTGCCGCACAATGGACCTAGATTCAGTCCACGCAACGACTGAGCGTGTGTTGCCATGGAAACTGAAGATTTACATTGTCAGACAATGGTGTCTAATCGGATGACGCTCTAAGTTTTGGCCATCCCTCAGCTTGACGATACTCCATCTCTGCAACTCAATTGGCCCTTTGGGTTTCTTTTAAAACTGACATGATTAGCTTCAGAAATACACACATAAGACTTCAGTGCGTGGAGACAGGCTGAAATCGGAAGCACTCCCCGAGCCGGCCGAGGCGAAGCGAGCCGAGCGATCGCGCGCGATGTTAATTTGTCAAATGGAAGAAGACTTCAATAATTGAGTTATCAGGGTCGACATTGCAAATTTCACAGTGATGAGGGTATAAGGTTTAAGTGTGTTAACTAGTGCAGAACACGAACGTAGGAATGAATTTATTAGTTGTATCATGAAGGAATCTTCTTATTCCTCCATGGTTGTATAATGTCACCTCGCCCGCTGGGCAGGGATTGGTCGCCCCGCCTACTTGGCGGGCAGCTGAGTAATGTTTCTGCACTATTAGGGCCTTTTCGAATCCCTGGCTTCGTCTTCGTTTTTGGCTTAAGGCGATTTTAGATTTCAAACTGCGAGATCCCCCGACACATTTGTATGCCTGTTGTGCCTCAGAAACATTAAATCTACTGATATGAACCCAAACGTTAGACTATTTATATTTGCTTTAATTTCTATTTGCTTCTCAGTAAATCGGAATTCGGAGGCGAAGACAAAGCCGAAGACGAAGCAAAGGTTTTGAAAAGGCCCATAATCAAGATAAAGAGCTACAGGCAGGCGTCTTCGATTCGCCGCGTCGCCGCTTTGCCGCGTCTGCAGTGACCGTACGCTTCGCGGTGATGTGTCGGCAGCAGCGTAGTACTGTAGTTTTCACAGCTTTGCAAATCTGTCGGGAAGTGCCGTTATATTTTTCACCGATTACACAGAATGTCTTAATTTTTTTATAATATAGCGTTGTTAAAAACCAAGGCCTGCAAGATGCATTTCATTTTTACTAATGTTTTTCAATTGGATAAAAAATGTATAATTTCAGTCTTAACAATCACATGTTTGCGACGCTCAGAGTAGTCCGAGATCTGGCATGCATGTGTGCAGGGCCTAATTAAATAATGCTTAGCACTACATAACAAACACGCTAATTAACTACAGCAAAAAGGCAAACGTGGACATCTATCAGTTTCATTGGTAACAATCACCCTCCCCACCCAACACACAAAGTGATTCGCAGTGACGCGTTTATACATGAATATTTATTTTATAACTGTCACCTTCCTTTTCACAAGATATTGAAATATATACATACGTAGATTTGGAATTCGGAAAAAACATATAAACCTTTTTTATATAATGGAAAAACTTGACTTATAGTCCCAGTGAATATCTGATAATACTTTATCAATTGTAAAGTAACACAACCATTACAATTTAATCTTATTCAATCATTCTAATTGTTAAATTAGCAATTCTATAAACAAAAGGTTCCATCTCTTGGCCAAATCCTGAACAAATTCTCGTTTTTTCATTGGCAATTCAAACCACTCATTTTGTTAAGTACTGCAACTCACAAAACAATGTGAACATGTTAAAATACACTTTCTTCCCTTGGGGAAAAATAAGGCTTTTAAAATCTCTTTACATGAAAAAACAACCTGCCTGCCACTTTATGGCATGTATCAACAGAGGGCGCCATTATACAAAAGGACGGATAATGTACTGAAGGCACACATGTACATATAAATGGACGGAATCACAACTAAAATTAATGCTAGCATAACAACAAATGACACTTCAATTTTATACCCACAAATTATTGAATATTTTGTAATTCAGACAATTCTTTCGAAATTGGAATAAGTTTAAAACTGCTTGGAATTTTACAAGGACAGAATAAAATGGTTTAACTTGATGCAACTGTGACAGAAAAAAACCAGAAACAGGAAGAACATGCTTGAGAATTCTTTGTCAACACAATACCTTGGCTAACACAAAGCAAACTACCCTAAAAAGTAGGTCAATAAACAATTCCAGCTTCTGAGAATGTGGGTGATTTCATTTTTTTTAATGGCTTTCAGTGTTTATTTAACTACACCTGTCTATTTCACAATGAAAATCTTTTTTTTTTCATAGAAATGTTATTACATGAGGCTAAAAGCCCTTGGTTTATTTTTGGAATGCAAATTTGTTTTTCTGTTTTTCCTGTTTTTCTTGAAAGTTGGTCGGTATTACATTTAAAAAAACATGTTTGTTCTTGTTTTTAATCTATGACGTTGCATTGCGTATTGTGGTACGTATTTTAAAGGTGCAAGTTGCAAACAAATCACCACTACATGCACCATTTGGTAATTCATAGAAATAGACATGCTGGCTAATCTGCTCATCAATGCAGAGACGGGATGCAGTCTGCAACTTACTGCAGCCATATTTTCAAAAAAGGCTATTTTAAAAAACACGACTTTATTCCAATTCTGGCAATGGAAATATTTTGTTTTATTTTATCACCCAAACCAAACAGATCGTCTTATTTCTCTGGCTCTAAATAAAATGATTTGTTAAGTACAACACCGAATACACTGAGCAAGAGTCGTTTAAGTAACCACTTCAATCAATCATCTAAACTAACTGAAGACCAAACCTTGATTTAAAAACCACACTAATGCTACTTGAGACAATCTTGAGTGTGTGAGGCGGCATCTTGATTTAGTCGGAATTGAGTACCAAACAGACGCCTTGTAACACCCAATGAGAGATGTGTTCTGTAGTCCCTAGGTCTGCCTCAAACACCAGGCCAACACTCATGGCGTTACGACGCTCTGATGTAGTGTACACTGGGGTACGGAAGGTATTCTGTAAACAACAATTATCAGCAGATAACAATATTTAATTGGTTAATAATCAAGTCCTGTCTTTCTACAATTTGTTCAAAGTCAACTGTAAGCTCGACTTACTTGGTCCCATGTCATCAATCCATAAGCAAACCAATATTCCTCGGCAATTTTGTTTTTATTCACCTGTAATTTGAGACGATGGGCTTCGATGGGGATGACTTTAAGGATGGGTAATTCCTCAATCAGCACCTTAGGTTTAGGACGAGCGAGACACGTATCCTCACGCGACCAAGACGCACCCTCCAGGAATAATCCCGTCACAAAACACCCTGACAGAACCAGAGACACAACCAAATACAGAACGGTGACAAAATGTCAAAATTTGATCCTTCTTGAGTGTTTGGAAAGCAATCTTCATCACAACAAAAGACGAATGGCAGAAATTTGGATTAGATCGCTTTGAACTCAAAGACTGAGGTGAGTTCTGACCATCACTTTCCTCTGAAATTCCGTAATATATACATTTTTACAATGAAATAAACTTTGTTCAGCAGGCCTGGGGGGGGGGGGGGGGGGGGGGGGGGTGTTGTAACCCTTGTAACACCCCCCCCCCCCCCCTGCCTGTCTGTCACTGTAACATTATATTTGTATTTCAATATCTTTTAGGCAATTGATAGAATATTCAATTCTGATGCAAACAACAGTTTACAGATAAAAAAGAAAATACACACACACACACATAGAAGTGGGTAAATGCCGTCAATAGGGGACGGGGCATTGTCCGACCGTCTTCCCTCTTTTGTTTGTACTCTAACGTTTTCGGATGATCGCCATAGGATTTGCACACGAGTCTGAATCGGGGACCTTTGCGGAATAGGGGACCCCATTGTTCCCTTTGTCATACGTCCCCTATTTCAATCAAAAACAAACGCACACACACAAGTGGGTAAATGCCGTCAATAGGGGACGGGGCATTGTCCGACCGTCTTCCCTCTTTTGTTTGTACTAACGTTTTCGGATGATCGCCATAGGATTTGCACACGAGTCTGAATCGGGGACCTTTGCGGAATAGGGGACCCCATTGTTCCCTTTGTCATACGTCCCCTATTTCAATCAAAAACAAACGCAGCTTTACCTTACATACGCACTGTGGACATTCCTTTGTATTCGTGTAGTTAACAAACTTTGACTAAATACTCATTTTTCTCGCTTCCCCAAAACAAATTTACCCTCAAATTAGGATTATGGGCCTCTCAGCTGTCCCTTCTATCTTTTCTATATATAACCCTAACCCGTTTTTCCTCTAGCGCTCTTTTTCGGAAACTGAAAAACGGATTGTGGACGTGTGCAAGTCCACACACCGTAACCTCTTTCCGCATCGTGTGGACCTATATTGTTCGGAGGTCCACAGTGCGTATGCAAGACTAACTCATGTTTATGCATCCAGCAGCAGTATTCCATCAATTCTTTGGTATCATTTTGTGCCATTTAAGGAGCAATTATAGAATGCAGGGCCGACCCATGACTCCAGACTTTATTTACTCTAGGACATAGAATGGACTGACCCTAACCCTAGGGTAAATAAAGTAGAGAGTTGTCAGTAAGCCCTGCTGGGCCCCACATTCTATAGTTAAGCCCCATTAAATATCAAGGAATATCAGTGTGAGCAAGGACATTATTAATCTTATTTGTTGTACCGTAAGGTTTGCCAATATTTTTTTGTTTTAAAGGTAGGATACACCATTGGTAATTGCTTGAATTATCATTAATGGGTAGATTTGGGGGGTTGTATTTCATAGTAAATATCATTTAACTTTCCTGTTTGAAGTTTTACAATCATGGATGCCGAGAAAAGCACGAAAAACAGCATTTGTTTTCAACCGGCATTGGGCAGTTATTCTTATGTTATCTTTGTTTTTTCGCGATCGTCGTCCGGTGATCGCAAATTCTTTTTTATAAAATTATATTTTCCCGAATAATTACAGGATATCTAGCGCAATCATTTTGCTAGGTGCCTAGATTAATCATCATTTACTTTCAGATGAGTAAGATATTTCTTAATAATTCGGTAGTAAATATTTTCGATATCTGCAAATGGTGTATACTACCTTTAAGAGAGGTTTGTTCGTATTCACAGCACAACCACGACGAGGTGAAAAAATTTACCAGAACCGACTACAAGAATAAGTCTTGCCCGATCTACTCTTATCACTTGACAGTTTTCCTTGAATCAAACATCAATTCCCTTGAACATTTCCAGCCCAGTTTTTGTTTAGCGCTGGAAATCAAGAACGATTGAATCTTGCTAGCAACAAATTACATTAAAGTGGGCCACGCAGATGCTGTTAACAATGACATGCAAACAGCCACAAGGCCATGTCGAAGGGATATGCAATATTCGGCTTTTTTTGCCATCTAGGAACAAAAAATTGCGAGCAGAGTTGCGGACAATCAAAAATCTACTAGAAATTAAAATGTCGGTTCTGCTATCCCAGGAGTAAATTAAAAATACGCCACAGATATGACATTTCTTGATTAATTTCCCATATGTCTAGCATTTCTACCATTTTCTTTGTGGAAAATTGAGTTTCCTGGTTGCGTGTGCAGGGGGATGCTTGAAGGAGGATACTAGCATTTTACAGAGCAGATGGTTCGGCTCTACCTTCCCCATATGCAAGTTTTCCTTATTTTAACCTTAACAGGCCCAAATTCTCCAATTTTAATATGATTTTGCACACACACTTGAGGGTTAGTGTTAATAGTAAAATAAACTGAAGATTTCATGTGCTTGGCTAAATAGTGAAGCAATTACACGAGGGGTGACTTCCCAACAACCAATCTATCGAGGGACAGGCGATAAAGGTCTTAAACTGAAGCATTAATGGCAATACATGAGATGACTTCCCACCAACCAATCTATCGAGGGACAATCACCAAAGGTCTTAAACTGGATAAAAGCATAAATGGCAATACATCCACCACTTCTATTGACATTGAATTTAGCCTTGCCTTGAATGATCAATGACCGTAGATTTAGGGCGAGATTATACCTGATTAAGGAAATCATTTACAGGTCACACATCAAACGGGACGTAATCAAGGTTGCCCGTTTGTTTTAATCAACCTCCTTAAACTTGAACCTCTACTTTTCAATGCAGTGGGGAGATAATTTTTTAAAAGGCCACAGGCTTTGTGTTAAATCGTAGAGATGGTCATCATCTCTTGAAGAAAAAATTATCAATTTGGGCCAGTGGTTAATCAAAACAAATTGAACAAAAAGTTAAATCAAGTATAATTTTAAGAAATTAACCACACGTACTTCCTGGCATTTTATTGTAAAGATTGCCTGATGAATTTAAAAAAACATAAAGTGCAAAGGACATTTTAAGAAGTAACAAGGACTAATTGCGTTAATATATATCACAAACACGGGGGTTGTGAGTACTTTGTCTGATAAACCAGGTCGCGCCGGGATTATTTTAACATCACCGAGCCGAGGGACGGGATTATTTTTAACGGAACTCAATCCGAAGCGGGTTCAGGCCGATAGTGTCGGAAAGCACACCCACGCATATTTCCGGCCTTGCTCGCTGCTGACAGACATTTCCGGCCTTGCTCGTGGCGTGTTTATGTGTCATCTATTTTGAATCTGGGGAAAACTTTGCATTTATATACGTCATCCGGGGCAAACTGGTTAACTAGAAGCGACTCTATTTATCATCAGTATCTATGACAATCTTTTGACTGTCCTGCGACATTTGGATGACTTACCAGAGTGAGCGCGCTCACTGACCTCATCTGGGGTCATGTACTGAGTGACGGCAGTGTAAAGGGTAGATTTGTCAAGAGGCCAGCCATTCTTACGGCATGTGGCTTGTACCAGGGCCGTTAGGTAGGATTCAGGAATGTGTAGACCACTCAGCCAAATCACAGGTGGTTCACTCTCGTTGATCTAAGGGGAAAAAAAGACTTTTTATCTCACATTCTGACGGTAGATTTATGTTAGGTCCTAATATATTTACATTGTAACCTTTTAGTATGCTTAAATCGAATTTAAAATATTTCTGTCATTAATTTTATAATCGCACTTTGCAGCCACTGCCAGGAACACCGGGGAAAACCCCTCCTCTTAGCGATGAGTGTTACTGGGTTACTGGGTTCTTTTACGTGCATGACACACGTGTCAAGACCGGGACTCGAACCCACACTCTGATCAGAAACATCAGAGCTTGAGTTCGCGTGCTCTGAACCACTCGGCCATGACATGCCATGACTGAGCCATTAAATGACTGAGCCAGTTGACAACAATACTTGGGTAGAGGTATTGGGTGGTGGGGGTGGGGGTGGGGGTGGGGGTGGGGGTGGGGGTGGGGGTGGGGGTGGGGGTGGGGGTGGGGGTGGGGGTGGGGGTGGGGGTGGGGTGGGGGTTGGGGTGGGGGTGGGGGTGGGGATGGGGTTAGGGTAGTGGTAGGGGTGGTGGTGGGGTTAGGGATGGGGGTGGTGGTTATTTTGTTGTTTGAGGTGGGGTGGTGGTAGGGGTGGGGGTAGTGGTGGGGATGGGGGTAGTGGTGGGGATGGGGGTAGTGGTGGGGATGGGGGTAGTGGTGGGGATGGTGGTGGGGGTGGGAGTGATAAAGACATAAACTCACCCAAGTGGTATACTGTGTAAAGCGTCTCTGGAAATGTAGCATCCAGTTGCCCAGTGATTTGAGAGTGTCCGGTGCCAGACGTCGCCAGATGCTAGGGATCTGACCATTGAACAAAGCCCTAGCCACGTCGTCTAGTTCACTACTCATTCCTACTTCACCCTTCAAGGCCTGTGGGATAAACACAGAGACTATTGAACAAAGCCCTAGCCACGTCGTCTAGTTCACTACTCATTCCTACTTCACCCTTCAAGGCCTGTGGGATAAACACAGAGACCATTGAACAAAGCCCTAGCCACGTCGTCTAGTTCACTACTCATTCCTACTTCACCCTTCAAGGCCTGTGGGATAAACACAGAGACCATTAAACAAAGCCCTAGCCACGTCGTCTAGTTCACTACTCATTCCTACTTCACCCTTCAAGGCCTGTGGGATAAACACAGAGACCATTAAACAAAGCCCTAGCCACGTCGTCTAGTTCACTACTCATTCCTACTTCACCCTTCAAGGCCCGTGGGTTAAACACAGAGACCATTAAACAAAGCCCTAGCCACGTCGTCTAGTTCACTAATCATTCCTACTTCACCCTTCAAGGCCTGTGGGTTAAACACAGAGACCATTAAACAAAGCCCTAGCCACGTCGTCTAGTTCACTACTCATTCCTACTTCATGCCCTTCAAGGCCTGTGGGTTAAACACAGAGACCATTGAACAAAGCCCTAGCCACGTCGTCTAGTTCACTACTCATTCCTACTTCATGCCCTTCAAGGCCTGTGGGTTAAACACAGAGACCATTGAACAAAGCCCTAGCCACGTCGTAGTTCACTACTCATTCCTACTTCATGCCCTTCAAGGCCTGTGGGTTAAACACAGAGACCATTGAACAAAGCCCTAGCCACGTCGTCTAGTTCACTAATCATTCCTACTTCACCCTTCAAGGCCTGTGGGTTAAACACAGAGACCATTAAACAAAGCCCTAGCCACGTCGTCTAGTTCACTACTCATTCCTACTTCACCCTTCAAGGCCTGTGGGTTAAACACAGAGACCATTAAACAAAGCCCTAGCCACGTCGTCTAGTTCACTACTCATTCCTACTTCACCCTTCAAGGCCTGTGGGATAAACACAGAGACCATTAAACAAAGCCCTAGCCACGTCGTCTAGTTCACTACTCATTCCTACTTCACCCTTCAAGGCCTGTGGGTTAAACACAGAGACCATTAAACAAAGCCCTAGCCACGTCGTCTAGTTCACTACTCATTCCTACTTCACCCTTCAAGGCCTGTGGGTTAAACACAGAGACCATTGAACAAAGCCCTAGCCACGTCGTCTAGTTCACTACTCATTCCTACTTCACCCTTCAAGGCCTGTGGGATAAACACAGAGACCATTGAACAAAGCCCTAGCCACGTCGTCTAGTTCACTACTCATTCCTACTTCACCCTTCAAGGCCTGTGGGTTAAACACAGAGACCATTGAACAAAGCCCTAGCCACGTCGTCTAGTTCACTACTCATTCCTACTTCACCCTTCAAGGCCTGTGGGTTAAACACAGAGACCATTAAACAAAGCCCTAGCCACGTCGTCTAGTTCACTACTCATTCCTACTTCACCCTTCAAGGCCTGTGGGTTAAACACAGAGACCATTGAACAAAGCCCTAGCCACGTCGTCTAGTTCACTACTCATTCCTACTTCACCCTTCAAGGCCTGTGGGATAAACACAGAGACCATTAAACAAAGCCCTAGCCACGTCGTCTAGTTCACTACTCATTCCTACTTCACCCTTCAAGGCCTGTGGGTTAAACACAGAGACCATTAAACAAAGCCCTAGCCACGTCGTCTAGTTCACTACTCATTCCTACTTCACCCTTCAAGGCCTGTGGGTTAAACACAGAGACCATTAAACAAAGCCCTAGCCACGTCGTCTAGTTCACTACTCATTCCTACTTCACCCTTCAAGGCCTGTGGGTTAAACACAGAGACCATTAAACAAAGCCCTAGCCCTGTCGTCTAGTTCACTACTCATTCCTACTTCACCCTTCAATGCCTGTGGGTTAAACACAGAGACCATTGAACAAAGCCCTAGCCACGTCGTCTAGTTCACTAGTCATTCCTACTTCACCCTTCAAGGCCTGTGGGTTAAACACAGAGACCATTAAACAAAGCCCTAGCCACGTCGTCTAGTTCACTACTCATTCCTACTTCACCCTTCAAGGCCTGTGGGATAAACACAGAGACCATTGAACAAAGCCCTAGCCACGTCGTCTAGTTCACTACTCATTCCTACTTCACCCTTGGCTTCAAGGCCTGTGGGTTAAACACAGAGACCATTGAACAAAGCCCTAGCCACGTCGTCTAGTTCACTACTCATTCCTACTTCACCCTTGGCTTCAAGGCCCGTGGGTTAAACACAGAGACCATTAAACAAAGCCCTAGCCACGTCGTCTAGTTCACTACTCATTCCTACTTCACCCTTGGCTTCAAGGCCCGTGGGTTAAACACAGAGACCATTAAACAAAGCCCTAGCCCTGTCGTCTAGTTCACTACTCATTCCTACTTCACCCTTCAAGGCCCGTGGGTTAAACACAGAGACCATTGAACAAAGCCCTAGCCACGTCGTCTAGTTCACTACTCATTCCTACTTCACCCTTTAAGGCCTGTGGGTTAAACACAGAGACCATTAAACAAAGCCCTAGCCACGTCGTCTAGTTCACTACTCATTCCTACTTCACCCTTCAAGGCCTGTGGGTTAAACACAGAGACCATTGAACAAAGCCCTAGCCACGTCGTCTAGTTCACTACTCATTCCTACTTCACCCTTCAAGGCCTGTGGGTTAAACACAGAGACCATTGAACAAAGCCCTAGCCACGTCGTCTAGTTCACTAATCATTCCTACTTCACCCTTCAAGGCCTGTGGGTTAAACACAGAGACCATTGAACAAAGCCCTAGCCACGTCGTCTAGTTCACTACTCATTCCTACTTCACCCTTCAAGGCCTGTGGGATAAACACAGAGACCATTGAACAAAGCCCTAGCCACGTCGTCTAGTTCACTACTCATTCCTACTTCACCCTTCAAGGCCTGTGGGTTAAACACAGAGACCATTAAACAAAGCCCTAGCCACGTCGTCTAGTTCACTACTCATTCCTACTTCACCCTTCAAGGCCTGTGGGATAAACACAGAGACCATTGAACAAAGCCCTAGCCACGTCGTCTAGTTCACTACTCATTCCTACTTCATGCCCTTCAAGGCCTGTGGGTTAAACACAGAGACCATTAAACCAAGCCCTAGCCACGTCGTCTAGTTTACTACTCATTCCTACTTCACCCTTCAAGGCCTGTGGGTTAAACACAGAGACCATTAAACAAAGCCCTAGCCACGTCGTCTAGTTCACTACTCATTCCTACTTCACCCTTCAAGGCCTGTGGGTTAAACACAGAGACCATTGAACAAAGCCCTAGCCACGTCGTCTAGTTCACTAATCATTCCTACTTCACCCTTCAAGGCCTGTGGGTTAAACACAGAGACCATTGAACAAATCCCTAGCCACGTCGTCTAGTTCACTAATCATTCCTACTTCATGCCCTTCAAGGCCTGTGGGTTAAACACAGAGACCATTAAACCAAGCCCTAGCCACGTCGTCTAGTTCACTACTCATTCCTACTTCACCCTTCAAGGCCTGTGGGATAAACACAGAGACCATTGAACAAAGCCCTAGCCACGTCGTCTAGTTCACTACTCATTCCTACTTCACCCTTCAAGGCCTGTGGGATAAACACAGAGACCATTGAACAAAGCCCTAGCCACGTCGTCTAGTTCACTACTCATTCCTACTTCACCCTTCAAGGCCTGTGGGTTAAACACAGAGACCATTAAACAAAGCCCTAGCCACGTCGTCTAGTTCACTACTCATTCCTACTTCACCCTTCAAGGCCTGTGGGATAAACACAGAGACCATTGAACAAAGCCCTAGCCACGTCGTCTAGTTCACTACTCATTCCTACTTCACCCTTCAAGGCCTGTGGGATAAACACAGAGACCATTGAACAAAGCCCTAGCCACGTCGTCTAGTTCACTACTCATTCCTACTTCACCCTTCAAGGCCTGTGGGTTAAACACAGAGACCATTGAACAAAGCCCTAGCCACGTCGTCTAGTTCACTAATCATTCCTACTTCACCCTTCAAGGCCTGTGGGTTAAACACAGAGACCATTGAACAAAGCCCTAGCCACGTCGTCTAGTTCACTAATCATTCCTACTTCATGCCCTTCAAGGCCTGTGGGTTAAACACAGAGACCATTAAACCAAGCCCTAGCCACGTCGTCTAGTTTACTACTCATTCCTACTTCACCCTTCAAGGCCCGTGGGTTAAACACAGAGACCATTGAACAAATCCCTAGCCACGTCGTCTAGTTCACTAATCATTCCTACTTCACCCTTCAAGGCCTGTGGGTTAAACACAGAGACCATTGAACAAAGCCCTAGCCACGTCGTCTAGTTCACTACTCATTCCTACTTCACCCTTCAAGGCCTGTGGGATAAACACAGAGACCATTGAACAAAGCCCTAGCCACGTCGTCTAGTTCACTACTCATTCCTACTTCACCCTTCAAGGCCTGTGGGTTAAACACAGAGACCATTGAACAAAGCCCTAGCCACGTCGTCTAGTTCACTAATCATTCCTACTTCACCCTTCAAGGCCTGTGGGATAAACACAGAGACCATTGAACAAAGCCCTAGCCACGTCGTCTAGTTCACTACTCATTCCTACTTCACCCTTTAAGGCCTGTGGGATAAACACAGAGACCATTGAACAAAGCCCTAGCCACGTCGTCTAGTTCACTACTCATTCCTACTTCACCCTTCAAGGCCTGTGGGTTAAACACAGAGACCATTGAGAAGAAAAAGTCTGGATTAATGGAAGAGAATCAAACAACTATTTAAATTTTTTTTCCCTACGCCTAATATCATTAGGCCACCAACAAAACGTACGTGTCACAAACAATTTGCAATGAAGAATATTTGAAGAAAGGGAAATAGGGCTTCAATTTCATTTTGCAGATGGCTATAATTTACAAATCAACAAAATCAGAATCTTGACAAAACCCAGGACTTCTATTTTAAGCTACATTATAGAGCATCAAACAGAAAATGCTTGTTTGATACAAGTCGATAATTTAATTACACGTACTGTGATTAAGTTGTTACCCTATTACAAGCGGAATCGTGTCCAAGTGACGATCTGAATCACAAAACAAATATTCCTTGTATTTCAGTCTACAGTTTTTGATTTTAAACTATTACCCAAACCTAATATCTTGAGCATAACCTAATTTACTTGAGTAAAACTGTCCAGCTAGCTAAATTGATTAATAGTTAGTAGATTTTTTTCTTTCTATGTTGCACATTTCTTTTAAATTAAACCTTAAACTTAGAACACAGAAAAGCTTGAAGGTAGGATACACCATTGGTAATTGCTTGAATTATAATGAATGGGTGGATTTGGGGGGTTGTATTTTATAGTAAATATCGTTAAACTGACCGGTCTGAAGTTTTACCATCATGGATGCTGAGAAAAGTAAGAAAAACGACGTTCGTTTTCAACCGGCGTTGGGCAGTGATTCTTATGTTGTTCTTGTTTTGTTTTTTTCAATTCAAGTTTTCGGAACAATTACTTGATATCTAGCGCAATCATTTTATTGGATGCCTAAAATCCTTATTTACCTTCAAATAAGTAAGATATTTATTAATATTTTGGCAGTAATTTTTTGATATCTGCAAATGATTTATCCTACCTTTTAGAAAGTGTGATCGTTGAAATATTTTGTTCAATGTTTATTTTGTTTTTAATCTAATGTAGTCAAACGTTATCAGATTAGTTGTTGTGCCCTGTACTTTTGAGAAGTTGGATGCTTAAAAAAAGCACAAATAGCAAATGATCCTGTGGTCTTGTAGTTGAACAAAAATATATACAATTTTTTTTTTTTACAGATAAACCCAAAGATTGGGCCCAAATACAATCTAAGATACACAAATAGAAAACAAATATGCAAATAGAACAAAGAAGAAAAAAAATAGAGATAATACAAAGAATAACGCTTGACTTACCCTTTGGAGTTCCATGAGAGACTTAGCCATACGTGCAATAAGTCGATTGAATCGTTCCAACTCCTGTAGGAGAACCACGGTGGTTGGCGTGACCTCCAAACCGTACTTCTTACGAATCTTATCCAATTCAAACTGTTGAGGTAGCTTAGCTTGGATGTCCAAGGCGATGTTAGCAATAAAGTCTTCGCGACTGATTCCTGCCCCAGACTCGCCTAGGGGGAATAAACACATTAAATTGTACTCAATTTCTTACAGTTTATATGAGCGGTAATTTCATAAAAGTGGTTTTTAACAAGTTCACGGCGGGATTATTTTGACATTGACTTGACCCAGACGAGGGATTGTTTTCCACGAAACTCGACCCGAGACGGGTTTAGGGTGGCATCTGTGGGAAGCACACCCTGATATTTTAGGCCTCGCTTGCTGCTAAATTGGTAACTAACAGATACTTCCGGCCTTGCTCGTGACGTACTTATTCATAATTATAATTAAATTATAAATAATTCAATTTGTAATGACATTTAAGAAATGACATTTCCAAAGAAAAAAACCCACTGTACACAATGCTAGGAAAATGTTATTCAATATTAGATTTTGCCCCTGACTGACGTGTACTTATACTGTATATTCAGTGTTGTCAAAACAAATTTTTACAGAAAAACAATCACCGACTCAAACCCACGATCTCCTACTTTGTAGAATTCCTCGGAACAGTGTATACAGTGAAAATGGACATCGTGAATTCACAACTCCTAACGCAAATTCCATCTAAGGAAAATTGACATCTGTGTTTATTTTAAACAGTTCGCGCTGAGAATATTTTAACATCACCGAGCCGAGGTGTGGGATTATTTTTAATGAAACTCGATCTGAGGCGGGTTCAGGCCGATGGTACCGGGAAGCATATCCACGCATTTCCGGCCTTGTTTGCTGCTGACAGACATTTCCGGCCTTGCTCGTGACATGTTTATGCGACATCCGTTTTGAATCTAGGGAAAACTTTGCGTGTATATACGTTGTCCAGCACGAACTGGTTAAGAGTTTGAATGAGTGCTTCGTTACCGGTCTGTGGTTGTAATTCCACCAGCTGTGACCACATATCCCTGGCTGCTTGAGTGTAGTAATTGATCTCGGCGTTAGGATGAAGACCAAATACCTCGGGGGTGTTAGCTAACGGTAGTTGCTCTATCGCCTCTGGAATAAAAAAAATTGCAATTCAAAACAACCAATAAACAAGTGCCCTAAAGTTCAAATATAAAGTATACAAACTATTATATAAATGTATGATTGGTCAAGCACCTGTGTGTGTGTGAGGATCAGTGAATATACCAACTCAGAGTCTATTTAATTCACCCACAAGGCGGAATAAACAAACATCAAAAGGAACAGCAAAAATACCATTAAGGCAAGACACCCAATTTATCGGTTGAGTGAAATTTCAATCAAGTAAATGCCAGAGGCACAAGGATGTAAATTACTATTAGCGCACGTCAAGAGTCAGGGAGTCATAAGTAAAATGAATGGCTATGACTAGAGGTTTATATTAAATTACAAGGACGTTGTATTTAAATAATTACTATTAGCGCACGTCAAGAGTCAGGGAGTCATAAGTAAATTGAATGGCTATGACTAGAGGTTTATATTAAATTACATCATGTGTATAACTCAATTTTGACAAGACACTAGGAGAGATGATTACACACACCATAGGAGACGAATAATGTGATGAGTTTAAGGTCGGTTTCCCTTTCGTAACCATTTAAAGGTAGGATACACCATTTGCAGATATCAAAAATAAATATCTTACTCATTTGAAAGTAAATGTAGATTCTAGGCATCCAGCAAAATGATTATGCTAGATATCCTGTAATTATTCCGGAAAATAAAATTTTCTAATTAAAGATTTGCGATCGCCGGACGGCGATCGCGAAAAAACAAAGATAACATAAGAATAACTGCTAGATGCCGGTTGAAAAAAAACCGTTGTTTTTCGTGCTTTTCTCGGCATCCATGATTGTAAAACTTCGGACAGCTCAGTTAAACAATATTTACTATAAAATACAACCCCCCAAATCTACTCATTCATGATAATTCAAGCAATGACCAATGGTGTATACTACCTTTAATACAATTGATACGTGTAGTGGCCAGGGATTACTGACATAGATTAAAGGAATGCATCGTGCTTGGGTGAATTTTGTTGACATCGGATGGGACAACTAATTTTGTCTAGTGAGATTTGGACTGGTATTGTTTAAAGTGCAGTCATATTGCACCAGTTATTCAATATCTGAATAACGGGTGAATTTAACTTCATAAGTCTACCTGAAGGTACGATACACCAATGGCAGATATAAAAAAAGATTACTACCGAATTATTAAGAAATATTTTACTTACTTGAAAGTAAAAAATGATTCAAGGCATCCAGCAAAATGATTGCGCTAGATATCCTAGCAATTTTTTGTTTACGATTGCGGAAAAAACAAGAACAACAGCCCGATGACGGTTGAAAACAAACATCGCTTTTCTCGGCATCCATGATTTTTAAATTTCGGACAGGTCAGTTAAATGATATTTACTATAAAATACAATCCCCCAAATTTAGTATTCCTGATAATTTATGCAATTACCAATGGTGTATCCTACCTTTAATCTGAACCAATTCATTTGCTTTTATAATGACTTCGGTCAAAATACATACATAGTACAGCTCTGCAGAGAAAATAACTTATATCAATAACTGTCACCAAATCAATAAACTAATTAATCATATCTGAATATAAAATATTGTTGCAATTGTTTTTATTTTCATTCATTTGTTTATGTTTACTAGTTATTAGTAAATTATATAATTTAAAAGGAAAAATCCTAATTATTAACAAAATAAAGTTTAAATACCAGACTCTGAAACAGAAATATAAATCAATTGTACGTACGGACGTAGTTATCCTTTGGCCCGATCTCCGCGATGCAATAATCCACCTCTTTGTTGCAGTAGAAATGAAACGGTTGGAACGTGTCGAAGATAAAGTCTCCCATGTACTCATCCATGTAGGTGTTTAAGACACGACGGTCAAAGTTATCGATGGCTCGACCTCCGTACATCACCTGGGGGTAAGAAGATCATGCTTTACTTAGTTGATTGCCTGGGTACATGGAACTGGTCTTTTTGGGCTTAATAACAACTCGATTCCGTAAATGTAGACGTACATGTTAACCACTTTAATTATCTGCTGTTGGAAAAGAAAATGTGATACATCACTCAAATGTAGAAGATTAAACTATTTTACCTCTCCAATCAGATACTTGAGACTTCTCCAAGGAATCTTAGAGTCTCCCTGCTCAAAGGTCTTAGTCAAGTAGGTCTGCAGGATATCCATGCACACGCGGAAGTCTGACTCGTTGAAATCGTAGGATACATTCCAGCCAATCTTGCCGTATTTACGACGTTCCTGAACCACTGCATGGAAGAATGCTAAGACGAAGACCAGAGGCTTGAAGGCAGTGTGGGGGCAGTCTTCTAGCACCTGGGCTGAGATCTTGTGGTAGCTACTGCGAAGGTTAAGCTTCAGGCCATTTGGAGGCTCTGTTACTACCTGAAGAATTAAGATAGAAGAGGGAAGGGGGATGGAGGAACTTGTTCACTTGAAGATGCTGAGGAGAGTGTCCTACTGGTTAAGATTAGTAAATCAGGGTCAGGGGTTGGAATCCAGCTATCAGTCATATTGTGTCCTTGGGCAAGCTACTTCACCTGCTTGCCTCTCTTTATCCAGGAGTATCAAGCCTGGGTGATCTCAGGCCAGAGATAAAACCGTTGTGTGTTTAGCAGCCCAATCAAACTGGCCTTGAAAACAGTCTAGAAAATCCTACGCCTAAACCTTGATATTTATAATTACATTCTTTGCGGAAATACCATGCTTAAAATCCGCGGAAATGTAAAACTGCATCTTAGTCTTTGCCCAAAATTAATTGGCTATGGCCAGCTGTACCACACATAGCTATAAATAGTGGCTGTGGCTACAGCCACTTCACATAGACACGTGTGTAATTTTAGGCCGTAGCCAGGTAACTCTCCATCACCATCAGCTTACCTTGAGTGATCTTTGCAGGATACCGATAGGAAAAGCCGGTGTAGGATCAGTAGTCAGCCATAGTCTGAAATCTGGATGTGGCTTAGTGATCTTCTCCAATGCTTTCTCCAAGTCACGTAGCCACTTTGCCAACAGGTGACAGTTTTGTAACATGAGCCACTGGCCGCGGGCTATGGCTGTCTCTAGGAGTTGCAAGGCAACCTGAGATTATAAATTATAAGAGTATTTACAAATAATGGTCTTTATAGGCAAAATGTTACATCAGGAATATATGTCACACTAGATTTGTCCACATGACGTAAATATAAGTCATTAATAGGAAAGACAAGGCCGACCTTCACAAAAACAAAAACTATGCAGTTCAGATAAACAGGCAAATTAAGATAAACTGTACAAAATGTGTAGGCATCATTGTAATGTGAGAATCTGATACCCTTTAACAATGACTCGACATCAGTAATCTTGATCATATTTTTACCTTTTCCTGACCCTGTCCCATTGACAAAAACTTCAACTTGTTGCCTCCAAACCCAGACCTCTCAGCAAGCTTGGTCAGATCACTCGCCGGGTCTGAGCCGGGACTCAGGATAAAGACGATCGGAGAGAATGGAGTACTCTGCTCAAAGATGGACTCGAAGCTGATGACAGGAGGAGTGACATACTTCTCACCCATGCGGGAGGTAACGTAATCAGTGACAGCGCGGTAGACACGGTCGATGCGGAAACAGCGGAGGAGAAGAAGTTTCTGGAACTCAGAGAGAGAGTCTGAGTATTTGCCTGGGAGAGGACTCTGTTCTGGAGTGTCCAAATCGTACCACTACATACAGAGGAGAAACAATTATTTTAACGGCATAATGTAAACTATTATTAAGGCAATAGAGAATGAGGGCTTTCAGAGATATTTACACTATACTTTGTGACACTAGTCAACACAAAAGATTATTCTAATCGCCAAAAGATTTGTGTCTCACTGCTCTCCATGTAGTTCCATTTTTCTCCACATCGTCCGGTAGCGTAGCGAAGACGTTAGCGATCTGAGTACACTTGATGATATCCTCCCAGCCTTGTTCGGGGATCCACATATGAGGTCTAGTACGACGACTCTTCTCTAAAGACAAGTTGCCCTTGATGAAGAAGTCTAACTCTTCCTGTGGTAGATGGTCTTCGCTCTGCTCAAGCTTGATGGTCATCTGGAAGGAGAACAGCAGCTTGTGCTTCTCAAATAACCCTGTGAAAAGAGAATAGCACTCTCATTCAGTTCAATCAGTTAAATAGCCTAGAGAGAGAGAGATGGACAGCCATAATATTATGTGTTTAGCAATTTCCTCAGAAGGGTGGCCGAGTGATTAGGGTTTGTGACTCACAATCACAGGGTCAGGGGTTCGAATCCAGGCACTGGTCATAATTTGTGTCCTTGGGCAAGCCGCTTCACCCCAAGTTTCCTCTCTCCGGCCATGAGAAAAGATAGGTACCCACATTAGCTGGGGAGTAACTTGTAATGGACTGGCATCCAATCCAGGGGAATAGAAACATTCTCAGCGGTTTCATACTGCTGAAACTAAAGGGCCATATTGACTTTGTTACTTTATTTTATTTTACTTAGCCAATATCTGTGCCTTGAAAGCACTTTTTGTTAACAGTTACCTGTGCAGGCGTAGTTGTAGATGTTATGCGTCAGTGTATCCATGATGTTCCTGAGTCGCTTGACCAGGATGGAGTCTGGTAGACTCTTCTTTAGTGAGAGCTGGAAGACGCCAAGGAACGATGCCAAGGAGTACTGGTACATGGTGTTAATGAGGGCCATCTCAGACAGAACGAAGAAAAGAATAGCGCCACGTTTGGCAGCTGGACGGTAACCATCTCGTAGCTTGTCGATGTCGATGGCAGTCTTAGCGGCCAGTTTTAGTTTTTCTGCAACCTAGGAGAGAGGAAATCAAGATTACGTTTAGTGAAGAGATTAGCGCAATGTTTGGCAGATTAGGTACCACAAGATTAGATTTATTCAATAGAATGGCAGGATGGACCGTAATTTGGCTATCTTAGACAAAAGACAGAAAGAAAGAAAAAACAGGTAAACTTTCTTGAAATAAAAACTTGTTTTTTTTAACTGAAACTTATTATAAGGTGAGGGGAAGTGTTTTCTTCCAACCAAAGACAGGTCTGGTGTCCATCTCACCTCTGTAGCTTTAGACTTTGTTTCTTCTAGCGTCTGTACCAGTTCCACATTATCCAGCATGTTACCAGTCGATGTAGCCAGCTCACGTAGCAGTGAATCTTCAAGATCCTTCAGAAGTCGTTTGTTCTCGCTAGTCTCTTGAATCAGTCGTTCTCGTTGCTCCTCCAGCTCCTTGCGTTCAAAACCGACGATGACACTAAGAAGCTGGTCTTCAAGACCCTGATGAAAGGATTTCAATAAGAAAATGTTTAAGCTTTGTGGGAAATAATGTCTGCATGAGAATCGGAAACTGAACACCGTCTGACTAAACAGATGAGGTGCGGCAGGACAAAACTAGAGACAATACGCGGCCAGTTTTCATTGCTGCTGCTTAAAATGTTATGGAATTTACACAATATGAAATTTACCTGGGGCAAATTTGCTAAGCACAACAAAATTGCTAAGCATGAACATTCTTCAATAGCAAAAACAGGGTAGAAACCAAATTTTGAGGTGATACTGTTTGTAACATGGAGTTTTGGCTGGAAACCTATTTTTACTGAGCAAGACTTTTTTTGTGCTAAGCAAATTTGTGTGCTTAGCAGCTTCATATACAATTGGCCTCTGGTCTTACCTTGAGTGTAACAGTGTAGTTGATAACCATAGCCTTGCCAAACACCGCTGGGGTATACTTAGGATTAGCCAGCTTGGTGTTGAGGTACAGACGAAAGTTGGGATCATAGTCCACTTCCTTGTCTCCAAGGATGATGAACTCACGACCTGCTACGCCTAGAAAGGAAGAGGACCACAATAAATGAAAGATTTCCAGGATGTTATGTTTCATCATGATCATTTTTGAAGTGTTGAAAAACTTAATTTTAAGTGAGTGAGTTTAGGGTTTAACGCCGTGCCGGCATCAGTGGCCATATTCACGGCGGGAATGAGTACAAATATAAGACAATAGGTAGTAATAAAAAACAATCAAGTGAACTTTGGAGAATATAAAAACTTGGAGTCGGAAGGAACAATTATCACAAAGGAAAAGAATGAGAACGTTTCAAAAGAAGAAAGAACTATTGTATAGAAGTGTAACGATAGACTGATTCTAGGCAGTTTCCAGGAGAATCCCGTGGAAGGCGGGCCACAAAGGATTCTCCAGACACACGGCACCCTGTCTAAATGCAAGAACCTAATTTTAAAATAGCGCTTGTGTGTTTGATGTTGTTTATTCAAATCTACATATTTATACAAACAGATGGGAAACCCATGCTAAATGATATGCTAATTCCTATAACAACTATTAATAAAGACAGAATGCTCTAAATCTTTGTTGCTATTTTTATTACCTTTGATGTTTTTCTCCAAGACGTTATCGATGACAGGATCGATGTATTCATCAACATCTTGGAATAGGAACGGGAAGCCATACTTGATGGCAAGCTCTAACTGCTTCAAGAAGTCAGGATCATTAAAGGTACAGACCTAAGAAAAAAACACAAATCATAGAACAAAGATCAGAAAAAGAAAAAAAATAATAATCAATAATAATCAATTCCTTTCAGGAATGATACCAAGAATTCTTGTAAGAGTACAACGCAATGTAATCTGAAAGTTCGAAAAAACTAAGAGTAAAAAAAAGACAAAAATCTAACGCAAACTTCTGTTTTTGAAGAAAAAAAACCCAGAACCAAGTAGGAACTTGAGGTTCCAAGCTGAGACCGTGACCCGTGAATAGTCTGGTACCTTGAGGTTGTTGTGTTCTTCCTTTCTCTTAATCCAATTCAAGGCCTGCTGCTGGGGATCAATACACAATGGGAAGCGACTGGCTCTGGTAGTCAGGATACCATTCTGGACTGATAGCTCGTCTGGTGGCAAGCCCTCAGATCCCCACCTAGAGATAAATGACAGGTTATAGGAAGTGACAAATCAGTCCAGTCTTGAATTATCAAGATATGTAACATAGAAGTATAAATGTAGACAATTTAAAAATGCAGACCAAACTTGGGTATGAAAGCTAGAAAGTAAAAAGCCGGTTACTTTAACTGTGGTTACTCCCTTATTCCCCCTGCCCCCCATCTTTGATACAGTTTAAAAGAAACTAATACCTCTTTTGGTATAAAATAGGACCCCTTCTCTCTGCCTAAGAACAAATTACAACACTTGAATTTTTCAGATAAAACCAAGATGCCAAAATGACCACTCACTTGCTGATCTCTACCTCATCCGTTAGGAGGTTTTCCAGTCTGAAGGGTTGGCTGAGAGGGATTTCTCGCTCCAAAACATCGTCCTGCCAATCTTTGTAGATCATCTCGTTCCGGAAATCCCACGTGAAGGCTCCGACGTAACTCAAGAAAGCTGAGGCGATGAGACAGTCACCAAGGAG
The DNA here is from genome assembly GCA_037893245.1 of Crossaster papposus. Lineage (NCBI taxonomy): Eukaryota > Metazoa > Echinodermata > Asteroidea > Velatida > Solasteridae > Crossaster > Crossaster papposus. The sequence goes on along the minus strand of JBAIAA010000072.1, from coordinate 1,901,587 downwards.
ACGGACACGACGCTGGCGTAACTCCTCCAAGTCCTTCGTCCATCTGAGAAGGAGGATAATGATTAGATTATTAGGTTTTTGCTTGGCAAAGAAATCATTTTGAACCAAGCTGAGACAACTTGTACAAGAGATCTAACCTGATGTTTTCAGAGCCCAGACCAGAGATGAGCTTATCTGCGGCAATCAGGCGACGTTCCATGATCTCAGCTTCTTCTTGTAGCTGTTGTTTCTCCGTGATGGCCGCCTCGTAGCGCTGACTGAGATTGGACAGCTCATCCTCCAGAGATTTGACTTCGTTGGTGATACGGTCCAGGTCTCGCTTGGATTGATAGAAGGTACGCTCAAGACGAGCCACCTGATGGAGAACAGACAAACATTTGGGGGGAATATCAGAATAGAAAATTGAGGAATGAGAGATGATTTCAAACGGTTTAGGACTCGAGTTGTGATATTAAGTCCTGACAAAACTACCACATTCATTTTTTAGCTGTCACATGCAAGTTCCATTATTAATTGTATTGCACTTGAAGTAAGTGCAGACAATGTTTAACGTCTGCCCATATTTTACACTTTGTAGTCGAAGGTTCACATCCATTAACTGGACATGTGCCTTGTCCTCAGGCGAACCACTAAGCCCAACTCGCTTCTTTCTATTTAAAGAGTGAAAATTAAACAAGAGATATGCGATACAAAATTGCCGCTTATATAGCGCTTTCCATCGTATCAACGATCTCAAAGCGCTTACATTTATTACCCCGTTCATCAGACCCTGGACCACGTGGCAGCCGATATCAGGGCTCAATCTGTCTCAACCCTTACAGGTACCCATTTATACTCCTGGGTGGAGAGAGGCAATTGTAGTTAGGTGTCATCTTGCCCAAGAACACTAACATGTTTGCAGCTGAGTTTAATAACTTTCTTGATTTAAAAAGAACTAGAGGTGAAAAATTATTTCCTTTCATTTGTACGATTACTTTCTGCAATCTTAATGAACTTTTGATAAAACTTTAATTTTTTCATTTTCTTGGAACAAGTGTTAAAGATGTTCTAGTCTGATAAACTTCAATCACTTCCCTGGGCTTTTTAGAGATTAACATTAAACAGTATTATTTTCTACCTTTTCTCGTTTAGGTTTAATATCCTTTGCCACAAAGCAGTAGCCCATGACAGCCACTACAAACTTGAAGAGACCCGCTCCGGCACGAGACACCGTCTTCATTTCATCTGGTGTGGTGTCCATGTCCTTTAAGAAACCTCTCACTGTCTTCACCTGTCAAGAGAAAGGATTTTGTTTAGGATCTAGAAGAATTGTACCTTTTTTGGACCCGGACTCGTAAACACTCGGTATTCGCAAACATTTCATTCAACTTTCGATTTTTACACAGGCAGATTTCAGTCCTACTGACCTGTGTTTGTCCAATGCTATCTACATCCATCTCTGTTAGCGATTTCAAGAAGTTTGCCTCGGCCATCATTCCTTTGGCTGATTTCCAAGACACTTCTCGGATTCCTCTCAACACTACGATGCATTCACACACCATCTGTACAAGCTTAGGGGGCTTGGCAAAAGCCCTGACAGAAAAAAACCCCCAAGAATCATAAGTCATTTGTTGTATAATTAAGGTGTACAAATTGTAAGTACGTTGTTTAGGGGAAGAAACTAGAGTTTCCTTGGTTCTCTTCAGAATCCCACTTACTCATAAAAAACATTGTCTCATGGGGCTACTGCAAATCTTTATTTTCTTACAATCGTGGCCATGCAAACCATTAAATCTTAACTCAATTTTGTTCTAAAAACAGTTTTGAGGGGAGTCATGTTGGCGTATCGGTTCTTTCCTCGCCTTCAACTGCTGTGACCCGAGTTCGAATCCGGCCTGGGCCAATATGTCGATTGAGTTTTCAGTCTCTGCCTGATTCCGTAGGTTGTCCCTCAGGATATTATTCTGGGGATGTCCTCCCACCTTTCCTCCTAAAACTGTACCTTCTTCTCATTATCTTCTCTCTACAGGTTTCTTCCAGCTTTTGAGGGATTCTTAGTTTCATTACCAGAAAGAATTAATAATAATAATAATTATAATATTAAATTAATCTCCACTCCACATACAATTCCAACGTCCAATTGCTAGCGATTTTTTTTGCTAGGTGTTGTTATACTAACCTGATCTCAGTGACGTCTGATTTATCCAGATCCTGTAGAGCAATGCGGGCTGCCTCCAGGGCGGGTAAGGCTTCAGCCAAAGACTCCTCTGCATCTTTCTGTACAGCAAGATGAAGAGGTTAACAATAATTCTCAGATACCAACCTTACTCACTGTAGAACAAAGCTTGTTATACATCGCCCGAAATCCACAGATATTATTCTTACTTATAGTACAACAAAGTTTATACAATACCACAGCAAATCTGACAGGTGGGTCATATATCATTGTGTAATTTTGTAGCAACCAAAAATGCATTTTTGTTAAGGATAAACAAACAGACATAACTTTTTTACTGCATGGAAACTACCGCTGCTGCATAAAATACCACAGGAAATGTGCTCTTAATTTTCAGCAAACACAGCCATTTATTTCTGACCTTTTCAACGGAGATAACAACGCTCTGTACTTCAATCTCTTTACTCTTTCCTTGAGCAGCTTGTTTCTTCTCCGTTGCCTTGCCAGTACGTGTTGAGATCTCGCCAAGGAGGATCTCGCAAGCTTCTGTCTTCTCTGTCACAGCAACCTTCTGGACGGCCAGTTTCTCGTTGAGTTCGTTCAGTTGCACGCTGGCTTCTGCGAGTTTAGCCATACCGCCTTCCAGACGCTTGCACTGAAACCAGTAGAGGACACTAACATTTAACAAATGTGCCATTCTTAATTCGGCTACAAGCCCCACCTAATTTGGTGTGTGTCCATTTCTCACAGGGCTTGTGACCAAGTTTGATTCATAGAGACATTTTATAAGTAAAATCTTGAGGTGTGAGTTTGTGGGTAGAGTTTATGATTCATGAAAGGACTTGAACCAAGTACCAGTCGTATGCTGTACTGTTGGCTAATATTGCCAAATATTCAAATATTCAAATTTTCTCCCCCCCCAAAAAATATCATTTTTAGATTACGGCAGTATTTTCTTTAGAAAGACCAATAGTTTTACCTGAGACAGAATGTATTCATCCTTGACGTCCAACAGCTTGAGATAGGAGTTGATAAAATCCAAATAGTTCTTGGGAGTCACGTAGTTGCTGCGTCGAAGCTTCTGCTGAAAACTAGTGCTGTGTTCACCGACTGACTGATGCACAAAGACGACATGTTTGACCACTGTATCACGGTGATCCTCTGGAATACTCTTGATCTGTTGATTGTAACAAAGTGATTGTTATGAATGAAAAAATACTTCTGTACCTTTAGAAAGCTCAGTTATGTTTCTTTTACTTCTGTTTTATTGTTGTTATTATTATTATAATTCTGGTATAGAAACCAAGGAATCCTCAAGAGTGCCCTAGAGGCACTGTAAGCTGGCAAGCCTGAAATAACCGGTAGAGAAGACAGTGACAGGAATTACAGTTTAACCAGTTCGCGCCGGGATTATTTTAACATCGCCGAGCCCACGGGCGGGATTATTTTTAACGAAACTCGAACCGAAGCGGGTTCAGGCTGATCGTGCCGGGAAGCACACCCACGCACTTCCGGCCTTGCTCGCTGCTGACATACGTTTCCGAACTTGAACTTGGCGTGTTTATGCGTCATCCGTTTTGAATTTGGGAAAATTTTTGCGTTTATATACGTCATCCGGCGCGAACTGGTTAAGAGGTGGAATGAAAACCACATAAGAATATTCTAAAAGAAAACCAACAGAATCTAACAGGGATTGAATACCCGATCCACATATGGATTAGGCCAGGAATCAAACCCGAGCCACAGCGGTAGAAGGCAAGGAAATTAATGCGCCAACCTGACTCCCTGACTTTTTTTCGTGACTTACATCTTCATGTCCCAGGAACACAGAAGCCACAGCAGTCAACGCCTGTACCGGCCACGGCATGTACCAATCAATACTGCAGTTATTAACCAATCCAGGAAAGTTACGACATCGTGTACGTAGCGTGTCACCAACAGGTGACATGGCTAGGACAATGTGCAGATTATTGGCACACTTGTTGATGAAGTATTGCCAGATACTCTCACGAGTTGGCGGACAGCCTGCCTTCGTAGCTTCATTCCTCATCTAGGAAAAGATTCAACATTCAAATATTAAATTCCATTTTCTTTTGTGCAGTTTTTCATAATTTATTCTGTAAACAAAGTAAAGTATAATTTGCTTTTAATAATTTATTATTTAATTTGATTTAAACAAATTAATATATGGGATGACACAGGCTAAAATTCCTTAGAACTAGAACAAAACCTGACCAGACTTGTTGACTGACTTATAATGGACTTCTGTCTTAGACATTACTCACCTGACCAACGATAGCTTCCTTCTCATCATCAGGGAAGAGAGCAGGTACCATCCCTGACGTCAGCATGTTATTGATGAGCTCTAGGAAGCCCTCCTGAGCAACGTGCTGATCTGTGAACAGGAAGACGGTTCGTTTCTGCTCGATGCCAAGCTTGTTGTACAGGATCTTGAGGTCATCACGGAAGTTGTTCTCGTCATAACCCCGACTTAGTTGAATCTCAAAGACCTCACAGCCGGCGGCGAAGGAAGCCAGGCGTGTCAGGCTCTGCTTGCCGCTACCACCTGCAAAGGGGGAGAAGAGATTTTTGATTTCAGATCAGGGACTAAGCTCCTAGGCACAAAAAAAGAATTACTTAGTACAAAACAGTCCTCCTCAGTAAAAAGAATAGTTATACCAGACAAAACTCCATGTCCTTTTAAAACTGAGCAAAAACCAACTGACTACCAGTCACAAACAAGATACATCACCTGAACATTTGGTTTACCAAACCACATGTTTCCCAAGTTTGGCAGCTCCTTGAAATTGGCTACACTTGATTATAAGCCAAAATCAATTTGCATATGCGAATTAGACTCACCGACACCGACCAATAGGGCATGACCTCTGTCCATACGGATGACCCTATGAATCCGGGTCAAGTGATCCAAAGCATCTTCAAAGAGAACCAGGTTCATGGGTGTCTTGTTATCATTGTACTCCTCAAGAATCTGGAGAAAAGTCACAAAAGATTACGGCAATGTGGGTTACAGTCAGTCATCAACATTTTTCAACGATTTTTCCTCAGAATGATTAAAATGACAGAACTTTTTTTAAATCAAGTAGCCTATATTTTCAGGTACAGCACTCAAGTTGTACGATCGACTGGTCTAGAAACGTCTATTTACCTGTAACCATTACCAATGTGCAAGTAGTATACCAACTTATTATATAGTATAATAATATAATATAATAATAATAACTTAACATATAATTTGCCTAAAGTCCTGTAGTTGGACAAATCTTGCTGGGTTTTAAATAACAACTCCCCCACTATAATAACCACGCCTGACCAATGACACAATAATAGCTGTTCATCAACTGGTTTAAAATAAAGAATTCTAACTCTGAATACCTCTTGGAATAGAGCCTTAGCTGCCTCGTAGTCCTGTATGTCTTCATACAATCTAGCTTCACCTGCCTCTAACGCAGTGCGATAGTCACCAAAGAGTAACGGCTCACGGACGGCGTTCTCTACATGGTCTCTAAAATGCTCCTCAATCACTGATTTCATGTGACCCTGTCAGACAAATTACCGTGATACTGTTATAATTTGCAAGCAATATCTGTTAAAAGACTATTACAGATATCATATTTTCAAAATTCAATGAAAGATATTCACTTTAAACAAAGTTACTGGGAAGTAAAGAGGAGGGCTTCAGCAAAGCAACTAAGATTGGCACAGCGGTTCTTTCCTTGCCTTTCACCGCTGTGACACGGGTTTAAATCCCGGCTGGGAGTCAGGTTGGCGCAGCGGTTCTTTCCTCGACTTCCACCATTATGACTCGGGTTTATATTCCACCTAGGCCAATATGTCGATTTGGTTTATGTCCCTGCCTGACTCTGTGGGTTTTCCCCAGGATATTCTGGGCATACCTGCACTAACCTGTACAAGCGTTTTGTCTTCCTTGTTAGTCAATCGATCAAAGAATACTCGCAGACATTCGTTACGCCAGACACGCACAAACAGTGACACGTTGGTGAAGCGGTCCGGAGTGGTCTGTAGTAAACCCTGCGCCACGCGGGACAAATCCCTCAGGTTGAAGATATAGTGGAACTTGGAGGGTGTCGGAGGGAGGTCGTTGACGATGACCTTATAGAGGTCTAAGGTACCCTGGATAATCTTATCAGCTACTTTTTGGATGCTATCGTCAAACGGTTGGACGTGACCAGAGAGGATAGACGTGTAGATGTGCTTGAGAGAAGCGTCTGAGGGGAAGGTGATGTTGAAGGTGCAGAAGAGAGAGATGAAACGAGGATCGACCTCGTTACGACCTCCGCCAGCCTGATGGAAAGATGGGAGAAATGAATCACAAGGAGCTATTAGGAACATGACTAGGGGGTCTCCGACTCAATAAGTGACTCTGAAATTAGAAATAGCATCAAGCCGGTGGAGGTCGACCTTGTTACGACCTCCGCCAGCCTGATGGAAAGAGGGGGGGGGGGGAAATGAATCAAAAGGAGCTAAGGAGTATATGACTAGAAGTTGTACGACTCTATAAGTTGCTCAAAATTAGAAATAGCAAATTAGAAATAGCAAGATTTGTGATACCCTATTTGGTTCAATTTATTTAATAATGGTAGACTTACTTTTCCCATAGATGCAATAAAGCCAATGTCTCGGATGTATTTAAGGATCAGATCTTTGCCTCGGTCATACATCCCGCCTCGTTCTAGAAGCAGCTTCAGTAAAGCAATGGGCTGCTGGGTGCCATACACATCAACCTGAGGGGAACAGACCATTGGCAGTCTTTTACTGAAAGCTACATTGCCTTTTAATTGTATAAATCTTTTAAATAAATCTGAACGTGCTGCAGGCAATAACAAAATCATTTGAAATCTTTACGAATATTTAAAGTTAGCTTGGTCATACTCAATACGAGAGTTCAAGACCCATTTTGTTTGGTAACTTTATCGCAAGTTACACAATTAAAATTTACAAAAGCTGAAAAAATTTAACATTGGAAAAACTTGTGTGAACTGTCAAATTGGCTAAGTATCACCATCTGCATGAAGTATTAATATTTTGCACTTGGTAGCCTTTAGGTTATTTGTTGTGTATCAATTTACATTGCTTTGGTAAGTTCCTACCTGAGGCATGTTCATATCATCCATGAAAACTAGCAAGCGTCTACCAGGAGGTGGACCGTAGGTGTCTTTGGTACGCTTCTCAACGTTGGCTTCAAGATTCCGTTGGACATCCATGGAGGTGGTACGAGAGGAGAAGTTGATGTTGAGAATCAACTGACATAGAAAAACATCTCAAGGTATTAAAAAGTCAGTTGGATTTAGAACACAGTAACATGAAAAAATACTTCCTCGGGTTTGGTTGCTTAAGATCAGTGAATTCCAAAAGTTGTTTGTTAAGCAGAAAATATTGCTAAGTGTATCTGCCGGTTTATCATAGATAAATTAGAACCATGCACAAGGAAGTTGAAGCAATATGCAGCAGAATAAAATATTGATAGGTAAGCAAAACATTAAGTCTATAAAATATACATGAAATGACTAGGAAAAAGGTTTATATATTCTATTTAATATTTGAGTGATCACACAATGCCGTAACTGTCAAAAATTACTGAAAACAGGCACATTTTGCTGAAAGACTACCAATGTTCAGCCCTGTTTAGGAAGAGTGAGTTACAAATTGTCTTAATAACAAAGTGGCGTTATTCTCTTAATACTTTTGTTTTTAAGGTAATTGAACAAATTGACATCTTGAGGATAACGTCTTGTCGTATATTCAACTTACATTAGTCTCTTGGTCAATGTTCCTCAGGAAATCCTGGATAGTAGCTGTCTTAGACGTCCCTGTGTCTCCCACAAACAGTATGGGTTGCTTAGTGTGAACCATGAGTTCTAAGAGCCAGGTGTTACGGACTGTGTCCAGGGTTGGGACCAGAATTTCATAGAACTTCCTCTCTGGGTCATGGACGTACTTGGGTACCAGTCTAGACCATGGAATCCACTGGGGAATTAAGGCAAATCAGGCAACATGAAAAAGTCAGTTATCAAAGATCCAGTGGTTCTTATGTGGTCTTGAACCCTGACAGGGAAACACAGTGCTATTGTTCTTAGGCAAGACACTTTACTACAATTGCTTCTTCCAATGAATGATTATTTACAAATATTGGGAGAAACCAGATTGTGCTGATCTCGAGCTGCTGCAGGTTACCAGCCAAAATATCTGGTGATGCATACTGCTACTGAATGGTTCTCTGCTAATTGCGCTTGCAAATTCAAACAGGAATATTTTCTGTTTTGCAGCTACATGATATTTGCTGAAAATTAATAATGAAGACCGTTCTGCATTGGTGGTTTTGACTACTGTGGCGTTGGTTTTATATCTCCTCTTGTGCCAGTAGGCACGGGAGTATCTAAGTCCAAGTATGGCTTCTGATTGTAACACTGCAATGCTATGGTAAATAGCCATAGCCATAGCCTGTGCCTTACCGTTTGCTTCTCCTGGTCAAAGTAATACTCATAGATAGAATCCAGTTGCCCTGGTAACTCGCCAGGCCCTGCGTCTGTCCCTTCATCAGAGACCGTGCTCATGGAAGCCGTTGTCTTAATGAAGCTATCAAACTTGACTTTGCTCTCCTCAATGAGTGAACCGCCCAAGGACCAGTACACAGCCTGGATGAAGATAGCTTCTAAGACATCCGAACTGCGTTCCTTGGTGACTAAGGCGTCCAGCATCTTACTCAACTGAGTCACCTGGTGGTAGTTAAGAAAACAAAAAATGTATGTCATCCATGTGAAACATTGCAGTGCTGTACAAACACGTTCATATAACATTTTAATCTCTCTGGTGCAAATTTCATCTTATATAAGTTTGGTTTCAGTAAATCGGTCAGTCAGTTAAAGAGGAAAAGGCTGGCTTTTTGGTGCAGTAACAAGCAGGGTATGGACAGAGACATTTTCAACCTACCATGTTGAGATTGGTGAGAGGAATAATCATCTTAAGTTTATCTCCCTGTTTGCCTTCTAAGATGCCCTCTAGGATAAGATCGATGGCTCCTGGCACGTATTTATTGAACAGTCTCATCATGTCTTCCTGTTCCTGCTTAGATTGTCGAGTGTTGATATATTTCTGCCAGAAGGGAAGGTAGCCAAGGTTCTTGGGGTCTACGAAGACCATACCACAGCGAGAGACTGTAGCTGGAGAGGCAAACTGTAGGTCTGAGACCTGGAATGGGATACAAACATCGAAAGTAATCTCAGAAAATTCCTAGTTTTTGAGTAAAATCCATATATCTATTGTGAAATCCTTATGGAAACCTATTCACCAATATAAATAGCCTTGTGAAGATCTATTCACTCCCTTTGTCTCCATTGTATCCAGGTCGCCACAAGGTAACATTTTTGATATCACTCTTTTACCCTTACCTCAAAAAGCAGAGCACAATGCTTCTGCAGCCTGATTCTCTCTCCGTTAGCCAACGTTAGCAGCCTGTTATCATCCATGACTGAGTTCATGTTCTCCACCCACAACGCATCCACATCACCGTCAAAGACAATGTACTTGCGTTCGTTCTTGTCGGTCGGTCGATTGATCTCTCGGAAGATGTTTGAGAGCAGTCCGTCAGTCCAGTCTCGAGTGGTTGGATCTAAGATTCCGTAGAGCTCAATGACACTCATGGCTTTGGGGTTCATAATATACAGCTTGGTTTGGATGCCCAGTCTGTTGGATGAAAGAATTGTGATCGTAGGAGAAAGTAAAGCATCAGATCCAGAAACATTAGCATTTATGCCTCATGGGTTCCAATTTTGGAACTTTAATTTTGCCTTTAGGAGAGGAACAACTAGAGACACAAAGAATGTTGACACTTGAATGGTGAAAACTTGAAGCTTTGCTTGAAGAAAAACTAAACTGAAAGATTTGCAAAAGCACTAAGAGAGGTTTTTGAGGATTTGTTGTGAGTGAGTGAGTGAGTGAGTTTTGGGTTTAACGCCGTACCGGCATCAGTGGCCATATTCACGGCGGGAATGTGTACAAATATAAGACAATAGTTAGTAATAAAAAAAACCAATCAAGTGAACTGTGGAGAATATAAGAACTTGGAGTCAGAAGGAACAATTATCACACTGGAAAAGAATAAGAACGATTCAAAAGAATGAAAAACCATTGTATAGAAGTATAACGATAGACTGATTCTAGGCAGTTTTCCAGGAGAATCCCGTGGAAGGCGGGCCACGGAGGATTCCCCAGACACACGGCACCCTGTCTAAATTTGTCCCGCAAGGCCGGCCGTTTCCCTTGCAGTTTAAGGGTCCGGGCCCCGCCAGTATTTTCACAGGTCCACATACCTCCGGGTGATGAGGGGACAATGGGGATTTGTTGTGAGGCCAGCAGGTACTTGATATCAATTTATACCAGGGTGCATGGCAAACAAAATACTTTAAATTGGAACCAAGGTAAGATTCCAATTGTTTTTGTTTTTTGTTGTTGTTGTTGTTTTTTGTTGTTGTTTTTTTAGTTTATTTTTTTGGGGGGGCGGGAGTAAATTGCATGGGATCTACAGTTCCATGAAGACATCTAATCACTCCTTTTAGAGTTGAATGCAGGAGTACAGCTTACTTTGTCTGTGCTTGAGCCAACGCATTGATGACTACAGTTTTACCACCACCTGTAGGTCCTACAACCATGGTGGTGTGTCTAGTTAGCATTGTTTCATACATCTGGATGACTTTATCAACCTAAACAAACAAACCAACCACAATAAAAACAACAAATTAGAAATAAAACAAAGTATACATTATAGAAATAAATATTCACCCTAAACGGTCGGCCTTTCATATAAATTGAAGGTGAATGCAAATTTGTGACGACACGGCAGGTTTTATCACTGCAAATTTGCAAAAGTTTAACACCTCTTGATCCAGCAAATGTTTTGTGACCTCAAATCAGCTTGGCATTTGGATGAGGCTTTAAGAATATTTTGCCACATGGACCTTAACTCCCCAAACATTTCTGATAGAAAGCATTTCATGTTTACCATACTCTAAATTCTCCATACTTCAATTATGGAATTGGTGAGGCAAGTGTGTTATTGCCCACAGGTGTAGTTGGGGGGGGGGGGGTTATGGATAAGCCTATCAGACTACAAACATGGAGAAAACATTAAACTCCCATCCTCATTATTAGTTACATCCGGTTGTAAGTCCAACATTAATACCTGGTGGTCTAGCTGGATGTAGTTCTGGTCTACTAGGGCTGCCTCTACCGCATCATTGAAGTTGGGGTACCTGACTCTGGGACAGTCTAGGCCAGGAAAGAGATCTGAGATCAGACCCAAGAAGAGAGGTACATCCTCAAAGACAAACTTCGGAAGGTTCATGTCACGTAGGGCTCTCATCAAGACAACATCCTGCACATTAAGGAGAAGGCAATAAAAAGAGGTACACTTAGTGTTCAGAGTGGTTGAAACTTCACAGTTGATGCTTTAAAGTTTAAATGTCACAAATGTGCCAATCTCTGCCAACTCTCCTAGTAGGAAGTCAATATTCAGAGCAATATGTCAAACCCTTTAAAACCCTGCAGGTCAGTTTCAGGTGAAAGGATATGAAGAGTTACAGTAACTGTGTCACACAGAAAGTCACTGCACACACAAAAAACAGCACTGTGGAGAGCAGTGAAGCATGACTGAATCTGCGTGTGAGCTTGATCCTCCTTGAGAGTCATAGCGAGTCTGTACACCAAAAAACAGCACCAGCGAGCAGTGAAGCTTGACTGAATCTGCCTGCTTGCCCTGAACTTTTAAGCTGCAGGCAAGAACTGTACAGAGATTTAAAGTGTTCTCCATACTCCACATCAGACTACCTCAAAAAATTTGAAAGTGTGGGTTAAGCTGTACGGGCAAATTGGTTTTGCAAAATCTGAAGGGTTGTGAATTGCATAAGACTATGATGGTTATTGAACATTAAGATTTGGTTTACCTCTGCCAAATCCGGCGATCCTCTCTTGAGCTCACCGGCCATGACCAAGACCGATTTAAGAGCACGCAGACCAAAGTCATAGTGGTACTGCTTGGATAACTGCTCCTGGGCCAACTTGTACAAGACTGTCATCTTCTTGGCTAGAACCTAGATGCGAAATCATCAATCGAGAGAAACCATCATCAATCAATAAGTTGCTTCTGTATGTTTCTTAATTATGTTCATTACAAAACACAATGTTCGATTTGTCCAACACCAGCAAAACAATTTGAGCCAAACATCGTGGTGTGGCTAAGCACAAATATCTTACTGGACTTTGGGATCAAAGCTAATTTTGTGGAACTTTAACAATTTTCTTAGATCAACATTTTGAAGCCCCTCAACTTTTGAATAAAAAAAAAACCCAACAAAATCAATTTGATCTTTCCATGTATGACCCGACCTACACGAGAGCTTGGCAAACAACTATGCCTTCTCATTACGGTGGCTAAGTAAGTTGTTACCTTGGCCAGGATGAATCCTTCAGAGAACAGCATAATCTCACAGATCTGTCCTAAATCAGGAACAATGACGACCACCGGTCTGAAGAGAGCTTTAACGCTCTCAGGTAGCTCAGTACGTCCCGCGTAGCCAGGATTCATTGTGATGAAGATCCCCATACGATTATCCAACGTAATCTCATTGCCTTCAAACTGAAATAAAAACGGATATATTGGATTCAAACTGGCAAGTCGATATCAGCAAACTTGGTAAAACATCGGCGAGGCATTTGTACTATTAAACAAATGTCTTTGATTCAAATTTTAACAAAATTATTGATTGGCTTACTGAGGTAAGCCAATCAATAATGTTGTTAAAATTTGTGTAAATCACTAAGTATATAGTTACAAAATTCTGTCGTATTTAGTCATAAGCCATGTCCACATTTCGTTTGTCTACAAAATTTACGACTAAATTAGATTTGATTTGGTTTTTTTTACCTGGAATTTCTTGAGGTTGTGAATGAGAGCGTTTCTGATGGTTTGGATCTGTGATGAGATGACGGAGAGTACAGAGACATCGATACGGTTGAATTCATCAAAGCATCCCCATGCACCGCACTGAGCTAGACCAGAGAAGATCTTACCAACGGCCTAGAAAGAAAAACAAAGATACTGTATAGTGTATAGTCACCATAGTTGACCACACACAGTAGGCCCAGAGCCTTAGCCAGATCGTTAGTGGTTTCAGTCTTACCTTATAGTCCATGCCTCCACCACAGTTGGTGACCACACACAGTAGGCCCAGAGCCTTAGCCAGATCTTTAGTGGTTTCAGTCTTACCTTCTAGTCCATGCCTTCACCATAGTTGGTGACCACACACAGTAGGCCCAGAGCCTTAGCCAGATCTTTAGTGGTTTCAGTCTTACCTTATAGTCCATGCCTTCACCACAGTTGGTGATCACACACAGTAGGCCCAGAGCCTTAGCCAGATCTTTAGTGGTTTCAGTCTTACCTTATAGTCCATGCCTTCACCATAGTTGGTGACCACACACAGTAGGCCCAGAGCCTTAGCCAGATCTTTAGTGGCTTCAGTCTTACCTTATAGTCCATGCCTTCACCACAGTTGGTGACCACACAGTAGGCCCAGAGCCTTAGCCAGATCGTTAGTGGTTTCAGTCTTACCTTATAGTCCATGCCTTCACCACAGTTGGTGACCACACACAGTAGGCCCAGAGCCTTAGCCAGATCTTTAGTGGTTTCAGTCTTACCTTATAGTCCATGCCTCCACCACAGTTGGTGACCACACACAGTAGGCCCAGAGCCTTAGCCAGATCTTTAGTGGTTTCAGTCTTACCTTATAGTCCATGCCTTCACCATAGTTGGTGACCACACACAGTAGGCCCAGAGCCTTAGCCAGATCTTTAGTGGTTTCAGTCTTACCTTATAGTCCATGCCTAATTCCCCACAGTTGGTGACCACACACAGTAGGCCCAGAGCCTTAGCCAGATCTTTAGTGGTTTCAGTCTTACCTTATAGTCCTTGCCTTCCCCACAGTTGGTGACCACACACAGTAGGCCCAGAGCCTTAGCCAGATCTTTAGTGGTTTCAGTCTTACCTTATAGTCCTTGCCTTCACCATAGTTGGTGACCACACACCCAGTCGTGAACCACATAACGACCGAGGATCGATATTGTGTTTTCCTTTCTTCCTTTACTTAACCCAATCCCCATTGCTTTGCGCTTGCACCGTCGATCGAGGACGGAATTCGGACAAGCAAACCCTTTGTTCTCTTTTGTGTTTCGATCCTCGATCGTAATGCAAGACAAGAACACAGTAGGCCCAGAGCCTTAGCCAGATCTTTAGTGGTTTCAGTCTTACCTTATAGTCCATGCCTTCACCATAGTTGGTGACCACACACAGTAGGCCCAGAGCCTTAGCCAGATCTTTAGTGGTTTCAGTCTTACCTTATAGTCCATGCCTTCACCACAGTTGGTGACCACACACAGTAGGCCCAGAGCCTTAGCCATATCTTTAGTGGTTTCAGTCTTACCTTATAGTCCATGCCTTCACCACAGTTGGTGACCACACACAGTAGGCCCAGAGCCTTAGCCATATCTTTAGTGGTTTCAGTCTTACCTTATAGTCCATGCCTTCACCATAGTTGGTGACCACACACAGTAGGCCCAGAGCATTAGTCAGATCTTTAGTGGTTTCAGTCTTACCTTATAGTCCATGCCTTCACCACAGTTGGTGACCACACACAGTAGGCCCAGAGCCTTAGCCAGATCTTTAGTGGTTTCAGTCTTACCTTATAGTCCATGCCTTCACCACAGTTGGTGACCACACACAGTAGGCCCAGAGCCTTAGCCAGATCTTTAGTGGTTTCAGTCTTACCTTATAGTCCTTGCCTTCCCCACAGTTGGTGACCACACACAGTAGGCCAATTAGCCAGATCTTTAGTGGTTTCAGTCTTACCTTATAGTCCATGCCTTTACCATAGTTGGTGACCACACACAGTAGGCCCAGAGCCTTAGCCAGATCTTTAGTGGTTTCAGTCTCACCTTATAGTCCATGCCTTCACCACAGTTGGTGACCACACACAGTAGGCCCAGAGCCTTAGCCAGATCTTTAGTGGTTTCAGTCTTACCTTATAGTCCATGCCTTCACCACAGTTGGTGACCACACACAGTAGGCCCAGAGCCTTAGCCAGATCTTTAGTGGTCTCCGTCTTGCCTGTACCCGCTGGGCCAGCTGGTGCCCCGCCCAACTGCATTGACAATGCCTGTCAATCAAAAGAACACAAGTTTGTAGTGTTATGGGCTTTCGGTGTAGCTCCGTTGGATAGAGCATCGAAACAGCAATACGGTAGTAGTAGTAGGTTCGAACACTTTGAAGTCAATACATTTGTGTATAATAATGAACAATTCATACCTGTGTTAGGGTCAGGTAGATTCTATCAGTAAGTGGTGTAATGACCAATCGTCCGTTCAGTCCCATGTATTCATATCCATAGCCAAACGTTCCCGTGCATTGCCGCACATTGAGCTCGTCTGGTTCCTTGTCCCAGTAGAAACGCAACTGGCTTTCCCATTCAAACTCCTTGGCATCCAAGATGCTGTCAACAATACAAAATAGACTGGTGCTTGTTTCTGCATTCAACTCATTTTACTTTCGGTAACAATTTGTAGCGGATATTTCTATTTCTCAAATCTCATGTATTCTCCCCGCTGTTATATCAGATTTGAACCAGCAAACTGGTAAGAAGTCTGCACTAGTAAGCAGGAGGTCATGGGTTCGAGTCCCACCCTAGTATTTTGTGAATTTTGTCTTGCAACCCCTTAGAAAACGCTGAAAACAAATCCATAAACCTTAGGAATACCTGTCTCTGACAAAGCCATCAATGATATCTCTGGCATGTACGTCAATGATCAGGACTGAGTTGAACTTCTTACGATCGTTACTGGACAGGGGCGATCGAACCTTGAGGGGGAAAGAAGAAGAATAACAGATACAACATACTGAACATGAGAAGAGAAGTTAGTTGATTAGATAAATTCATGTATAAAACAGTAATTAAGTAATAAATGTAATTTATGACCACAGAACATTAAAAGTAGAAAATCTACAAAAGAAGTTGTGTTGTGATTTGAGGATCTCTTTGTTCATGGCATCTGCCACACACAACCACCACACAGACTTGCAACATTTTACCTGTACGACCAGGTCATTAATCTGTTGATGCATCTTCTTGGCATATTTCTTCATCGCCGTCTTATCTCCTAGCTTGACTACTTTATTAAAGACGTCTTCCACTTCCCATGTCCACCAGATTTGGTTAGTAGCCAGCACCACCATGCCTTGGTACTTGTACATCCATTTCACTCTAGATATCAACCACAGAATAAAACAATCAACGGACTCTGTGAATGGGTAGTTACTCATGCTTTTTTACTGCTTAGGAGAGCTATATGGGAGGAATACACAGCGTGTGTGAACACGAGACGGCTGGTAGAGCATAAAGATTATCATGGTCCTGGCCTTCTCAGACAATCATCTTCCCTACTCCTGATGGATTCTTACTCCTGGGTGCAACACAGAGAATTTTGATAAATTTGACAGAGTCTTGTATCTCTACAAACCTGGTAACGTTGTCGGCACAGTAAGTGAAGATAGCTTCTTTAGTAATCATACGATTGGTTCGTCTCATCTCCACCAGTACGCTAGTCATCCAATCCTCTACGCGTCCCTCAGCAGGAATGGCCTGACGGAATTCCATCACCTCACCCTCCGCCGATATCATGGCTGTCACCAAGGTCTCACGGTTGTTGCCTTCTTGAAGACGCAGCGAGGAGATGTTGTCGTACATCTGTGGGAAGAGTGGATAAAGGCAAATGAGAGTTTGGGAGATCAACTTGGATTCATGCAATTTCAGGAAAAGAGAACAGTGCATGATTTCATGGAGCTGCTACAAACAAACAGATTTATAGTTGTGTGTTCATGTTTATATGGGCTGGGTTCAGGCAGAGTGTTCTTGACAGGCGATTCTCGTTCTTGCAAAACCCAAATAAATAGATGGTTTGTGATCCTGTGAAGTAGACTACCAAACTAGCTAGTTGTCAATACTAACCTTGATAATGTGTTCCTGTACACACGACGGATCACTGCTTCCTAGAATAGACAGTAGCTCATCATCAGAAATGAAGAAGAATCGAGGGAAGGCATTCCTCTTAGAGTCTAGGTAATCATTGAGACTCTTCTGACATCTCTCTAAGCCGGTACTGATCATGTCGAGGTCTTGGAGGCGGTTTGGTTCATGACAGGCATCCTTGATACGTGGGTTAGATACTGTGTCTTGCATGATCTACAAACAATCCAAAGCGTAAGTCACATTTGATTAAATCTAGTCTTGTGGAACTTTAAACAAACTCCAGATAATGAATATACAGCTTATCCAGGCAGCACCTTGATCCTGAATGAAACCAAACTTGACCAAATCTTACTCTATTAATCTCACAGAAGGATTCGAACCAAGTATGCCAATCCTACTGTTACCCTGATACCAATAGACCTCCCGTCATTTTGAACCCTCGGCACTCTAGTTACACAAGACTTTTTACAATGAACTAATGATGAGCTTACTTTCTTGAAGGTTTTGTCGATGGCGTCAAATTTCTTGGCTTCTTCAGGCAGCTGTGATCTGATGTCTCCTCCTATGAAGATACTCTCTAGATACATCCACTTACGCTGGACCACCATCCAGACCTTGGAGTAAACAGTCCAGTAAATATCTGTAAACCACAACCTTTTGACGAATGCACAAGAAACCCCCTCTCCTCTCCCAGATATATAAAATATCAATTGGCAAATATTTGACCCCAAGCCAGATTTTACGCAACCAACTACGCAAACAATGGAGAAAAATGTACTTGTCCATTTTACATCGTTAGCAAAAATTAAGCTAAAACCTCGTCACCAGCAATGTACGTAACATCGAATGTTGATTGCTAACCAGGATTTGCTAAACAAATCTTTTGGACGCTCAGCAAATTTCTAAGCTCTCAGTGAGACTTAAGCCGCATCCAAATCATTTGGCTATGGCTGCCATTAATGCATGCTTCAATGCAAAGTGGCTTCAGCTGCTTCCATAGACACGTGTAGTTGCAAGCCTTACCTCTAAAACTTCACCAATCAGAGACAAGCTTTTCTCCCACGACTGCACAGTGTTCAAGAAGGGTCCAATAAACCGGGATGCTGACATGCTCTGTAGATTCATGGAGTTATCATCTAAGATCTGCATGACTTC
The DNA here is from genome assembly GCA_037893245.1 of Crossaster papposus. Taxonomy (NCBI): domain Eukaryota; kingdom Metazoa; phylum Echinodermata; class Asteroidea; order Velatida; family Solasteridae; genus Crossaster; species Crossaster papposus. The sequence continues at coordinate 1,883,167 of JBAIAA010000072.1, read as the reverse complement.
ATCCACAGAGCCTAAGATGAAACCTCTCTCCTGAGTTCCCTTCATGTACTTATTGACGGTGAACTTCATGCTTTCCCAAACGTCGTTTACCTCCTTGATACCCTGGGATAAATTATTAAATTAAATTATTAAAATAGATTACAGCTTTTAATTTGTAAAATGTTCTTTGGTGATGTACATTGTACTTGATGGGGTCAGCTAGATAAATCAAATTGAGATATCAGCGCGTACTGCAACCAAACTATATTTGTGTCTAGATGTAAATTCAATCTTAAAAAGAGTAATCTTGTGTGTATTTCTTGCAAGCCCTGAAGGCTGTTTGATATGCGATACAAATTTGACGTCATAAGGCATTCAATGTGAAAATTACACTGTGAATTTACAGCACGAAAGCTCCTCTCCACATCACAATTCTGCGTTTGCGATCGCTTTCGGGCCAAGTATGAATTGGGCTTTAGAAAACACCAGGTATTTAGTGTTGATAAAAATAGGTTTATGAAGGGTGAAACTCAATATTTATCTCTTTTTCTTGGTTACTACTCAATAATTTAATGCTATACCTTTTCTATGCTGAGTTCCTTGGATGCGCTGGTGACTATGTCCCCAATGACATCCTTGTAGTTGTGTAGCTCCATAGCAAATAGGTTATCCAGGGTGAATGTGTCAGGGTTCATATCAAACGACTTGCCTGTCTTACTCATCAATTCCCTCCAGTGCCTATGTGTGCAGGTCGAGAAGCCAAAAGGTCAAAGGTAATATAAGACAGGTCAGAGGTTAAAGGTTGTGTGAAGATATAATAAAAATGAGTACACTGTGAAATGCGTCTTGTTGGATGGTAAATATATGTGACCGTCTCTGCAAAAAAGGGTATTAAATTGCGCTGTGCATTATCATGTAATGTCCCACTCAAAGTTTCATCAAAATGTGATTTTCATTTTTTGTCATGAATGACATCTTTAATACCTACAATTTCAGGTTTCATTTAAAGAAATGTTGATTTTGATAAATAAAAAAAATAAAAAACAGCCAGCTATTTCAAAGCCTGTTTTCTCAGTTGTGTAATTTGAACTCCAAGGAAGTAATCAATATGTAAGCACGTCATATCACAAGAATGGGAGGGGCTATATGGAGCTTTGTTATTTACCAATTGGAAGCTTACGTTGTGGGCTTTCCATCCATGTACATGTATATAACTCAATTTTATATTGGTGCAAAATATGGTTCAAATCAGTAGAAAAATGTAGTTCGGTGCAAGTCTAGAATGTCAGTTTGCCTGTAGTTTTTACCTATCGCGGAGCGCTTCGTTCTTAAGATCCACAAACAGCGGGATGGCATCCTTAAACTCCTTCATGCGACCTTCCACCATGTATGCTGTGGATGTACCCTTGACCTCTCGAGGAAGCTTCTTGAGGCCCTTGATGTAGGTATCGATACCATCTACGAGGTGATTGACGTTGAGGTTTGCCCAGAGTGTCTGTGCCCATTCCTCACGAGCAGCCTTAAAAAGAAAGACGGACGAAATTCACACACATCTTAGTCTAATTTTAAAGTTATAATTCATATTGTTGCTTACCAATCTGTTGGTTTTCAATAATGACACCACTCAAAGTTAAAAAACAAATCAAAAACTGTTGAAGTTTCAGCTTGGTAGATAATGAACTTTTCGAAAAAACAGTGAAAAACTGTACACAACCTTTTGATCACAAAACAAGGTTTCATCCAAAAATCAGTCAATTGACAGGTCGTTGAAAATCGCCCACAATTCTTTATTTCTACTTAATAACTGCGGTCAGCAAACCAAATAGAATAATTTCATGTGATGTTTAGTTGTACAATTTTTACTCAAGGTAAGCTTTTTGATAGTTTGGTAGCTCTAAATGATCCTATTTGGCTTTGTGTTGTCTTTGCTACCTTTTGTTGTTTGTAGATTTCATAGATCTTATCCAATCCACTCATCTCTTTCTGTACTTGTAGCAGTTCAGGGTACATAGTGATGGGAAGATCAAACAGCTTCTCAGCGTTAGCTAGTTCCTGTCGATCCCTCTCATATATCGACAACTCTCGTCTGAAGGACTCCAGGATCTCAACACCTGAAACAAACAGGTTGAGACAGAAATAATATCAACTTTAGCTTGACTAGCAGCTTAGAGTACACAGTGATGGGAAGATCAAACAGCTTCTCAGCGTTTGCTAGTTCCTGTCGATCCCTCTCATAAATCGACAACTCTCGTCTGAAGGACTCCAGGATCTCAACACCTAAAACAAACAGGTTGAGACAGAACCAGTATCAACTTTAGCTTGACTAGCAGCTTAGAGTACACGGTGATGGGAAGATCAAACAGCTTCTCAGCGTTAGCTAGTTCCTGTCGATCCCTCTCATATATCGACAACTCTCGCCTGAAGGACTCCTAAGAAATAGGCTCAACTTTAGCTTGACTAACTAATACTAAAGGCATATCCATGTAAGTAGAAGTCAACTACAATAGATATCTTGTCCGTCAACCGTAACATTTATTAGGACTCCTACGTACCTTTGTCCAAGTTATTCCCTACTGCTCCCGGTCCCCCCACTCTAAACTTGCTCTGGAAGTCGTTCAACTCAGTGCTGAAATTACTGATCTGGTCTTGTGTGATCTGAATGAGGAGATACCAAGATAGATCATTAGTGCTATTGAGCTTGGCCAACTAAAGTAACAAAATACCAGATTTGTTTATAATTCAATGAGATGTTGGTGTTGTATTGTTACTGAAACAAAAATGTTATCTTCATGACGAATTTTCCTAAGGCGGCTTACCGAAATTGACTAGCCGTGCCGGCTGCGTTCTTTCTGCAGACTCCTGCAGACTTTTTAAACAAAAGAGCCCCTAGTTACCCGTCCTAGCACGGGCCAGAACGCTTCATTTAAATAACAAACAACGTGAATATATCCGATCTTCTGCAGACCCGCCGGGCCAGCTGGAGCGCTAGGGAGCTAATTTAAATATGAATAGTTACGACGATGGCCGGTCAGTCTGCAGAATACCGACTTGCAAAACCGCAACTATTTTGATGGTTTGGCATACTGGCCCCGGATCACGATCATGAACAGCTTTGTCTTCGTTCTGCAGTTTAGCAATAGGCTTTAGCCTGATACAGAGCCGAAGCCAGGGATTTTGTAAACGGTCCAAGTACAAGTATTATTTATAAGTTAACGATCGTGTTCGTTATTTGGAGGGCCCGGTTCACTATTATAAATATTAGGGAACAAAATACAGAATAGTTGACCAAATAGCATACCAAACTGGTTATTGGCGACATTAAAAGAACATGCATGTATGTCACGAATAGAGGGCATTGGTTTTAAATTGTTAAGAGATATTATTTATTATTTTTAAGGGAGATTATTTTAGGGGATTAAGACAAATGTATCTCTATCGAGTTTTTCGTTTTCACGAAGGGACTAATTGATACATGGCCTTTTTCTGTTTTAACGAACAGACACTGCAAAATTTACAAAGTTTCTTAAAGTTTGCATCATTTAAACAAAGATTAGAATCTCTTATTTCCTCTGATACCTTTATCTTGCATATTCTATCCATCTTTATGTTTTAAACTGCTAAACGAAAGGATTAAACTTTACGCGATATTATACACGAAACAGCCTATTTACACGATTCGAACTTTCCAGCGATCTTCGCACGCATGCATTGCACAACTCGGAACTAAAAGCACGCGGGCCGTTTTCCAAACCCCAGCCTAGGCCCTATGCGGGCTCCATCATTATTGCCAAACTACAGGAACGAAGCCTCAGTGAAGACGAAGTTGGGGTTTGGAAAACGGCCTCGGGAAATTCCCGCTGGCACGCAATAATTCAAGTTGCTACATGTAGCTAGCTACGGGGAACACGACGACCGTTTATGTATGCACTCTGAAAATGCAGATATGGGACGCACAAGTAATTTTAACGGACAATGTTTGTGTGGCACAACTTCCAATACAGAAGTTTCTTCTCCAAGTTGATAAATTAAAGCAAATTAATTTTGGGACAGGTAAACTATTAGAAAATCCTAGGCAGATTTATATCAATTCAATTAAATGTTATTTTAAAAAATACTTAAACAAGCAGCTTAAATCGTCGGGGATGACGGCGCTTGCAGACCTCCATGTAGGAACATTGACGAACACATTTAGGTCTACTACTTGCACAGTAAACAGCCGTCCACAACTTAAACTGATGCTTTGCCCGGGAAACTTCTTGGCCCATCGCCAAGTATTGACCGTGGGAACTAAGCGCTAGACAGCAGATTGTCATGGAGACGGAATTCTAGCACCAATGAGATTATCGGCCTGAAGACGCTAATAAAGGCCAAAACAAGGATGGTTGCATAGGAACATTGTTGTCAAGGAAACCAGTGTTAAATTGTTATATGACTTTTGCTTTTGGTAATTTTTTTGTTTAGTCCCTTGGGCGGGGGGGGGGTGGACTTTCAAGGCAAGGCAATTTTTGAAAAAACACATATTTCATAAATAAATAAATAAATAAATACACACCACTCTAATAAGGAAACTAGTAATAAGAGACTGTCAGTGGGTCTGCACAAGTTATAATTATTATAATATTTTAGAGTAGGGCAGGCACAGGCCCAATTTAAAAACCTACATTTATATAAAATCAAAAAAATAAATGTCTATAATTCTAAAGTCTAAAGTGTTTTTCAGTTCATCTTATTTTGTTGCTAAAGTTGTCTTTTGTGGCCGTTCTGTTTACTCGATGTCTGTCTTAGATGGAGGATTATTCTTCCGACACACGTCAAGTTATAGGCCTGTCGTGCGTATTAATTAATAGTAGGCCTACCGCCGCGCGCACTGCACGTGGCCACAGTCGTGCCATTCAACACTACACTCGATCGACCGGACACGCGGTGGGAAAATAATATCAATGACCGCATCGCTGGTTCACGTGCAGTATTAGTATACATAATTGCAGGGAACCGCGCTGCATTCGGTATAATATTTTCACATCCTACTGCGCGTCTGGGCCAGTGTTAACTGCGACCGAATAATGTGCATGTGTGTATGAGAAAGTTGTTCGTTGCGTTAATTTTTTTTTCTGGGATCTGCAGATAGATCACACAGACGTCGCAAGTTTTGACAGTCGCTATATTTCAGCTCATTTTCTGTGCCATTTTATTAGATTTAAGTCGCATGCAGAATATCGTTTAATATTTTTTTTTTCAGGACTAAGGGCACGGCAACAATTGCCGTGGAAAGTGGGATTTTTAAAGGGCATTGCGGCAATCGGTAGGGGCTGTATACCTTTTATATTGTATACCAACTACACGTGCGTAAGCGATTTATGTGACGTGGCAGTTTTCGTTTTGCCGCGCCGGCCATGCAGGCATGCTCTATCTAACTATATAAAACTAAACTTATTGTAAATATTTTAAATGAACTGTATTTATATAAATTATTTAATACCAGTTTCAAAAAATCTGCTTCATTCAAGTTGGTTCTAACTGAAATTTATTTTCGCCCAATTATATTTCGTTATTTACGAAACAGTTTTGACCCGATCTGGAACTGGTATTAGAACGATCCCGAACTAGGAAAAGTGATGTTGGTTTTTTTAACATCGTATTTTCAAAATTAGAAGAGCATAGATTATGAAAAGTAATTGTTTTAAATGTTAGTATGTCCAACACTCTATATGTAGGTAGGAATCCTAAACCTTTTTTTAATACTTGATTTTCTAAAATTGGTCTAGCCTAAAGCAGCCGGAACATTCTTTTGCGATCCAGAAGTATAGCTGGGAAAACGACCGTATTCTAATTCAAGTGCTATTTTTTAAATAGCACGTCTTTCCGCGTACCGGCCGTCCGGATTCATGAGGTCTCTAGTGACTCATGTTTATTCATTATATCATTGTTGAGATGACAATAGCGCATGGCTGGTGGAGCTCATTAAACTCGCAGCGCTTGAACGCACACACCCGTCCAGTCTGCAGATTCCCGCCTCCCTTAGCAACTGCAGACTTATCGGCCAGAACGCATACGGACTGCAGAATCACGGCTAGTCAATTTTGGTAAGCCGCCTAACTGAAAACAAAACAAAACACAATCTGCTAATTTACGGACTTCTATTCTTGGACATACTTATAATTGTCTTACCTCTGTGAATTTCTTCTTAACCACAATCAAGCTGGCATCCACGTGTTTGGACTCTATAAACAAATCGTCCCACATCTGTTTGATGTTACGACACATCTCCTTCTCTTCATCTGAGACCTCAATGTGGTACATCTTGAGGGTGCGGTATCGCTCTAAGATGTCCTTGATACGCATCTCCACGTCTAGAGACATGTCTTTGATGTCGGCGATGATGCGAAGGACCAATTTTAGATCTTCCAGTGTGTCAGGAATCTTCTTGAGGTCCGTGGATAGGGTCTGTCAAGCGGAAGAAAATGTAAGCGTCTTTAAAGTTTTACTCCCCAAAATCTTTAACACACAAGGAATCCAGCCATCTAAGTAAATACATGCAGCACTAAATGGGTAATGCAGATTTTTTTATTTCACTGGCAATTGATTGTCTTCATTTTAGGAATACAAAAGGAAATCTGGTCACTCATTTACTCAATTCTGTGATTAAATCTCTTTGTGCACGTGACAAGACTTACCGTCAGTTCTGTCTGTAGCCCATGTAGATCCTCGCTTGCTGTGTCCTTAAGCAACGTTCCCAGAGACTCCACCCATTTCTGGGCGTGGTTCTTGACGGTGTCTGCAAGGAGACCCATGTGCAGACGGATGGCATCTTGATCCTTGACCTTAGGCTGGTTCTCAACCTTTTTGGGGAAAATAACAGAAATTAATTGCCATTTTTAAGTTTAATTTTGGAAGCTCAAGTTTCTTGTCAACGTTTGTAGCAAAATATCACAATGACTAATTAAACTAACCTCCTTGGCCAAGTTAGAATAGAACTGCAGTTTGTCGTCGTACGCCACACACGTTGGTTTCTTACTGGCAAACTTCTCCAACATGATAGTCTTATCTAGCTTCCATAGAGGGCGGTATCTCTTCCATCTAAACAAAGCCAAAACAAAACAACCCATAGTTTGAGAACTAATATGATTTACAATAGGTATTTAGAATATTTTAGACTTTTCCGAAATGAAACTAGTGATACAACACAAGCCAAAGTGTTTTTAGATAGATTCCTAGATTAAATCGATGATTCACAAAACTTGTAAAAATAAAACAGAGGCAAACAAATCTTAAACTTTATTTTGGTGTAAAAAAACCTAAAACAGGCTGGTGCCTCTGATGCCCCTTCTAACTTCATAGTCAATATATTATGTCTATTTAGGTACAAATCAGACTTGTGCTTCTCTTTAATCCTATCTCTCAGGGCACCAGACCAAGATGGCCGCCCCTTACCTGCTGAGGTGTTTAGTGTGGCTAGTCAGTGTCTTCTGTATCTGAGTCGAGGACTGCACCACCAGTTCGATGATGTTACCGTCTGCTGAGATGTCAGAGAAGAAACTAAAGATGAATGGTTCATCTTCACCTTCTACGTTCTGCGGTGGTGTCTCAATGCAAGTACCATGCATCCAACGCACAAAGTTCTTAGTTCTTGGATAAAACACATGGAATGAAATACAAAAGTTGGGTAAATTGAATTCAGCTATTTATTTTTTTATAAACTTTGTTGAGATGGGATGACATGATTAATTGGTGAGAAATAATAAGGACTTCTGAGGATCTTGTGAGAACTAACGATAGACTTGTAATGGACTTGTGAATATTTGCCATGGACTTGTGATAGGATTATGTAACTTGTGATAGGCTTGTGAGACTTGTGATAGGCTTGTGAGACTTGTGATAGGCTTGTGAGACTTGTGAAAGGCTTGTGAGACTTGTGAAAGGCTTGTGAAAGGGTTGTGAGGCTTGTGACAGGGTTGTGAGGCTTGTGACAGGGTTGTGAGGCTTGTGACAGGGTTGTGAGGCTTGTGACAGGGTTGTGAGGCTTGTGACAGGGTTGTGAGGCTTGTGAGGCTTGTGATAGGCTTGTCAGACTTGTGATAGGCTTGTCAGACTTGTGATGGACTTGATGTGGGATGGAATTGAGTACTTAAGATATATTCAGTGGTGTTTGGTCCTACCCTTCAACGCAGTCCCGTACACACTGCATACTCAGCTTATAGATCTCGTTAGCAGCTGGTACGAGAATGATTTCTGGAGCTGATAGCATGGCATCAATCTGAAATAGGGGCTTCTCCGTGATCAAAGCGTTGTTGAACTCAATCAGATTACGAGACATCAGCTATCAAAGAGAAGCAAATCGAAAAAAGAAGATAAAAAAACAAAACGTTTATTTTAACAATAAATGCAATTGGCATGTGGGAAACGACACAATGCACCCCACCCACTTGCCCGCGCTAAAACCACCACCCCCCTACCCCAGTGTTACCCACCCTACGTTCCCAGTGAGCGTAGTACGCCTGCAGCCTGGGTGAACTCCCTGTGTTAGTGTGTACTACCAAGCCTTCCATCTTGGTCAGTAAGGGTCCAATAGCGCCCCCCTACCCCAGTGTTACCCACCTTTGTCAGAGAACCATACACCCTATGTTCCCAGTAAGCGTAGTACGCCTGCAGCCTGGGTGAACTCCCTGTGTTAGTGTGTACTAACAAGCCTTCCATCTTGGTCAGTAAGGGTCCAATAGCGCCCCCCTACCCCAGTGTTACCCACCTTTGTCAGAGAACCATACACCCTACGTTCCCAGTAAGCGTAGTACGCCTGCAGCCTGGGTGAACTCCCTGTGTTAGTGTGTACTACCAAGCCTTCCATCTTGGTCAGTAAGGGTCCAATAGCGCCCCCCTACCCCAGTGTTACCCACCTTTGTCAGAGAACCATACACCCTATGTTCCCAGTGAACGTAGTACGCCTGCAGCCTGGGTGAACTCCCTGTGTTAGTGTGTACTACCAAGCCTTCCATCTTGGTCAGTAAGGGTCCAATAGCGCCCCCCTACCCCAGTGTTACCCACCTTTGTCAGAGAACCATACACCCTACGTTCCCAGTAAGCGTAGTACGCCTGCAGCCTGGGTGAACTCCCTGTGTTAGTGTGTACTACCAAGCCTTCCATCTTGGTCAGTAAGGGTCCGATAGCTCGGTACTTGAGAGCGAGTTGCTCAAAGATGTGCATGCGCTCACGCTCAATGTGGTCGTAGTATTCCTGGAAGGGAAGTAAACCGTCAGTCACTTAACAATTCTGTACAAAATATCTTATTAAATACAAGTGAGACAATATCAATTCTATCACGATGGCCCCCTTCAATGGCGAAAGAATGTACAATAAGGAGGCCTCATGAGTGTTAAGGCAAACACATGCAACAATTTGTATGTAAAAGAAAACAACAACAAGAATGGCACAAAGTGTGTAAAAGGAAGCTTCATTAGAGGAACATCTAAAATTAGCAGAAAATAAAATCCTCCAGCACTTTTCCACCCAAAAGGATTAAACTTCTCTAATGTCATTCAATAACTATAAGCACAGACATCCTCAGCATCTATCCTTTAATTTCATTCATTTGAGAAGCTCTAAATATCTGCTAGGTACCTTGCAACCAGGTAGTATTTCTCCTTCCATCTGACTCACTGGTCCTTTAAACAAGTCAGCGTGCTCCACCGCCTTGAGTCTGGCATCAATATCCTTGGCGTTCTTCTGAATCTGATTAACGAGTGATTCAAACTTGGAGATGGCCTGTAAGAAGAGAAACAAAAAGGAGTACAAGGTTTGCAACATATATTATATATCAGTCTGCAAAATGACCCCAGAGTCAAGTCATTGAACCGTACATTTTGAAGGTTCGCCTGGCTAAAAACAAATCTGTTTGGGTCGACGTGAGATGTTTCTATAGCTATTTGGTTCGGCAACCCCAATTTGAAACAAGAGTTTCTCCATTACATTTTTGATCAAGGGGTAAGGTACTACTCATCAAGTATCATTGATGAAGTGGGGAGTCTATTCCTACCTGATCACAGCGAGTGATGTAATCTGTGATGCCAAGGGAGTTCCAATTGAGGCGTTTGTGACCAGACTTTAAGGTGCGTCTAAGGTCATTCAGATGCTCATCAAGTAACTGGGTCTGTGAGATTAATCAATAACAAAAAGAATCTCACAACCTAATTCAAAACTGCCAAAAAGTTTAATATAATAGGTTTCAGCAATTTGTTGTATGAAGGGGAGGGGAGTATGTAGGGATGGGGGTATGTAAGGATGGGGGTATTTAAAGGGTGGGGGTATGCATGGGATTGGAAATTATTTGGTTGTTTACCTCAGCATTATTGATGGAGCTAATGGCCGAGTGGTATCTGCCTAGCATGTGCCTCAGACCGTCATTCCATCGAAGGTACTTATCCTCCTGGAACAAAAAAAAAATATGACTTCTTAATTTCTACTTGTCAGAATAATTTTTACATTATTTTCACAAAGCGAGCATAAACTAAGAAAAGATTTATACAAACAACATCAGCCTTATTTAAACAATAGGCCTTAGACTCAGAGAACAATTCATTTCATCAGTATCCATCTACTCAACTTTAATATGATAAATACAAAAAATTGTTAACAATTATTTTGTAATTCTTTGACTGACCTGTAAGGCAACATTGCGAGCAAGTTCTGGAATGGAGAATCCTAGCTGTTCCATGTGTTTAGTCTCAACGACGATCTGAGACAGCTCAGGTGCAAAGTCAACAACATACTTTACGCCTGCAACCGTGTACAAAAAACATTATTTAATAGAAACAGTACATTAAATAAGGTCATGAATATTCATTAGTATAAAGTGCATCTAAATTATACAGCAAAAGAACTAAATTGTTTGGAATTTGGATTAAGTTTTTAATTTAGAATTATTATTTTATCGGTTTTCAATCCAATTTTTACTTTCAAGTCAGGTCACAAACTAATTGAAGAATGAAAAGAATACTGATCAAATTATATTAATAAAGACAATTGAAATATATAAATATTCATAAAAAGGTGTTAAAGTGGCAAAGGTTTTACGTTGCTAATAACAGTTACTTGTTTTGTTTTTTGGGACTGGCTTGTGAGTGACTTACGATTGCTGAAGTGATTGCTGAAGTGATTTGTCTTGTGATCTGAATGGGACTTGTGATTGACTTGTGATTGACATGATATCATTAAGATTGTGTTGCAAACTTACTTGTAATTTTACTTGGGACTGACTTGACCCAACTTCTGTTATGAGTGCAATTACACTAACCATGAATTATTCATTTATGTTTTAATCAGGAATTGATTTATGATTGTTTATAACTGACTAATCTACACCTCTATCATATTATTATTCTCACCCTGCAAGGCATGATTACTAGCCGAGCTCCCTCCATTCCCATCGCAATCATTATGAGCAGCTGCCACCACTCCAGCCAACGTTGTAGGAGCAGGCTTAGTGAGGAGATTTCTCTTCAGTAATCCAGGCAAGATGCCTTCTACATACTCACGCCATTGCTCATACTTCTTCTCCTCATAGTCTCGCATCTGTCGGGCCACACCCAAGTACTTGCTTCGAGCCTTCAAAGAAAATTGCTAAAAGTGCTAAAAGGTAGAACCCAATCAAACGTTCTCTTGCACTCAGGACCAATATTACTCTAAAGACAACAAACTGCCATTTCATAAGATTTGCCCTTTTACATCATTACTGTGCTAATATTACAACAAAGCATTCTGATACCTACCGCCTTTCCATACTCGCTTGTCAGTAGGTCTTCCATACTCTGGAAGCGGATGATAGTATGCTTGATACGATGGAAGAGAGACCGCTCCCAGGCAATAGCACCCCCTACTGGTGGCTGGTTCTTAGAGACAGGCGGGTTATCCTGGTGTTGCTTGAACAGAGCATTGACTGTATCCACCTGAAAAAGAGAAAATGTTCATTACATCTTATCTGCACAAATTTTAAAAGCTTCAGCGAAGGTTTCTTTGGCAAGAATACAATATAGTCTAGGTTCAATTTTGGCTACTGGGCATAATTTCTTTTAACTTAGCTGAAAATGGTTGCCCGCCATAAGTTATTTGACGTTTAAAGCTTACGACTGGAACCCTGAATATTTTTCGCTTAACACACATTTGCTTCTGGCGACATGACGCTGTACTGACCTCTTTCCCGTACTGCACCAGGATGTCATTAAACTTCTTCATCATCTGTGAATTGATGGCCTCCCGCGACCGAATATTCTTGAACTTAAGAAGCATGTCGAAGGCACCCTCAGCCGAACGCAGTGTCTTGAAAGATTCATTGATGAAGTGTTTGGCCTCTTCCTCAATGGCCGCAACCTCCTTGTTAAACCACTCCATGACCTTACGCCACTGGAGCTGGTGCTTCAGGCCAAAGGGGTCAAAGCACACCTGGGGTAAAAGGTGAAAGGTCAAATGTGAAATGGCTGCTTGACACAAAATCCATGTCCGAAAAAATATAGAAGAGAAAGGGACACAAACAGTACAAACGAACGGACTTTGATGAGCTCACGTCTTGAATGGGTTTCACTAGTCCATCCACTCTCTTGAGCACGTCTTCAATTCGTTGGGGGTCACCAGTGACTGACTTCAACTCGGGACCAAAGATGTGGTAGAACTCTTGCAAGACCTGCAAAATAAATCACAGCGACATCAGAAACTCTACTATCTGGAGAGGTGTTTAATATTTACACTGTATAAACACTAAAACGTCACCATATCTAGTCATTCAATGGACACAACTTAGACACATGGCACAAGATGCACATACAGATGATTAAGGATTTTGATTTCATACCTGTGCTACATCATAGATATCCTGACAGATTGTGGCCATGTAGTCAGTTCTTTCAAACAGACGTTTACGATCAAACTCCCACCTCGCATCACGCCCTGACGCTTCAATCTTGGCTCGGACTTCAAAGTAGCATTCCTTCCACAGCTCTAAGGTCTTCTTGGCTTCTAGGGTCCTAGCTTTGATCTGAGATGGGGTTTCCCTGTCAATAAACCAAAAACAAACAATTTATCTGGTATATTTTTTCTTTTCGGCCAGTTCCTAGTTTTGCAAAACATATCTGATTGCCATGGAATCACAGTATTTTACAAACATACATGACATGTAGATGTCGTGGAATTTTCCATTTCAAATTTCTTTACCCCTAACCTTCTAGGGTGTGTGAAATGTTTTTATTGCAATTGATAAATTCAGCACGATTAGAGATAAGGACAGATATTTTGATAGTTTTAGACTTACTTAAAGATGGTCCTTATGTTGATGACCTTAGCCACTCGTTCTGCTAGCTCCCAGGCGATGCGTTCCATCAATGGAACCATTCTCTCATCTCGGTTGTAATGCCTAGATATAATCCACACCATTCGTAGAGCATTCATCATGGATGGAAGAGTGTCCAACACGATCTGGAAGCCTGCTCCATGGGTCACATTCTTAAAGTGTCTCTCCAGGGTGCTCAGGAAGCGCACGTTATCCTTAGCCTCAACATGGTATTTGTTCAACTCCGAGCGATTCAGCTCAAAGCTTTGCAAGACGGCATGATCTCCCATCGTGTCTCTTGTGGAAAGAATCTCTAGCATTTTCTTGACGGTGTGGAGCTTAAGTTGCTCTGAGAGGGCACTGAGACCGGCGTTGCGCTCCCGCCAGAAGTCAATCTCTGCTAGCGGGCCGTCACCCTGGGGTTTCTTCTTTAGCTGAATCTCCAAGGCACTGGCGATCTGTTTTGTCCACTCCAAGCATGCATTCTCAATCTTGTGGACAAGCGCATCATCTTTAGCCAACTCAGTAACATCGCCATCGAGGTTAAGCTGAGGCACGTCCAAGCGCACCTCTCCCTCAATTTGCTGGATGGTGCGACTGATGTGAGTGGCAAACTTCTGCATGTTGATAAGGAATTCGTCACGCAGCATGGCACGGTGTTGGCATTCCACCAGCTTCTTTTGCTGTGAGAGCTCTTCATCTTGGTCATCTTCATCTGTGGCTTCTTGTGAGGTGGCTAAGAGGGCTGCTTGTTGCTCGCCGGTCGTTGGAGCCTCACCGTTCTTGTGGGAATTGAAGGACAGCAGGGGAATGTAAACCTGTGCAGAAAAATCACAAATACCAGCTCAGACTAGAAGTTTTGGGTCATTTCTCTGAATAATTAATTAGATAGATGGTTAATGGGGTCTGTAATGGATATACAATTCTTCCATAATGATGGAATTGGAATTTATCTTCCCCAAAGACCGAGTCCTTCATCATTTGTTATCAATCATTCTAGATTTCATTTACCTGCATGATAACTTGTTCCAACATAGTCAATGAGCTACCATTCAACACCCCAAACTCAAAGAACTGTGGCAGAACACGGTGAGCCTCATCCAGTGTGTTAGGAAGTTCCACCATGCCCGGTGTGTTACGTAGGAAGTACACACAGTCATTATTGCACACTTCTTCAGGGACAGTGCCAGTGCGCATGTAGAGTAACGTCCGGACAATCGTTTGCTTGACAACTTTCTGCATATGATAGAGGGTAAAAAATACAGAATCAGTTTTTTAGATGCACTTTCTTCTTCTTCTTCTTCTTCTTCCTCTCCTTTTTTTTTTGGGGGGGGGGGGGGGGGTAGACCTAACTAATGAAGAGAATTTGCGCAGGGACTTGCTTTATTAGTCATTAATAAGAACTTACTAGGAATTGATGGCTCAAGATATACTTTAGTTTAAGGGATTGATGGTTCAATAAGATACCCAAATATTAACCTACCATTTGTGGAGTTCTCTCAGGCGAGGGCGCCCCGACTCCATTCACTCCTTCCTCTGGTTTCATCTCCTCAGGTTCCTTAGGCTCCTCCTTTGGTTGTTCTTCCTCCACTTTGGCCGAGGACCCTCCCTTCTTGGTTTTTTTCTTTTTCTTCTCTGCAAAAATACATAAGTATATATAAAATATATATTTCTATTTAAATTTTTATTATTTATTTATTTATTATTATTTTTTTTGTTTTTTTGTTTTTTTTGGGGGGGGTGTGGAGACATGAATTTTGGTTATCAAGTGTTTACTTTTTCCTTTTTCTTCTTCCACCGGTGTTTCAGTCACAGCTGGGGTGACGCTAGCCTCAGTCAGATGGCCATCTAGAGCAGAGATGATACTGTCTCTTCCTTCTCCAACTTCACCAGCCTCAGTCAGACGGCTGTCTAGAACAGAGATAATACCGTCCCTTCCTTCTCCAACTTCACTATTTTCATCATTAAGAGCTTCAAGGGTGGGATCAAGCTCCGATGGTTCTGTAACAGCAATTTCAATAAAATATACCACAAAATATACTACTATTTCACTGTCCTCGACACGCATGAAGTTTGAGTCACTAAGGAAAAGTGCTTTAGATTTGTTTCACTAACTGTAAAAAGGTTCGAGTTTCGTATTGTTAGTACTTCAGATCCAACAAAACTTGTTGGTACAAAAGAGGTTTAGAATAATTCGAATTATATAGGCCATAGGCCGAGATCCAAAAACCGAAATAAAACAAATGTTGTCAATTTGAATTTGCAATCACCTTTACGTCAATTGTAACATGCGTGCGCAAATTTAAATTGTGCAGTAAAGTTTGTGTGCTTTAAAATAAAAAAAATAACAGGACGACACGACCCCCCCCCCCCCCCCCCCCCCCCCCCCCCCCCCCCCCCCCCCCCCCCCCCCCCCCCCGCCAATCACCGCCGCAACGCTGGCCGTGCTGGCCTAATTAAAATACAAACAAACCTTTTTGACAATGTTCAACACTCTTTTTTTTAAGGTTTTTGTAAATTTAACCAAAAGTTAGCTGAAACGCACCAACTTCCACTTCGATCTCGATTTCTTCGTCTTGTAATCTCTTATAGAAGATTGCCGCTGACTTTCCTTCCTCGGGAGTTTCGTTGAGGAACTTCGCAAGTGCCCTCTCGTACTCGCCATCGTCCCTGTTCAAAAGATCTTCAAAAACCACAGGATCTTCGACATCCAGAGCACAGTAGACCTTGTCACGAAGCCACTCGAACCTAACATCATCCATATTTAATACCGCCTTCACTTTTTATTCATATTGACTAAAAAGACAGAGGAAGTTCGTGTTATTTTTAGGAGAATCCTCGAGTTCAGTTACAAACAACTTTCTCATGGCGGCGGCCATCTTGTTTTACTTGACAACCCATATCTGTACTACTAATTGATTGGAAATTAGTGCGCACATAAATACGAGTTTAATCTAATCATACCTAATTTAAACTCGATATAATTCATATAAATACTTCTTTTATCTTTGTAATTTTGCATAAACCCTTTTGTTGCTTTCTTGGTGCAAATGTTTGGTCTGAATAAGATACTGCGAATGAATATCAAGTTCGATGTTAACGTAGTAAACCGTCCGAATAGTTTTAGAAACGGTGTCCGTTGCTATGGTCCAAAACTGAACAAATGTCTTTAAACCGCTTTGTAACTAATGTACGAATAAGCTGACATGCATACGAAACGATCTAAATAGTTTTGGCTACACGTTTCACTGAATTTTGTCCCTAAATGTGATTTATTGTAATTTAATTAAACACGTCATATATCGCGAGAACTGTAAAAGAAGTGTTTACAGATCGAGATTTCAAGTTAT
The DNA here is from genome assembly GCA_037893245.1 of Crossaster papposus. Classification (NCBI taxonomy): domain Eukaryota; kingdom Metazoa; phylum Echinodermata; class Asteroidea; order Velatida; family Solasteridae; genus Crossaster; species Crossaster papposus. Next base: position 1,866,529 of record JBAIAA010000072.1, on the reverse strand, counting down.
CTTGCAGTATTCTTAATTGCAGTCGTTTGAATAAACACAGAAGAGAACCGCGCTGTTATAGCTTCTATCCACGCACGAATTACATAATAAAATCTCAGAAATTAGTACCCAGAAATTAAAAAAAAAAAACGGGTATCGGCAGAGATGTACTCGAGTTCATTGTGTATCACAATAAAATAATGATTAGTCTTTGAACGACTGGAGAAACAGACTACCTACATAAACAACAGCTGATTATTTATATATCAGTCTGAGACCCATATCATCTACTTGCACTATTAATTGTCTAAATGAAGGACACCAGACTCAATCCAACGATCACAAAAAAACAACACTGAAAATGGCTGAGGAGGGTGATGTCGTTGTGTGGGAATGGTTCACGGATCACGGGCGATGGAGGCCTTATCAACCCAATATTGTCCGGGGAATCGAAGACAACTACGGCCGGACCCTGGTGCTTCGCCTGGGCGACATCGATCCATCAATGGCCATGTACGAGATAGATTTTAACACCCATCAACAGAAGAGACTTGTCACAGGTAGGTAATAAAGGCTGTGTAGGGCGCCCTCATTGATTTATTGTTCTGACTTTAGTTTGATCATGTTGATACCTGAAGGCTGTACAGAGTTTTAATGACAATGTATTAATACTACTAACACTTTCATTAACCCAAGTCTTGAATCCTCCAGTTTCAATATGAAATTGCACACCCCTAATTTCACCTATTAAACAAGTAGGCCCAACGAGTTGCTAGGCTAGGTTCAGCAGTACTACTAGGTATGTAAAATAACATTTAGAAGTTTGAGCAATGGAAATAAAATAATAGCCATGAGAAGAGCTTTTAAAATGCAATAAAATGATACATAAAGCAGCTCGGTCAGATGAATATTAACCCTAACCCCCTAGGCCTTACTTTGGGCTAAAGAACTGCGTACTACAGAATACTACTTAGTATTTTGTAGCATTGGGTCTCTCTGTGACTGATGATTGGGTGTGTACTGACAGAGTACAGATACTGCCAACTACAAAATACTACTAGTGGCAATACAGGGCAGTAATACTTACCTGGCAAAAAATGCAGTAGTCCAGCCTTGACCCATTGTGTCCCAAGTGACAATTATTGCTGTAGAGTTTAGAACACCTTACACAGCATACATGGGCCATGCATACTCAGCAAGCAGAGGGACCCAATGCTAAAAAGTACTATGAGTGCAATTAGGGGTGAAGTACCCAATACTAAAAATTACTACAGGCATTGCACACAAGTCAGTGAGAGTACTGCATACTACTTTTTACTACTAGTAGTAAAAAGTAGCATTAGGTAGGGTTAGGGTTAATGAAGTTATTAATATTTTAGGAATTAGATATGCATTTCTACTAGTTCTACACGTCCTGTATATTTTTAAGAAAAACAAAGAAAAGATTTTGACCCAAACAGGTTTTTTACATATTTTGAGGACTGATCATTTCATGACTTTTGTATTACTTGGCAAGGTCTTAGCCAGCCAGCCGTGTAGGCCGTGTTTTACACGGCCACATTCGAAATAACGCGGCCGATTTTCAATTACCACGGCCCAAGATTCAATACGCCGGCCGTGCACTTGTTGTTATGTTAAAACGCTTGTTATATTTCTGCTGTCGGTGTATTTTGTTTAATTACTTACAATTTCTATTTTCGAAAGAAAAACTTCGCTGTTTTTCCCCAATATAATCAACAAGGCTTTGCGTGCTGGTATACGATGCGCGTGCGATACGATGATGGGTGCCAGAAAGCCATGTGCGCTCGCCTCGTGCACGCATACACATGTACATGTACATGCAGCATGAATGGTTCCCGCCGCACGCTTTAATAGACAAAGTTAAGGACTGGACCAGTCCATGGCCGACACGCATGTATTTTTCCGTTACACGAACTATGGTGGAAGAACACATGAACTGGTCGAATTTGAAATAAGAAGTAAAAATGACCGGCAAAAAAACGTCGATGAAGAAAGTCATTTCCTGCAGGTTAATTCTCAGATCATGGTCACCCTTTTCGGTGTTTGTATTTTCTGTTTTAAAGTATTTATTTTGAGGTAGTAACGCTCGTCCTTGAGCGATACAGCGCAGCAGGTTTTTGCAAAATGTCTACCGCGGCATAGCGCATGTTTCCTGCGGTCCGTTGTTGCACACGCTTGTTGTGGTTGTGTGTTGGTCAGATCATGGGGGTATATCGGCATCCATCGTGTGAATAGGCCTACTAGTAGTACTGCATTCTCCATTTAAAAAAAAGTTATCAACCTTAAACCTTTATCGTGCTTTTAAAATAACTCGGGGAGTTTTGTTGTCACCGATGAGGGGGAGTTTTGTTGTCACCGATGAGGGGCAGTTTTGATAGCTTTCGTGACGGATGCAAAATGAATCTTCCCGCAAGATCAGCGATTACGACAAGCAGTACTGTAGTGCTGCAAGTGCCGTGCCGTGCCGTGCCGTGACGCGTTAGGGAAATGTTCCCGCACGCGCGCTTTCGTTTAAAGTCGGACAATGCAGTTGCGTAACCTCGGTGGAATAAGTTAAGCTACTTTTCACCGCGCAGTGCCGGCGTAAATTTCTCGTCTGAACGCAAGCATATTTTAAATTAAGAATTTCTTATCTACTGGCCTCGATGTACAAATAAAAAGGTGTTAAAAAACCCTGAGCCTGTTTATTTACGAAACCCTAGTCATAAAAAAAAAAAATATTCCTAAGGTTAATTATGAAATTGTCTTTGTTTTTTTTTAAACAAGAACGAAAGGGTACTTAAAGACTTATTTGTCTGAACTCTTAAACAATTTCCAACCGATTTAAGGAGTAAATAATAATACAATATATTATTGTTTTTTCTGGTATCTAATATTAATAAAATCGACATACACTTGACCATTGAATTACGAGGCTAGCAAAATAAATTCCAGGTTTATTTAATAACATTTATTTCTAGTTTCATTGTTTAAAAAGAGAAGAAAAAAGAAAAGAAAAACGGGACCTTAACACCTAATATTTTGAGCTCCTAAACATTTTTCCAACAGATTTAAGGGGGAAATTTAATACGATTTATTTTCCATTTTTCTTGTATTTGACCAAATCGATCTATTTCGTGGCCCGTAAATTACAAGGCTAGCTTTTTAAAACATTTACAAAAATAAATAAGCAAAAATTAAATCGAGGTGGTTCAAAATCCCGATGGCGGACCCCAGGATACCAAAACTGAACCATGAATATTTGAAATACTTTAAATTAAGACCCACAAAGCAAGGCATGATTCTCATCGAAAATGGGTATGATTATTTGTTGTCCTGAATTGTCCCTTAAAATGCACGAGCTGAGGTTTTATCCCAGCAACTTACTCCCGCAAACTCCTCTGGTCAAAATTTATTTCGAGTTATCATTCCAGCTAAAAAAAGGTAAATAGAGTTTTAACAAATATTTGTATAAAAATCAGGCTTCATATTGCCACAACATTAACAAAAAATAGGTAGAAATTGTCTTCAGATTGCACCAGAGAGCACCTAAGAAACAAAAAAATTTCAGGGCCCTTAAGCCCTGAACCCCGGCCGCAAGAACCGCATGATCTTAATTACAAAAACAGGGCTATAGCAATGACAAGATGGTTATTAATCCACTAAAAATGGCCTCTGTCCTGGCAATTTTCACATGCGCGGTCGCGGCCACCGCTTTTTTGTACAAAATGTTTGCGATTCGATAAATTTCAACCAGGATTTTCACCAATATAGATTAATATCTTTAGATGACGAATTATACACTTTTATTCTTAAACTATTCTACCTTCGGGTAAAATGACTATGAAATTCACGAGCACAATTTTCAGTCGATGGTTTTCAAGGTTGCAAACGTCGCACAAAAAAAAATGTTCTGTTGACTTACACAGCAATATATCGTTAGTTTATCGATGCAAGTCTAGTTTCACACATCCCTACCATACTCCAGCATTACGCGATAATCTGAAGCCATCATTGTCAGACTGATTCAGAGACCGTGCGCGCTAAAAAGGACCGGTATTTCACATACCTACAACCGGGGCACTTTTAATTCAGGTCTAGTTTTTCAGTATCAAACATCGCTAGCAATTCGTGGCCATAAATCATGTAATCAACACAAGTTTTAAACAGCGCCGATCGTGTTACGTCACACTGCACAGACAAATGGTTCACACTAGTTTCTTAGCAAAACTCAAGCAATACAGCGATCGCATTATGCATAAAATGATATCACAATAACAAGCAGGACTACAGATTCCTTGTTTCATACTTGCAGATTTTGCCACTTTGTTTTTTGCTTCTCGTGTTTGTGCTGATTTTGTAATTAATTTCATTTACATGTAGTTTGAATTGCTGTTCAAAAATAAATAACAAAGAAACATTAAAACACAATTTAATTATATCATATGTTTTTTCTTAACCAAAAAGAAATTATATTTTGAAACACGTTTCATTTCAATTTATATAGTTTACATTCAAAATCCTATGTAAAAAATCTTAAAAACAAAATGTTCTATCATAAAATGGTACACTCTTCTATTTGTTTAAATAAGAATACCTACACTGTAGTACAACTGGATTTGTATGCGCCAAATTACCTAAGGATACACCTCTGGGACAAGCACTTGTCTGCACATTTCTGGTTTTCCCTGGGTAGAGTACATTATGCATCTAACTAAACCAGCCTGCCAGATTGTCTGAAGAAATGTAGCAGGGTTTTAATACTTGAGTTAATGACTTTAACCCTAACTCCCTACCCATTTTTACTTACACATAACCTGAATCCTGCAAAATCCTCCAATTCCTAAATTGTTAAAACTCCAAGTAACCTGAATCCTGCAAAATCCTCCAATATTGGTCACTGGTGACCATACAGCCTGTATCCTGCAAAATCCTGCAGTCTTGCCCTGGCTGCAGTCAGTAAAAACCCAAGTAACCTCAATCCTGCAAAATCCTGCGATGCATCAAACTCCAAGTGACCTCAATCCTGCAAAATCCTTGTGTGTCACATTCAGCCTGATAACCTGAATCCTCCATATTCCTGCAGGGGTAAAACCCCAAGTAACCTCAATCCTGCAAAATCCTGCAATGCATCAAACTCCAAGTGACCTCAATCCTGCAAAATCCTGCATTTTGCAATGAGGAATTTGGAGGATTTGGGAGGGTTAGGGTTAATGAGGTTTTTTTATAGTCATGCCAAATTTATACAGCATGTGCATAGTGTACACTACATATCAGTTAAAGGTACTACATGTACCACACTACACTGTAGCATTCATGTAGGTATTTCCAGTAGTAAAAAAGCTATCACATTTTCTGTCTACATGATACTGGCATTAATAACAATTAGTGCCAATTCACTAATAATAAGGTCCAACACTACTGTTTAACTACATACTTGTTCATGTACTTCGTATGATCATACTATAGTGCATAGTAAACACAGAAAACATCTAATTAGTTTCGTTGTGTGAACCGTTGAACATAATTTGTCTGTTTTTATAACTGAATTATGAATAAGCTAAAGTACATGTACCTGTATGTAGATGTCTGATGTGACAAAACTTGCCGGCCCACATAACAAATTTATGTGAATTCACACTATGATATTGTCTTATCTTCCCATGTTGGATTGGTAATTGATCACAGTGGGTTTGTACAACATGAACTGTACAACAAGGCAGTATTGTGTTCAGTAGGGAAGCAATCATATTGTGGAAACTATTTCATTGTGGAAAATATGTAGTTTAATTAGCAGTTTGTCTCTTCATCGATTCTTCAAAAAGAGAGGAACAAATTAAATAAAACCAAAAATTAAAACGAAAAACTCAGACCTCCCTTCCCCTTAAAAAAAGACCCTTTTCTCTGAACAGACCTGATAAACTATGACAAAGTTTAGTCTTATCAAAAATTGCCTCAAGGTCTGTGATTGTGAAAGAAATAAACCATTGTTTTCATGTTTGCAAGGACAATCTGAAGACTGCATCTCAAGATGATTTGCACATCAATCCAGTCTCAATCTCTTCTTTCATAACTCCCTCCCTGGCCCCATCTGCTAAGGCCCTATCTGCTAGGGCCCATCACCTTTTCTAATAAATTAATCATTAACACGACAGGCCCTTGCCAGGTATTTTTTTTTTAAGGCCCTGTGTTATCAGGTCCAGTGTTATTAGTGAAAATAATGACGTGTGCATGTATATGCACGTACTTTGTACTTTGTACTTTGTATATTGAAATCAGTGAATTTATTCTTACAAATGAAAGTAAAAAAACAATTAATGGCCCAATCCACCCCTCCCCCTCCCCTCAAAAATAAAGAAAACAAAGACCACTATCAAGCTCAAAGCTGTAATATAAAACTATTTTATTTGAGGTACAAGTTGTACAATAAGTATAAATGTTTAAGATGAAAAAAAAAGAAAATAAAATACCAATTTTTGATAATAACGGTAGTTTTTTAACATTTGCCAAAATTGACAAATTGTTTTTGGAGACAATGTGAGACATTGTATAACTACATGTAATGTCCTGTGATTCAAGGTCTACACAAAATATGTTTTGTTGGAGCAATTTAATTTAGTCTTGCTGTTTTCTGTTAACATATTGCCAGATTATATAATTTAATTTCGTCCTTCATTTACAGCGGACCCGATTTGACAAGATCCCCGTAAAATTATTAAGTCAATTAACGCATTTGGCACACTCATCAGACACAATGTATGCGTAAGCACATCAGTGTCGATGTGGGCTTAATTGCGTGCTAGAGTACATGTAGTTGCGTACATAGTTGCTGTGGGAGGTACCCTACAGTGTATGCATGCACAATCAGGTGTGGGAACTACGTGTTCTTGATCAATTTTAAGACGTCATTCAGTTTGAGGTGCATATCTATTGAAGATGTAAAGTGTCTTGGTTTGGTAATCAAGGTAAGGTTTATTTCTGGTGGCAATATGGCTTCAAAATAATGTATTACAAACATGAAAAAACAAATCTTTATCTTACATGTCCATTGCATGTGATGTAAATTGTACTTTTGTTTCAACCGTATACATTACATGTTGTGCACTATTTTGAGGGTTTAGTGCTAAAATTGATGTACGCGAATAATTTGTTATAAGCTAGGTTAAAAGTAAATTGAATGTCATTCATGCCATTCATATCATTAGACTGACTGTGATGTTCATTGTTATTCTAATTTGTTTTTGTGCAATATGAACCCCCTTTTTCTGAACCGTGTTCTTGATTTCTCTTCAGACTGCATTGTGGTAATGGAGCATGAAATCTGGGCTCTGTAGATGCCTATGAGTAATCAATCCTATCTGAATTGAGATCTTTATCAGTATTATTACACTGCTAACATGCTGTGGTGCACTATTTGACTAGGGGCAGAAATTATTTTTGAAGGGAAATTAATAGGTTTTACAGACAAGGACTTGCTTATAAATTGTCTATGGGCATTGTAGTTAGGATAATAAATGTTAGTAGATTTTTATTTGTTTTAAAATAAGTTTAATGTTTCAATACTTTTTAATTTAAGTTTAGTATAAAATTCCTTCAATCTGATAATTTAATTTAATAAATGTGATTCAATTACTGACAAAATGCCTTGCCCAAAGACATAAGCCTCTTTGATGGACTTGAACCTGTGATGTGTAGATTTACCCGCTAGATATTTGATGTACCTCACAGAGACTCCTGAGACGGACCATGAGGATGTGACAGTCTCTTGAAGATAACAACACTAACAAAAAAGACTTATTTTATTCCATGTTGAATTTTTATAATGTGCAACCACAAAGCCAAAATGAGGCCATTTTACTTTTGAATTTGTTTCTAAACTTATTAAGAAAATGTTCATTTATCTTTTGAAATTTAACAGGAACTGTTCGGTCGATAAGAAGACGAAGCTTCCCCTCTACCTCTGCACCTGGTCAAGGCATCGAATGGCAATGGCAAGATGACTATAACTGGTGTCCGTATGACGTTGACATATCCTGCATCATAGAAGCAGCATACCAGCACCCATATGGCAGCATAGACTTATCTAAAACGCCCAGCTGTTTGCCGTACGAGCTGGATTTGGTGGCAATGACCCAACAGCGATCTGGTTCCGGCTTTGTGCGTAATATACGACGAATGTGTTTACCGTCGCCAGGGTACCCACGGATCGCGCCGGCTCAGTGTAGCCCTAGTGATAGCATGGAATCCGTGGAGGCAGAATCGCCGGACGGTGGTTCACCATCTCTTACAAGGCCCAGTAGTTTACAGATGTCGATACAGCAGCCAGCAACGCAAGCCGCTGCGACGGCACCTGATGATTCAAACTCTTCTCAGGGTTCAGATTGCTCTACGTCTGCTTCATCATCGCAGGGACGAGCCACAAAGAAACACGCTGGGAAACGAGCAGCTTCACGGAAATCAGTGGCAGCGACTAGCGGGGTACGAGCCACCGTAGCTTGGACCTTACCTCCAGATTCTAACGCAGGGACTAGCTCAGGCAGTGGAGGTATAGCAACCAGATCATCCTTGCCTAGGTCTGTCAGTGTACCAGCAACTATGGCTGGGGTGAGTGGTACGGCTACTGAGAGGCCAAGTGTATCCGGCGGGTGTGTCATGAGTTCTAGCTCAACGACGTCGTGTTTAGCTGCTGCTGCTGCTGCAGCAAACAGAATGACAAGGTCAGTTATTGGCGAAATATACAAATTTGTTTGTACTTTGTTTTTGTTTGCCAAAGTGTATACAGTGTATCAGAGGACAAGATTTGATGTTGTGTTGAGATTCTGTGGAACATGTGCAGAATGAAATAGTGATTTCTGCAAATCATGATATTTTGTTTCAGGTCTCAGTCGACGCCTAACTCCATCGTAGTTAGACCAGCTCACGCAGCCGGAGCTAAACTCAGTCCAGTAATGACAGGTAAGATATCACAGCACTACTTCAATGTCAGACGCAAGTACATGATGTGAAAGAGCCAGAAAGAAGGCAAAATGCGTAAATGGAGTTTCAATTGCTGGAGATACTTAATGTGTTTTTAACCCCCCCAAAACAGCATTTTACATTCCAGTGGGGAGGTACATACATACATGTACATGTTCCGGCACAACATAACGACCGAGGGGCGAGACACAAAGGAGAACAAAGGAAACAAAAGCCCCTCGGTCGGCGGTATGAATGGAAAAATTCGGTCCTCGATCGACGGTTCAAGCGCAAAGCAATGGGGATTGGGTATAACGTAGAAATAAAGGAAAACACAATATCAAGCCTCGATCGTTATGTGGTTCACGACTGTATGTACTTGTATGTGTTCGTACCCCTCTTGTACTTCCCGTTCCCCTTCATGCAGTTATAGCACCTGTCACTTTAACAACATGTTGTCCCTCTTACCATCATTCTTACATGTACATGTAGAAGATTTGCAAAAAAAACCAAGCTAACTCATGTAGGACTCGAACCTGTGACCTGTTGTTTATTAGTGCAGTCAACTTATCACTCAACCACCGGTTAATTGGCTGGTTGGTTTAAATCTGAACACAATCAGTAGATACAATTTCAGAAACATTGGTTGTGTTATTTGTTCAAATATCCACTACACATTTACATGTACGATTGAAAAAATATTGATTTGTTTTTGCAAAATGTCACAGCTGGCTTTGAGAGACCCGGATTTAACACTTTTAATACTGCACTCGTCCTTGAACCCAATGTAATTTTACTTATCGCAATTTATGTCTGTGGACAGATAACAACCAGAAAAAAACAACCAGAAAACAACCCAAGTGGATTTTCTTTTTTCTCGATTTTAAGAAAGAGAAGTGACTTGGCTAGGAAAATGAAAAATAAATATTGATATTTTTTACGAACCTATTAAGAACACTTCCTAAGGGTAGAATAATCAAGCAGTATTTTGGGGAGGATTACCATCCAAATCTCTCTCAAGATAATTCACTGCAAACACGTATTTCATTATAATAAATTAATAGATTGCCTTGTGTCTTGTGGGTAACATTCGCATTCATTATGCTTGGTTTTGAAGAGAAAATAATTCAATGACTTGCTGACGGCATTTATACAAGTAATGCTAGGGCTTCACTTTCACCGCAAGAAGAGAACTACTGATATTTACACAGCATTCATCACATTGCAGCTTTGACATTTAATGCACCTAGTTAATTTCCGCACACTACCAGCCCATGTGGAAGCAATATGCACACACATTACACCTGTACATATTAACTATAACCCTTCACACCAACAAAGTGCAGCAGGTGAACCTGATGGATCTCTTGCAGTGAGCAAGGTTGACACTTTGATAAACGATGCAATCTGATGTGTGTGGAAGGCAACTCACAGAATACTCCTTGGGGGTTACTAGGTTTAATATGTATTATATTTGTTATTAACATTTTGTCTTGGTACATGTATGTTTGTGTTAACAATAACCAACACATGTACATGTATGTGTGTGTTATTAAAATACTTTAGTAGTGCTGTATTTGTGAATATTTTTTCTCACTTAATTATTAACACCATGATTACCAATTAAGCAAATTACCAAACGTATGTGTAAAGAGTGTAATGTGATAGAAGGGATTAATCCTGATTAACTGTGTTCTACAGTGTAGTTGTCAGGCAAAGCCCTTCCATGATACAGTCAAACCTGCCATTGCGGCCACCTTGATACAGCGGCCACCTGGCTTAACTGGCCACCTTTGCTTGGTCCCAGTTTGATTCTTGCATAAACATACCATAACCATTTCTGCTAATGCGGCCACTGCGTAACGCGGCCAGTGGCCAACCCATATTAGCCCACAGGAAATAAAATGTGTACAATTACATTGCCGTGAAACCTGTGTACTCCGGCCGCAGAAATGAAGTGCGCCCTCTGTTGACTTTGAAATCTCCCCTGTTGTTTGGTTCCTGGACTTCATACATGTACATGTATGGGTGTGTGTACATGTGTACGTTTTGCTATAGTGGCCACTTGCGTATAGTGGCCACAAAAGCCGGCACCGTCGATGGCCGCTATATCAAGGTTTGACTGTACACGTTGTTACATGTAAATGAATAAACAAACATGAACTACACGTAGAAAAATGTCAGTAACCTTCACCTTCCCTCATAGCTTGCCACCTTCCACAGAGTTGGAGTCCTTGCAGGTCCTTTCACAAGTCCAGTCGCAACAATGACAAAGGAATGCTTTTATCAAAACTCATTTAAATACTTTGTGATTTGAATTGGGCCTGGAGGACTTGTGGTAAACTTGCAGGGACTAGTGATGGACTCGACGAACATCCATGTACATGTACAGTGCCCATTGAGAGGACATGTCCATGCTTTAAGAATTTGAATTTCACAGCGTGGAGTTTGATTGGCTAACAAACATAAAACTCTTCCCTACCCCCATGGTTCGCGTTCATACTCACCCATACTATAATCCCACCTCATCGTCTCACCCTCACCAACTCGCATCATTTGTTCTCTTCTCTCTCTGTTTTTTTCCCTGGCCATTATTCTCTGGGCCATTTCTTTTGTTGCCTTCTTTTGACCCCGCCCATGCCACACCCATCCAGCCATCACCGGCCTGTTGCTCTCTACTGCAGTGCCTGTCAAGCTCTACTCGACGCCCATTCCAATCTACACACCCCCACCCATCTCCAGGGGGAGTATCCGACCTGTTGAAGGGGTCAAACCAAGCAAGAAGAAACAGAAGACATCACTCATCAGAGGTACCAGTATGCTCCTAAAGGTTTCTCTCAAATGACGTCATTTCCTACAGATCAGCAACACGCTTCGGCAATTACGTGCATCAGCTGCGCCGTATTTAGAACACATTTTGAGCAACAAATACGCATGTTTGGAAACTTGTGTAAAAAAATAATAAGCAGTTGCATTTCTCCTACAAAGATGGTCGTATTGAGAGAGATCTATTGCAGGTCTAGATCTAAGGTATAAACCAAATTGGAGCATCCAATCACTGTAGTGCAAGCTACTGTTCAAAGCAACTGCACCACAAAGCCCAAGTTTGGAATGTCATATCACATGTATTCACTGGACATGTCAAAGCAAAGTGAGCCTGAACATACAGTACATATACCCAGGGTTCTTGGTGGCTGCTTGGTTAAGTTGATCACAGCTCACTTCATACATGTCCACGCGCACCCACATTTAAAGTGAGTTATAAACAGCATTGATTTTCTGTTGTAATCTCTCATTTGTTATGTGATTTTCAGTGGATTCTCCAGATGATGTGATGAAGAAATATGTCAACAAAGTTAAGAAGATTCCTGATGAGGTAACAGTGGAAACAGCAATCAATTAATTATCCCAGAAAAACGACCAGTTTGTAGTGAATGTGAATCTGAATTTGTGACGTCAGAGAAAGTTTCTGCCCTGTGAATTCGCAAAGTTGAATGCATTTTAACTCTGACAAATTTTTGCAGCGAATGCTTCATGACGTCAACGTTCGCATTGCATGAAGTATTAACCGGCTTAAACATTCATCTACAAAATAGTTATTTTTATAGCATCGTATATACTGACTTGACAATTAACTTTATATAAACTTACTCATTTATAGAATGACTCTTGCTAGTCCTTTCATTCTTTTGATTAATGTCATCAAGGTTTGTTTACAAACAGTAAGGCCTCAGTTTTACCTGCCCAAACATTTTTACTTTTAATATCCTGTTGTATTGATCAGATTGTCTGTATCTTAATTTGTTTCATGTACAATTTTCCAGGAATGTCCAATCTGTTATGAGAAGCTGACTGAAGGATCTCACTATGCTGAAGGCACAGACGACATTGTCTTGAAGCTGAGTCAATGTGGACATCTCTTCCATAGAGGCTGTCTGCATGCTATGTACTGCAGTGGCCCAAAGGTGAGTCTGATTTATGAGAACAAAAAGATGAAACAAACAGAAGAACTGGGCTTGTGTTTTCACCTTTTGGTTTGTCTCAGAGATTTAACAAAGGGGGACACTAGTGGGGTACATGCCCATTTGTACCCCCTTCCCCCCACACCGTGAGTTTGGAAAGTGCATAAAAGAGCTTTGTATTGTAAAAAAACCAAAAACATTAATTGCTCCTTCCAGAAACTAAGGTCCAAGTGTCCCCTATTTGTCACCCAGGATGGTAGCATACAGTGTCCAACATGTAAAACCATCTATGGAGTCAAACATGGCAGCCAGCCAACGGGTCGGATGGATTAACCATTAATTGCTCCTTCCAGAAACTAAGGTCCAAGTGTCCCCTATTTGTCACCCAGGATGGTAGCATACAGTGCCCAACATGTAAAACCATCTATGGAGTCAAGCATGGCAGCCAGCCACCTGGTCGGATGGATTATCATATCATTCCTCCGTCACTTCAAGGTTTCCCAGAATGCAGCACTATTCGCATCATCTATGACATACCACCGGGAACTCAAGTGAGTATATGAATTACGACGAAGGGGTGTGATCCGAAGGGGGAGGGGGGATTTCACCCCAAGCTCAATATAGTGCATGGATGATCTAACGATGCTCATTGTGCTCTTGGTCTATCCCTAAATGAAAACTTTTTCTTTTTATGTGTTATAGGGACCTGAGCATCCCAACCCAGGCAATCGGTACTCAGCCCGCGGGTTTCCCAGACACTGCTACCTCCCAGATAACGAAATCGGAAGAAAGGTACGGGCAGTTTAGTATACATCTTATTTACATCTCCTTGAGTTTCTTCGCAAAGTTTGTAGGACATCAGTCTCTAACTCATAAAAACAGCACTTGACAACAAACCTGGAAAGGGTTGATATTAAAAGAATGTACTGGGGTTTAGTGGGTGGATTGTGCCTTCCCCCACTCCTGCTGATTTCCAATTCCTAATCCCCTTTTTATTCACACCAGATCCTAAAACTGCTGATCATAGCCTGGGAACGTCGCCTTCTCTTCACCATTGGAACGTCGGCCACTACCAGTGAATCCAGCACCGTGGTCTGGAACGAGATCCATCACAAGACGGAGTTTGGCTCTAACGTGACGGGGCACGGCTTCCCTGATCCTAAATACTTTGACAATGTTCTGGCAGAGCTGGCTTCTCAAGGAGTGACTGAAGATTGCTTGAAGGACTGAGCTTAATAGTCAAAACATTCATGCACATCTTGCTAAGTTATACGTTAATTAAGTTTTTACAAGTAGGCATATTTATGTGAGCTACTTCAGCTAATAGAACAACATGTATATCCCTAACGTCGTAGGCATTTATTTGGGGTACAGTACATCGTACTACAAAATACTACACAATTCTCATAGGCCAGTGTAGTAAGAGTACTGCATACTACAGTTTACTCAAGTAGTATTAGGTGACGTTAGGGTTAAATTCATGAGCATTATGCCTTTAAAAACAAGTGGTGAATATATTTTGTAAATTTGTAGATAAAACTGTACATATAAGTAAAGCATGCAACTATATTCTGTAGTTCCGTTGCATGCAAGGGAGGGGAAATTTAAATTTTACCCATCATGCAAAAATCGCCAAGAAAAAAAATCGGATGCGAGACATGTATTTCTTTCTTTTTGTTTCTCAAATTATCTGGTTTTTTTAGAGGATTTTAGAAAATCATTTTTTAAAATTTATTTTGGAAACTGAGAAAGGAACTAGTGAATTTTATTGAAAAGAAACAAAAAAGACATGAAAGAAATTAAAAAATGACAGAAATGTTTCACTCAACAAAAATAGATTACAAGTCAAAATGTACTGTATAAAATTATGTGCCTGGTACTCTGCTTAGACTCCGTCTCCATCACCATTGCCAAACTGCATGAATGAAGCCAAAGACGGAGACAAAGCTGGGTTTGGAAAACGGCGTATGTTAAGTTTAATGTTGATGCTTATCAGTCGCACTATGACAAAATGCATGCATGCACCAATTGTAAGTTTACACAGAAACTTATTACTTTGTTTCATTTACATTTACACTTAATCACATTTTCTTCAGTATTCATAAGCGTTTATTCCTTTAACCAGTTCGCGCTGGAGGACGTATATACACGAAAAGTTTTCAACAGATTCAAAACGAATGACGCATAAACTTGTCACTAACGAGCATAGCCGGAAATGTCTGTCAACAGCGAGCAAAGTCGGATATGCGTGGGTGTGCTTCCCGGTACCATCGGCCTGAACCCGCCTCAGATCAAGTTTCTTCAAAAATAATCCCGTCCCGAACTGGTTAAAATACCGCACATTGGAAAGATGTTGACGAGTCACATAATAATTAAATAAATGCCAATTGTCACAGAATCAGAATTTCACCAGCAACCTTGTAATCACAGAAAAATTGACTGTAAACAAATGAGTAGCTGATTATTTAGCATAAAAATAAACGGCATAAAAGCTTGCTAGCTTCATCCATGCAGTATGCTGTGGTTTGCAGAATGTTATACTTGGAAAAAGAAATCACATCTCGTAAAGTTGGTGTAAGACTACAAAATTGGAATCATTGATGTTGACTCTTGTCGTGTATCTGATTTACATGATGCTCCTTAGATTTCTTCTGGTTACTTGAAAACAGATATTTGGTCGTATGAATAAAAACTTACTAAGGAGTTAAAGGGATCGTGTTTGTTTGGTAATTACACCAAAAATTAATGGCAATAAAAACTTACTTGGTAAGAAGTACAGCAGCTTTGGATAGTATAATGCCTTTTTAGAAACTTTTCACTTCGAAATACCGGTACTGCGGTTATGGGAAAATATATCACTTTTTATCCCCAAAAATTTGAATCTGAGAAGCGTTACTGCAGTGACGTTTCTCAGACTGTGTATTTCAATGCAGATTATTCTTCCTGCGTGGACACAACCGCTCCAGATTTTTGGCAATATCTCAAAATCGCTACCACCTTTTGAAATGAAATTTTTACAGGTTAGTTTAATGGTATATATCTAACTATATAGGTCTCAAACAAACAATGGGTTTCAATTACCAAACGTATATGATCCCTTTAACCAGTTCGCGCCGGGATTATTTTAACATCGCCAAGCCGACGGGCGGGATTATTTTTAACGAAACTAGATCCGAAGCGTGTTCAGGCCGATAGTGCTGGGTAGCACACCCACGCATTTCCGGCCTTGCGCGCTGCTGACATACAATTCCGAACTTGAACTTGGCGTGTTTATTCGTCATCCGTTTTGAATTTGGGGAATTTTTGCGTTTATATACGTCATCCGGCGCGAACTGGTTAAAGCAAATGCTTCAATTTGTATGAATAAAATAAAGTTTCACCGGCTGAAATAGTAGTACATGTTATGCTTCTTACTTGCAGTTGATTGCACAGCCGAATGATTTATAACGATAGTTTATTTATTGTGTGCACCTACAGTTGTATGAATGAAATCAGAACATCAAGTTAATTGCTGCTTCTTTCTATCCTCAGAATGATCGGCCATCTACTTCTCATTTCTTTCCCCAAACCTTGTACAACTGCTTGTATTTTTATCCTAGACATCACATCTTCCATGTTCCTGCCTAACCACATTTATAAAAACTCCTATTTTGCATATTAGTATTTGCTAAATGGAGCAAAAAATAATATTCTAGCAAAGGCTGGAAAGTAAAAAGTAAATAGTTTCCAGTAAAATCTTTTGCTTCATTTTTATTCATACATATTGTAGTAAAAGCAAATGCTAATTTGTATTTATACGACCTATGGAAATTGTTATGATTTCATTTGACACCACAATGTTGTTAGCCAGTAGATCGTGCACATCTTATGTTGGTTGTTGTGATATGACACTTAGACACCTTGTCAAAATTGGGTGAAAAACCAGTACTATTTTAATTGGATGTAGAGTTTATTGGAATGTTTATTGCAATAAAACTAATCATGTTTGTCTCTTATTTTAATGTTGACATATGTTGCTTCTTTTAACATGGTAAACAATAGAACTTTTCTGTGTCGTTTTCAGTTTCACGTTTGGACAAAGGAACTGAATTGACAATTCATGTGGAAAAAGAAAGCAAATTTTGTAATCTTAAATGTCATTTATTTGCACTTGATTCAATACAACACGTTACAACATTCAGTTCTGCATCACATGTAACTTTCTGACTACGATCATTTAAGACAATGTTAACCACTAAATGCATACATCAAGTATTTGATGAGCAATTTACGTGTACGTTCACCTTTTATATAAACACAATTCTATTGGAACTATATACACAAAACTAGGTCCCTAACACCATACATAAATAATTTATTATCAGTCCTTTTCAGCAGTTTGACCTTTCTCTTACTGTGACCTTTGTCATTTTTACTAGACTTGAGGACAAGTCAGTAGACGATTGAGTTTTTGTCTGTCGGTGATGCAAAGATCAGTGCTGGTGGACTGACCCCTCCTGTGTGTATCACCTATCTGTACCTGTGTGTATCACCTATCTGTACCTGTGTGTATCCCCTATCCCGTCCCTGTATTATCGTCTCTTAATCAGTTTTTCCAATCTACGTATCCTACTCCCTTCCTGTTCTTGGTGAGCAGACGCTGAGCTTGTTTGCCCCTCCACTCTCGGGACTCTAGTCCTGAATAACTCCAGCATCGTGTTCTGATCACTTCGCTTTAAACTCTAAAATTGAAACAAAACAAATAAAACAACTGCATAACCAACCTGTCTATAAAAATGTTACTTGTTTTAATAGCATCACATGTGCTATAAAATGTTAATATCTGTCTATTTATGATTAATGATAGTTCTTAATCAAAACATCTCTAAAATCTGCAACTTAAGATCAACCCCATACTGAGAATAAGATGATGACTAACCTTCATGTCCAAGACTTTCTGGAAGTTGGCCGTGTCTCTATCAGCTATGAGTTTGATGTAATTGTCCACAAAGGACTGAGGCGGATCGGCTGGAGACATTACCACCTGAAACAAAGAAGCAATGAAGACATCCAATCAGCTTCGATACTAGTGAAAATATGAACACAAATTGGGTAAAGTAGAATTCTTACCTTCAGTATCATTTCTGCTTTGGTCATTCCTTTCACAACAATCTTTGTGTAGCTGGTGAAAAAAATAAGATTAAGCAATTATAAATATAAAGAATAGATGGCAAAGGCTTCTAGCTTAGCATTTGGGTCATGGCCCCTGACACATCAAGATTAATCCCGTTTTCTGTTCCCTCCTTTCTACCCTTCTGTCTTTTTGTAGCTCTCACCTTGAGTGGCCGTTCTGCCTTGGGATGCAGATCGCTACATGGAGCTGATTAAATAACGCAGGCACCAGCTTATTTTACACCTGAGCCTCATTCTGAACATCGTAATCGTTGTCATTTTATGGTGTGGTATCCCGACTCGTCTGTCGAGAGCCTTCATACAGCTCTTGGAACCAATGAAAGGCAGGTATATGTACACTTGCTTCAGTAGTCCTTGACCTACAGTGGCTAGCATTTTGAGTGGTCTAGTACCATGTCTCACCTAGCAGGAGCCTTCCTGGAAACCTTAGAACCGATGGATGGTAGGTCTAGGAGCACTGTCTTTAAGGAGTGCGTGTCTAACAGAAGCTGTTCGGCACCGACCGTGCTAATTGGCTTACACTTGCACATGTGACTGACGAAACGTGGAATGAACGAGCTGCAATATGAATAAACATCACAGTAAGACACAATGATTGACTATCACTAGCAGTCTATGGCAATTGGCTTAGCCATCTCCATAGGTACATGTATAGTTGTAATCATGGCCATTTACATGTAATTAAACTGTACAATCACTAGAATATCACATCAGTCAAACTGAGTGATATATACATGTATATCACAAGTACGTGCTTCGCTCTCCATGTAAAACAAACACTAACAAATGAAACGTTACAATTCAGATTTTTTTTTAGTAAAATCAATATTTTAAGCTACTAACTTGGCAAACTTGATGCAGAATTGTGTGAAGTATTTCCTGGCAGATGCTAGATTGTCTCTAATCATCGGTAACGTTTGCTTGATGTGACTAGTGATAGCCGTGACGTAGCTACTCTGATCTCCAACAGTCTCAATTCCTGCCCAGTTCACCTTCAAATATGGAATTTAACAGTTACAAACAAAAACATTAGATTCAACACTTTAATTTGCTGCCATGGCCTGCTTACAAGAGCAACTTTGACAACAGAGCATTTGAGCTCACAAATTCAGACCATAGTTTGGTTTTCAGTTTGGAAATGGCCTACCAGCTAAACTAACTGGTTTAGTTATCTGCTATGATATGATATCTACTATTACGTTATCTGCTATGATATGATATCTACTATTACGTTATCTGCTATGATATGATATGATATCTACTATTACGTTATCTGCTATGATATGATATCTACTATTACGTTATCTGCTATTACGTTATCTGCTATGATATGATATGTACTATTACGTTATCTGCTATGATATGATATCTACTATTACGTTATCTGCTATGATATGATATGTACTATTACGTTATCTGCTATGATATGATATCTACTATTACGTTATCTGCTATGATATGATATCTACTATTACGTTATCTGCTATGATATGATATCTACTATTACGTTATCTGCTATGATATGATATCTACTATTACGTTATCTGCTATGATATGATATCTACTATTACGTTATCTGCTATGATATGATATCTACTATTACGTTATCTGCTATGATATGATATCTACTATTACGTTATCTGCTATGATATGATATCTACTATTACGTTATCTGCTATGATATGATATCTACTATTACGTTATCTGCTATGATATGATATCTACTATTACGTTATCTGCTATGATATGATATCTACTATTACGTTATCTGCTATGATATGATATCTACTATTACGTTATCTGCTATGATATGATATCTACTATTACGTTATCTGCTATGATATGATATCTACTATTACGTTATCTGCTATGATATGATATCTACTATTACGTTATCTGCTATGATATGATATCTACTATTACGTTATCTGCTATGATATGATATCTACTATTACGTTATCTGCTATGATATGATATCTACTATTACGTTATCTGCTATGATATGATATCTACTATTACGTTATCTGCTATGATATGATATCTACTATTACGTTATCTGCTATGATATGATATCTACTATTACGTTATCTGCTATGATATGATATCTACTATTACGTTATCTGCTATGATATGATATCTACTATTACGTTATCTGCTATGATATGATATCTACTATTACGTTATCTGCTATGATATGATATCTACTATTACGTTATCTGCTATGATATGATATCTACTATTACGTTATCTGCTATGATATGATATCTACTATTACGTTATCTGCTATGATATGATATCTACTATTACGTTATCTGCTATGATATGATATCTACTATTACGTTATCTGCTATGATATGATATCTACTATTACGTTATCTGCTATGATATGATATCTACTATTACGTTATCTGCTATGATATGATATCTACTATTACGTTATCTGCTATGATATGATATCTACTATTACGTTATCTGCTATGATATGATATCTACTATTATGTTATCTGCTATGATATGATATCTACTATTACGTTATCTGCTATGATATGATATCTACTATTATGTTATCTGCTATGATATGATATCTACTATTATGTTATCTGCTATGATATGATATCTACTATTACGTTATCTGCTATGATATGATATCTACTATTACGTTATCTGCTATGATATGATATCTACTATTACGTTATCTGCTATGATATGATATCTACTATTACGTTATCTGCTATGATATGATATCTACTATTACGTTATCTGCTATGATATGATATCTACTATTACGTTATCTGCTATGATATGATATCTACTATTATGTTATCTGCTATGATATGATATCTACTATTACGTTATCTGCTATGATATGATATCTACTATTACGTTATCTGCTATGATATGATATCTACTATTACGTTATCTGCTATGATATGATATCTACTATTACGTTATCTGCTATGATATGATATCTACTATTACGTTATCTGCTATGATATGATATCTACTATTACGTTATCTGCTATGATATGATATCTACTATTACGTTATCTGCTATGATATGATATCTACTATTACGTTATCTGCTATGATATGATATCTACTATTACGTTATCTGCTATGATATGATATCTACTATTACGTTATCTGCTATGATATGATATGATATCTACTATTACGTTATCTGCTATGATATGATATCTACTATTACGTTATCTGCTATTACGTTATCTGCTATGATATGATATCTACTATTACGTTATCTGCTATGATATGATATCTACTATTACGTTATCTGCTATGATATGATATCTACTATTACGTTATCTGCTATGATATGATATCTACTATTACGTTATCTGCTATGATATGATATGATATGTACTATTACGTTATCTGCTATGATATGATATCTACTATTACGTTATCTGCTATGATATGATATCTACTATTACGTTATCTGCTATGATATGATATCTACTATTACGTTATCTGCTATGATATGATATCTACTATTACGTTATCTGCTATGATATGATATCTACTATTACGTTATCTGCTATGATATGATATCTACTATTACGTTATCTGCTATGATATGATATCTACTATTACGTTATCTGCTATGATATGATATCTACTATTACGTTATCTGCTATGATATGATATCTACTATTACGTTATCTGCTATGATATGATATCTACTATTACGTTATCTGCTATGATATGATATCTACTATTACGTTATCTGCTATGATATGATATCTACTATTACGTTATCTGCTATGATATGATATCTACTATTACGTTATCTGCTATGATATGATATCTACTATTACGTTATCTGCTATGATATGATATCTACTATTACGTTATCTGCTATGATATGATATCTACTATTACGTTATCTGCTATGATATGATATCTACTATTACGTTATCTGCTATGATATGATATGTACTATTACGTTATCTGCTATGATATGATATGATATCTACTATTACGTTATCTGCTATGATATGATATCTACTATTACGTTATCTGCTATGATATGATATCTACTATTACGTTATCTGCTATGATATGATATCTACTATTACGTTATCTGCTATGATATGATATCTACTATTACGTTATCTGCTATGATATGATATCTACTATTATGTTATCTGCTATGATATGATATCTACTATTACGTTATCTGCTATGATATGATATCTACTATTACGTTATCTGCTATGATATGATATCTACTATTACGTTATCTGCTATGATATGATATCTACTATTACGTTATCTGCTATGATATGATATCTACTATTACGTTATCTGCTATGATATGATATCTACTATTACGTTATCTGCTATGATATGATATCTACTATTACGTTATCTGCTATGATATGATATCTACTATTATGTTATCTGCTATGATATGATATCTACTATTACGTTATCTGCTATGATATGATATCTACTATTACGTTATCTGCTATGATATGATATCTACTATTACGTTATCTGCTATGATATGATATCTACTATTACGTTATCTGCTATGATATGATATCTACTATTACGTTATCTGCTATGATATGATATCTACTATTACGTTATCTGCTATGATATGATATCTACTATTACGTTATCTGCTATGATATGATATCTACTATTATGTTATCTGCTATGATATGATATCTACTATTACGTTATCTGCTATGATATGATATCTACTATTACGTTATCTGCTATGATATGATATCTACTATTACGTTATCTGCTATGATATGATATCTACTATTACGTTATCTGCTATGATATGATATCTACTATTACGTTATCTGCTATGATATGATATCTACTATTACGTTATCTGCTATGATATGATATCTACTATTACGTTATCTGCTATGATATGATATCTACTATTACGTTATCTGCTATGATATGATATCTACTATTACGTTATCTGCTATGATATGATATCTACTATTACGTTATCTGCTATGATATGATATCTACTATTACGTTATCTGCTATGATATGATATCTACTATTATGTTATCTGCTATGATATGATATCTACTATTACGTTATCTGCTATGATATGATATCTACTATTACGTTATCTGCTATGATATGATATGATATCTACTATTACGTTATCTGCTATGATATGATATCTACTATTACGTTATCTGCTATTACGTTATCTGCTATGATATGATATGTACTATTACGTTATCTGCTATGATATGATATCTACTATTACGTTATCTGCTATGATATGATATCTACTATTACGTTATCTGCTATGATATGATATCTACTATTACGTTATCTGCTATGATATGATATGATATGTACTATTACGTTATCTGCTATGATATGATATGATATGTACTATTACGTTATCTGCTATGATATGATATGTACTATTACGTTATCTGCTATGATATGATATCTACTATTACGTTATCTGCTATGATATGATATCTACTATTACGTTATCTGCTATGATATGATATCTACTATTACGTTATCTGCTATGATATGATATCTACTATTACGTTATCTGCTATGATATGATATCTACTATTACGTTATCTGCTATGATATGATATCTACTATTACGTTATCTGCTATGATATGATATCTACTATTACGTTATCTGCTATGATATGATATCTACTATTACGTTATCTGCTATGATATGATATCTACTATTACGTTATCTGCTATGATATGATATCTACTATTACGTTATCTGCTATGATATGATATCTACTATTACGTTATCTGCTATGATATGATATCTACTATTACGTTATCTGCTATGATATGATATCTACTATTACGTTATCTGCTATGATATGATATCTACTATTACGTTATCTGCTATGATATGATATCTACTATTACGTTATCTGCTATGATATGATATCTACTATTACGTTATCTGCTATGATATGATATCTACTATTACGTTATCTGCTATGATATGATATCTACTATTACGTTATCTGCTATGATATGATATCTACTATTATGTTATCTGCTATGATATGATATCTACTATTACGTTATCTGCTATGATATGATATCTACTATTACGTTATCTGCTATGATATGATATCTACTATTACGTTATCTGCTATGATATGATATCTACTATTATGTTATCTGCTATGATATGATATCTACTATTACGTTATCTGCTATGATATGATATCTACTATTACGTTATCTGCTATGATATGATATCTACTATTACGTTATCTGCTATGATATGATATCTACTATTACGTTATCTGCTATGATATGATATCTACTATTACGTTATCTGCTATGATATGATATCTACTATTACGTTATCTGCTATGATATGATATCTACTATTACGTTATCTGCTATGATATGATATCTACTATTATGTTATCTGCTATGATATGATATCTACTATTACGTTATCTGCTATGATATGATATCTACTATTACGTTATCTGCTATGATATGATATCTACTATTATGTTATCTGCTATTACGTTATCTGCTATGATATGATATGATATCTACTATTACGTTATCTGCTATGATATGATATGATATCTACTATTACGTTATCTGCTATGATATGATATCTACTATTATGTTATCTGCTATGATATGATATCTACTATTACGTTATCTGCTATGATGTCAGCAGTCTCTCACCTTGTTCATGGCAGTCAGGGCTGGCTCACATGACGACTCTAAATCTTGGACTAGAAGCTGGATGCAGTTAGCTATCACACTGATTGAATTATAAACAATAGTGTTAATTGATTGATTGTAAAGCTGATCAATGTTGGCTAAAATATTTGAATTAAATTTAATTAATTTAAAAAGAGAAGTAATTTCCTTTTGTTTTTCACCCGTTATGCTTAGTTACAACTACTCACCCATGAAAGACGTCCATTTCTGCATTTAGATCGATCTTGTCCAATAGCGTCGGGTCCACCTTTTGTTTCAGCTTTTCCTCCAACTGCAAACAAATATATACACAGTACAACAATTTTAATGAAACTTTGTTCCAAGAGTAATTCTTCATGCAAGTACTCTTATTTTCATGGTTAATAAGTTTGACTTAAAGGTAGGATACACCATTGGTAATTGCTTGCATTATCATGAATGGGTGGATTTGGGGGTTGTATTTTATAGTAAATATTGTTTAACTGACCTTTCCGAAGTTTTACAATCATGGATGCCGAGAAAAGCACGAAAAAAAGCGCTTGTTTTCCACCGGCGTCGAGCAGTTATTCTTATGTTATCTTTGTTTTTTCGCGCTCGCCGTCCAATTCTATTTTTCAAAATAATTACAGGATATCTAGCGCAATCATTTTGCTAGATGCCTACCATCATTATTTACTTTTAAATGAGTAAGATATTTCCTAATAATTTGGTAGTAAATATTTTCGATATCTGCAAATGGTGTATACTACCTTTAATACAAAACTTGAAGGGTTGTGAAGTGTTGGACCATTAGGATTCATGTTCCTACGTACCTGTGCGGTTGTATCCAGACAATACTCAGCTGTACACAGGAAACTACAAACCAAATACTGCTCTTCCTTAGTAAACTTTGGCGTTTCTGGCGTAGTGTCCTTTAATCCTTCCTTCAGCAATGCCGATATATTGATCCCCATAGCTCCAGAGGTACTACTACCCTGAACCGATTGAGACCTGTGACGGGTGTAAAGGCTGTATAAGGTGGGTTGCAGTGGGGGTTAGTGATGGGGTGATTGTGTGTGTTGGATGGGGGGAAAGGTGTCAGCATCCAGGGGTGAGTGTGATGAGGAGGAATTTGGGAAATGAAAATATTTCCATTTAGAAACATTATAGTATAATATATCAATATTTTAAAAATGGGCAATTTCAGGAATGACACGACAATCTTTTTTAAAGCTTAGAGAATAACTTGAACAAGATTTGTCCAAATGTCATACATTCATCATCTAGTAATGGTCAAGGAGATTACAGACTAGGAGGTTTCGATACTTTTTTTGGGGGAGGGGGAGGGGGTAATTTTTTTTTTTTAATTTTAAAGAAACTACAGAAAACATATTCACAGTTCTTTAAATTTAGAAATCAAAGAAAAACTTGAACCACCCTCCCCCTCCAGAACCCCCCCCCCCCCCCCCCCTGATGAAACCTTGCCCCGCCCCTCCCATCAGCTCACTTTGGCAAGTTGTTGTTCAGTAAGCGGTTCACATACTCCCTCAGGTATTTCTTAAATGTAGCAGTCAGTGACAGTAGCGGGGTACCAGTGCTGAGGTTAGAACATTGCACCATGCAGTTCTTGTAAGCAACGAAGAGATCTGCACTGCTTGGGAGGATAGCGCCACTCTCGTCTGATTCCATACGGGGAGGGCCATGGGAATGGAAATCAGCCACAAATTGCTGGATGAGCTCCGACAGATATCTGAAGAAGAAGAAGAAGATAAAAAGATAACGCAAGCGATGTAAACATAATAATAATAATGTTCGTGCTTATATAGCGCTTTACATCGTATCAACGATCTCAAAGCGCTTTACAGTTATTACCCCGTTCATCAGGCCCTGGACCACGCGGCAGCCGTTTATAGGCGCTCAATCGGCCTCGACCCTCACAGGTACCCATTTATACTCCTGGGTAGAGAAAGGCAATTGTAGTTAAGTGTCTTGCCCAAGGGCACAAACACCATGTTCCTGGTCGGGTTCGAACCCAAGCACCATCGTACATGAGTCGAACACCGTAACCACTGGGCCATGACATTCTACAAAACATGGTCCTGATTTGACTATAAATGGGTCATCATGATTACAGGCTCCTATGGGTATAACATGTACCTGTCTTGAGATACGATGTAAACATGGTCCTGATTTGACTATAAATGGGTCATCATAATTACAGGCTCCTATGGGTATAACATGTACCTGTCTTGAGATACGATGTAAACCTGTTCCTGATTTGACTATAAATGGGTCATCATGATTACAGGCTCCTATGGGTATAACATGTACCTGTCTTGAGATTCGATGTAAATGTGAAGATGTGGCTCAAAGCATTTGCTGACAATTCCTTGGAATGGGGAAGGCTTAGGCTTCAAAACGGTCTGTTGTAGATGAACAAAATCATAATATAAAAAAATAGATTGAGAAATTGTTTATTTAAAGTACATGTACATATAAAATGAAGATGTTTAGGGTGTTAAATGATTACCCCTGATCAGCTGACTTATAAATAATTTCCGAAACTCTTCTATGCGTCTACACAACCATGAAATGTGAATTCTCATATTGCAACTTTGTTTTCATCGTTGTCTTATTCGCTCCCAAGTACAAAACAATTTGGTGTTAGCCATCTTGTTTAAGAAAACATTTCTTTGTTGCTTTCTTTCCCTAGGTTTTTCAACCCTATGCCCCTAAGGTACATGTATTTTGCCCAGAAACCCTGCCCAATGTAGCAATGTCCACCAGGTCAACCATTTCAAGGTCAATCTGCCAACAGGTCTGTGTCACTGTATGAAGCAGGATATACTACTGTGACATTGTTCAATGGGGACTACCGCTCATTGTCTCAGAAGGGGCTGTGTTGCGTCTGGCAGGGCGAAAGTTAATATAAGGCTTCTAATGAGCTGCACTACTTATGTACTTTGATGGAATCCTTGGTTTCACCAGGAGAAAGAACTAAATACAAATATCCACCTTTACTTCGACTGGTTGCTCAGTACTTTCATCGGGCTCAAATGGGTTAGCAGGCAACTCAGGGCTGTCAATCTTTGCAGGAGGGTAAGGAGATGGCCCTTCCTCCCCACTGTGTGGTCTCAGGGTAGCCCCACTGTACCTCTTAGCCACTAAGGTTTCAAATGTCGTAGTTCGCTTGATGGCAAAGAGAAGGAGTTTGACGTCGATTTCTGAGGAGCGGTTCTGCATGATCTTACTCAGTTCACACCTAAATGTCACCCAAAAAGTAAAAACACAATCTATTTTGAGAATTGAATATAAAGGATTATAATTTAATAGCAAAATATTTCGGTTGCTATACTACAAATCAAAACACTACACTATTTTTCTGCATTAATTTATTTATTGACCTGACCTCAAACAATGTTAAATAAGATCCTTCTAATAACACCACTTGTACCTTGTAATGTTGCAGAACTCCACGCATATCCGTTCCTCAATGTCCCAGTCTCGCGGGAACATGCGGCCAAACTTCTCTTCGCATTCGACTAGCGCCCTCTTGAGCCAGGCGTAGCGTCGGTCTATCTTGTCCAGCCAGGCCACATCTTGGTTTTCACCGAAGAGAACTACGTACTCTTGGAGCTGTAACTTGACAAAGAACTTGAGTAGGTCTCTCCTGAAGGAAGCAAGATAAACACGATTCTTGAGTGAAAGTTAAGATTACACAAATTAGACTGTCCACAAATATTGCATTGATTGTCGTATTTCTACTGCTGTACCTATTGCTGTACGAGTACCCCCTCAACTGTCACAAAGAGAGAGTTAAGGGAGACATTTAAATACATTGCTGATGTTACCTTACGCTCCTGTGAAGATACTATGGGTTTGTTGTGTACATTAAGAATAGAATGTTGTGCAAACGTCATGCCGTACACTTCCTCATGATTTATATTGTAAACAAATTACGAACGACAGAAAAATCTTACTTGACTTTGGTATCGAGAACGTTGACGACTAAACAGGCTTCAGCAAGTTGGGACTGGTTGCTTAGTAACTGTAAAAAAACGAACAAAATTAAGTAAAGATTTGGTCTCTTTCAATGTTAAGCGGACGTAAATTTGATTTTACATTTGCCATGGTTTACAACTTGCCTTTCCTCCTTGGGTTGTGAATGCATCTTCAAAATCTGCCAGGATCTGGATACCTAGCTCTGACTGAATTTTTTTCACTCTGTCGTAAAGCAAACAAGAAAAAGTAGTGAAACAAGAGTCGTGGAGAAGAAATATAAACCAGAAGAATGTTTTTGGTTTCATAAATTTAGAACTAAAAAGTAGATTACAAATGTCGTTCATACTTGTCAGCAAGTTGCCTTATTTGTGGAATGGCCATGTATTTCTGGAAGTGTTCCATGACATTGATAACACCTTGTAAGAGGTTAGCGACTTCACCATACTGCCTTCGTCTCGTCAGAGATCTACAAGAAAACAAACTAAAATCAGCGAGTTGCATAACACAATTGGTAGAGAAAATTGGTGGAGGTGGGAGGCAGGGGTTGGGGGTGGTGGGAGGCAGGGGGTGGTGGGAGGCAGGGGTTGGGGGTGGTGGGAGGCAGGGGTTGGGGGTGGTGGGAGGCAGGGGTTGGTGGTGGTGGGAGGCAGGGGTTGGGGGTGGTGGGAGGCAGGGGTTGGGGGTGGTGGGAGGCAGGGGTTGGGGGTGGTGGGAGGCAGGGGTTGGGGGTGGTGGGAGGCAGGGGTTGGTGGTGGTGGGAGGTAGGGGTTGGGGGTGTTGGGCAATGAGTATACAGTGCAGTATACAGTGAGTATATAGTGCTAATGTGCAGAGCACTTGTCATTCACTTAATGCAATCAAATCAAGTGAATCCTAGCTTACTCTAGTGAGTCCACACCCCCCACCAGCATGTGCAGGTGGTTTAGGGTAGTAATTGAAGACGTCAGGTGTCTCTTAGCATGATCCAGCTGTTTGATGTCTCGCGTTATCTCCTTGACCTACCAATCAATAATACAATCAACAGTATGCTTTTAAACAATGTTTGGCATCTTTGCAATTTTCATTATCATGCAATGCTGTCTGTTTATCCCAAATTGTCGCCTAAAGATGTTAAGATTTTATTTTAACATTGCCAGCTACTTTGGCAAGCCTGCTACTCTAGGGCGGGGCCCTGGTTCTTACCATCTGTTCTGACTTGTCTGCCTTCTCCTTAATGTCTTTGATTCTCTTGAACAGTTCTTGAATGGCCTTCTGTGCTTCGGATAGGGCCTTTCAAACACACACAATCATCAACAGAACTGAACTTACATTCTTTTAAAATTTGACACTTGACATTATTTTGCCTGATAATGCCTACAGTTATAAACATGCCTAGATCAATTTGAAAAAAGGAAATTGCACGTAAAGTTTGAGATTTCCTACAAGATTGACCAATAAGCTTATGTATTGATGATGTTACACTTTGTTTACTATTACAGGTGTGCATTTCTAAAGGGGACTATGAAACCGTCGTCCTGGCTCCCATACAAAAGTATGTGACGTCATCAGACAGGGGCTTACTACACAGATACCTTTATACTGTATGATCAGGCAGTACAAATCAACCAATCATGCATGCCCACCATGATCAAATATTAACCAGAATTTATCTTGGGTCAATGGTTACCTGTCTTCCATCTTGACCAGCATTTGTCTGTCCTCGTACCACTCCGCGGATGTTGTCGTCAAGACGACGGATCTTTAACCTCATCCTGTTGATGACATCATCAATGTTCGCTAGGGATTGCTCGGTTGGAAACAGGTTGTTGATGTACTCAACAGCATTGAAGTCAGGCCTGTCGAGTGGATCATTGGATGGAAGAACCTGAGTGAGAAACAAAGGAAAATGACGCTTCAAATAAATTTAGGCCCTTCACCAAATGATGCTATCATAATTACAAGCGACACCGGTATGTAATGCTTAAAGGTAGGATACACTATTGGTAAATTACTTGAATTATCATGAATGGGTAGATTTGGAGGGTTGTATTTTGTAGTAAATATCGTTTAACTGACCTGTCCGAAGTTTTACAATCATGGATGCCGAGAAAAGCACGAAAAACACAATTTGATTTCCACCAGCATCGAGCAGTTATTCTTATGTTATCTTTGTTTTTTCGCGCTCGCCGGACGGCTAACGTGAATTTTTCTTTATAAATTATATTTTTCGGAATAATTACAGGATATCTTGCACAATCATTTTGCTGGATGCCTAAAATCATTATTTATTTTCAAATGAGTAAGATATTTGTTAATAATTCGGTAGTAAATATTTTCGATATCTGCAAATGGTATATACTAACTTTAAGTATTTTTAAAAATTAACAAATAGGTTAAAAAACAATAGTTTCTCGTCCAGGTTTTTTGTTTTAATTAAGAAGGTGAGTGCTTTTCTCTTTTTTTTCCTTCAAGGCAGCAGATTTTCCAAGATGGTTGATTTCCTCGACTCTTTTGCTGAGATATAATTGTGGCCAAAGGCTCTACAATCCTTTTTTTACAATTATATAGACTTACAACTATTTTGTTAAAAATAAATTAATATGCGATATATAGGCCTATACATGTATTGAGAAAAAAATTGAAACAGATTAATGCTAATAACATTAATCTGTTTCAATTTTTTTTAAATTCTTTTATATTTGATGATAACGTTATCAATCATCAAATATAAAAGAATAAAATTTAAATTTAAATGATAATATAATAAAACTGAAAGGAAAGGTTAAAACAATATTGAGAGAAAAATTGTACATTAATATTCGAATCCTACAACTTTATCCATGATCCAACCAAGACCCGATCGGTGACAGACCCCCCCCCCCCCCCCCCCCCACACAAAATCAACAACAAAACAAGTTAAACTAGCCGCCGCGCGCACAGTGTTGTGTGGCAGTCACACAAATGAAAAGTTCTTCATAGCATTACATTACATTACATTACATTACATTAATATTTATAATGCGCTTTTCCCAAAAGGCTCAAAGCGCGTACAATTATAAAATGTTACTTAGATATACTTACAATAAAATAGTTACATTAAAACTAACAATTGAAACAATGATTGCAGAATAATACAAAGGTAGGAAAATTATACAAAAAGATGCGTTTTCAAAGATTTTTTGAAGTTATTTACAGAGGTAGAAGATCTAACTGAGATCGGGAGATTGTTCCATGCACGGGAGGCACATACAGTGAAAGTTCTATCACCGGCTTGTACTCTTGTTC
Source organism: Crossaster papposus (assembly GCA_037893245.1). NCBI lineage: Eukaryota > Metazoa > Echinodermata > Asteroidea > Velatida > Solasteridae > Crossaster > Crossaster papposus. The sequence goes on along the minus strand of JBAIAA010000072.1, from coordinate 1,834,487 downwards.
TAGGATATTCAAGTCGTAGGATATCATCTCCAGATCTCAGATTATTTCTTCTCGGAACATATTTTAACAAGCAGTCTGATAAATAGACTGGAGCAAGGTTATGAAAGGATTTGTAGACAAATAATAAATGCTTGAACATTATTCTTTGTTGTATTGGTAACCAGTGTAGCGAATGCATCAAGGGTATGGGATCATGCTTGCGGTTGACAGCAAAAACTAAACGTGCGGCCCAGTTTTGTAACCGCTGCAGTCGTTGTATGTGTACATTGGGTACAGAAGATAACAAACCATTACAATAATCAAGCCGTGAAAGTACCAATGAACGAACAGCGTGGTGACATGTAGATTCATCCATGAACTTGCGGGCACGTGATATATTGCGAAGATAGTAATTGACAGTTCGTGATATATATGATATATGGGAAGACATGGACATAGCCGAGTCAAAGAATACACCTAGGTTCCTAACAGATTCAGATGGGTGAATAGAAGAGTTTCCAATAACAATGGAAATATCGGGGATAAGTTTAAGATTATGGGAGGAAGCAGCGACAAAGAATTCTGTTTTATCATCGTTTAATTTAAGCTTATTAACTGTCATCCAGGTTTTAATGTCTGAGATGCATTTTTCAAGTTTAGAGACTGCACGATTCATCTCACCAGGTACATTAGCACAAGATAATTGTAGCAATCAAAACATTAGAATGAAAGAAAATGTTATGATTGATATCAACTAACTTGTTCGATGGCCTGTTGGACGTCTGGAGGAAATACAAGCATAGCATTTAAATGCTCATCGTCGATAATATCAACGTCGTCTTCATCCATGGGCGCTGCCATTTTGATTTCACCGGAAGACCTTTCACAAGCGGAAGAATTTTGTCCTACATTTAGGCCGTTTTTGAAACCCTAGCTTCGTCTCCGGTTTGGCTTTGTTCGTGTAGTTTAGCAATAGCGATGAAGTCACAAATGAAACTTAAGCTGCGGTTTAGAAAACGGTCTAGATGTAAAACAGAGGGGAAATTATTTTTAAAACAAATATTGAGTTAAAATGTACAGTCTAGATGCTAATAACCATTTTACGGGTGATTTATATGTGTTTTTTTCGTTTTCTATATATTTGTTTAAACGAGCTACTTTTATGAAGGTCAAAGGGTATTTCATTCATGCGGATTTGCTTGAGGTGTTGCAGGGCATCAATACACAACGTGCACTAAAATACGAAAACAATCGTTTAAAAAACTTCCCAATCTGACGTTTTTCTTTCGAACAAATTGTCACAATGACGAATTTATGTTTTTGAACGTACGATTTATACAGTAATCTTGCAAAATGGGGCGGACGAAGCGGAATTTTAACAAGAGAGGCAGGCAAATTGTGGACGATACTGACATTCGTAAAGCGCACAGCATCCCGTGTGTTGAAATCGACTTGTCGTCTGCTGGCACTGGCAGCAGTACTACTGCTGTTAAACAGTCGCAAGATACCCACGGTGGAGACACTCAGACCGAATGGATGCACAGTAATGCGTTGGTTCTTCCCTCAAAGAAGGAGAATAACAAAAAGAAGAAACAACCAGAAGGAAACCTGCCCAAGAAACTGAGCAATAAACAACGCAAGAGACTTCAAAAGGTTCTGGAAAAGAAAGAAAAGAAATCAAAGGTACAAATGTAATTGCTTAAAAAAAAACCTCTTGTCTTACGGTTACGGTATACAAAATAATTTACATTTTCACTAGTGCATCATGCAGAATTTCTAACAACAAATAATATTTTTTGTTTTTAAACTAAAGACGGCGTTTTCTTATCAATATATTTGTACATTTTGTATGCTGTATTGAAGCGACAACATTTAAATTCAGTGAATCCAATAGACATAATATTATGTATATTTTGCACTCTTTCATAGACAAATCACAAACTTTATTATTAAAGTAACATAAACAATTTAACGTACTGATTAACACAAGTAACAAGTATTGAAGTAATGCTTCAAGTTCAAAGCAAGTTTATTCAATTTTTTTTTCACTCGAGGAGGGGGGGGGGGGGGGGGGGGGGGGGGGGGGGGGGTTGAGCCTCTTTCCGTGCAGACTATCACATATGAGTAAAATTTGAGATATTTTGTTTTCATTTTGAAGAGAGAAGACATCTTGGCATCTCTGATGAAGCATCAAGTGTCTCCACAGGAGCTCTCTATGTTTGCTTCAGCTGCACATCTTGGACAAAAAGTTGCCAAGAGGTACGTACATACAGATTATATCATTGTACATGACGGCTTCGTCTAAGACTGTGTCTGTATTAATTCTTAATAATGCCATTGAACTGACCACTTATACTTTATGCAAATCATTTTATAACATTCTCTATTTTCTGAGAATTTCTACCAAATTGTACACCAACAAATTTCAAGCTATCAAAAGGATCTCCTACCCCAACTATACACCACCGTACCCGACAAAACCCAGCCCAACCACATTCAACCCAACTAAACCCATCCCAAATCTCTCAACCCACCCCTAATTTCTCATCGTCACCCCAAATTTCTTATCTTCATTCCACATTCTCATCCCCACCCCAAATTTCTCATCTCCACCTCACATTTCTCATCCCCACCCCAAATTTCTCATCCCCACCCCAAATTTCTCATCCCCACCCCAAATTTCTCATCCCGACCCCAAATTTCTCATCCCGACCCCAAATATCTCATCCCCACCCCAAATTTCTCATCCCCACCCCAAATTTCTCATCCCCACCCCAAATATCTCATCCCCACCCCAAATTTATCATCCCCACCCCAAATTTATCATCCCCACCCCAAATTTATCATCCCCACCCCAAATTTCTCATCCCCACCCCAAATTTATCATCCCCACCCCAACCACTTGAACTCGCCCAAACTCGCCTCTCCACACCTCACCAAACTTCATCAACCGACCTAACCATGCCGTCTAAACTCACCAGTTTATATTGTGGTTATTGTTCACCATCCCTCCATCTCAGGCACTTGGCTGAAAAAGCTGAGGAAGGTATTTCCATCAACAGTCTCAAAGGGGTAAACAAGCGGAAAAGAAGAAAACAGGAAGAACTGGAAGTTGCTGAGGAGAGTGAATCAGAATCAAGTGATGATCTGTCAGATGAAGATGATGATGATGAGATAGAAGAAAATGAACAACAGCAGAAGATCAAAGACTTGAAGGAAACAGAGAGAACTCAAGACGAGGATGTAAAAATTCCAGCTTCTGAGCCAGTGATGGGAGGCTTATCATCAGAGATGGATAAGAAAGATGAGAAGGAGGAGGCTGTAAAGAAGACACCAGAGAAGGACGAGAGGACTGTAAGGAGAGTAGCTCTAGAAGACAGGAACCCAGCGGTGTTTGTGCATGTTGACAGAAAGCCTGAAGTTCAAGTAAGTGCTTTCCATGACTTGAATCAATCAAAATGCTGAACAAAAAAAATAGGTGCTGCAATTGTAGGGCAAACCTTGGCTTTGTAAGGGGAACCTAAAATTCTCCAAATGTTTTGTCATCAGTCTTCTAGCTAAGACAATTAGCCCTTCCCATTCTAAAAAATCCTTGAAAACCTATTGTCTCCAACCAAAATTCCTCAATTTTGTGTTTTGTTAGGCCACTGAACTAGTTCTTCCTATCTTACCAAATCCAACAAAATCTTTCAAAAGCAATTATATGTCCCATAAATTCCCTCAAATCCATTACAAAATTTACTTGTCTCTCCTTCGTCAGGCTGCTAGACTAGCCCTTCCCATCCTGGCTGAGGAGCAAGTTATCATGGAAGCAATCAACGATCATCAAGTCGTCATCTTGTGTGGAGAGACGGGAAGTGGCAAGACAACGCAAGTCCCGCAGTTTCTGTACGAAGCGGGTTACGCAGAGTGAGTAGAGCTGAATAGAACAATCCACTGGTCTCTGCCAACTGGCATGTGTTTTGTACATTTACGTGTAGGCCACAACACGCATCATTTTAATGATATTGCACCAGCAGCCGATTTCACGAAACTTTACTTTATGGCGTAAGTGGACTTACGCCATAATTTATTGCGCAAGTTGCGCTATAACTTTAGGACGGATTTCACGAAAGTTACGCATTATCGGGATATGTCGTAACTCACCGAGTTACGCCATAAGATGTGGCGTAACTTACGCCATGACTTTAGGTGGCGTAAGTTTGGCTATGTGTCGTAAACATGGCGTTCAACGTGAACACCGAAGAGCGCTTCGCCGTGAAAGATTGTTCCGTGACCGAATAAATCCCCTATATATCATCACGAAGACGACGGTATCGCTCTTCTCGGAAGGGTATTTTCCAAATCGTTAAAGATTTACGACATGTTTGGAGCGTCCTACAAGGATAGTTTCTCATTTTCCGTTAACGTTAGTAAATGTCGCGTGCAAAAAAAACCACCGTGACCCTCGTTTAAATCTCACTTTAACAAATCTCCGGCGCACTTTTTCGTCTCAAAAGTTAAACAGCGCCCTCATGCACCCCTAAAAGATGAATGTAGGCCTATATTGGTCGAACAAAATACATAATGTACTCGGGAATGAAAGGGAATGTGGTTTGTAAGGAGTGCGTTCTCCAAATGTATTGTTAGATAAGCAACCCACCTGTTAAAATCAAATCCAGAACCAAAGGATTGTTTTTGTAGTTTTTGTACCCAGTTTATAGGCTTATAGGTTATATAAAACACTACAAAACATGACAAATTGAGAAACCAATGCAAGTCTAGGAACAAGGCTTCTGTTTTTTATTTATAAATAAATTCTACATGTACATTGTATATACACAAATTGTTCCAAGAAAGAAATTATAATAAAGAAAGATAATAAATATAAATAAATATAAACAAGACTTGTTTGTATTATCATGGCAATTTTATAAACTTGACTTCTCATTGGATATACAAACAATATGCCTTTCCCTGGCTTTGTCTTAAGTTGATTTTTGGCCTCTAAATGCAGGAACTCGGGTGCATTCTCCATTTTTACAGTATATTTTTACATTATTCTGCCACACAGTGGGTAGTCTTGGTTGCAAAACGTCCTAATCTCAGTATGCAGTGCGCGTAGACCGCCTATGCGGGCGCCCTCTTAATAAACGCCATGACCTTTAAATTGAACGTCTTCGCTAATGGACATAATCACTTAACAAAAATTCCCAGCAGAATTTGCATGCGCGTGTGACGTGACATTGTGTGTATAATCGCGTTGACGTAACATGCATAATCATACTCATTGGTCAAGTTTCTGTTACGTCACGTAATTATGCACGCAACGTCACACGCGCATGAAAATGCATCACAATTCTGCTCATAAATTTTTGAGCGATTGTCAGTTAGCCAAGACATCCTATTTGAACGTCATGGCGTGGTCTGTAGCGTATGTTAAAGGGCGCCCGCATCGGCAGCCTACGCACGCTGCATACCACGATTAGGACGTCTTGCAACCAAAATTTCATAGTGGGGTGGCTGACTGGGTTTTGTAAGATCACTCCGCTTACGTAATCTTGAAACCAAGACTAATCTCAATGTCAAGTATAAAGGGGCATTCAAAATATCAATGTTTTTAAGTTTGACTTTTAACCAGTTCGCGCCGGATGACATATACAAACACAAAGTTTTTCCCAGATTCAAAACGGATGACACATAAACAAGCCACGAGCAAGGCCGAAAATGTTTGTCAGCAACGAACAAGGCCAGAAATGTCTGTCAGCAGGGAGCAAGGCCGGAAATGCGTGGGTGTGCTTTCCGGTACCATCGGGCTGAACCCACCTCGGATCGAGTTTCGTTAAAAATAATTCCGCGCGTCGGCTCGGTGATGTTAAAATAATCCCGGCGCGAACTGGGGGAGACTATGGAGCTAGTACATGTAGAACAAACATTTTAAGTTTTCAGAAACTGCGACACAGATAGTAAAATCCAAATTTCTGCTAGCATAAAATCCAGGTTTTTTTTAACCAGTGTCGCAATTTCTGAAAACCTAAAATTATACTAGCTCTGAGAAAATCGGAAAATACGGTTGTCCACTTTTGACGCTCCATAGGAGACAATTCCCCTACATTTTAGAGTCAACATTTTGTAAACGTTGATTACTTTTAATGGCCCCAATAAATAGGGAAAATTATGACAGGGAATAAAGAACATCTGGAAATGAGAAGTTAAGACGTTAAGCATTATCTTCAGCTGGCACCAAAATGATGGCACGCTGCTGACAGGCAATAGCAATGACCATCTGCAAATTAGCATTAAGATACTGCGACACTTTTAAATGTTCCTTTGCAACCATAGCCTTTTCTTCTCAATTTCCAGAAGTAAATTTGTCCAATTCATACATTTTCCTATTTGTTATTGATAATTATTTAGGTTGTACATGTTCTACACCACTCAGGGTTGCAGTCTGTGTTGACAGGGCTGGCCTTGATGATGTAGAGGCAATGGAGGCTTCCAGTTTAGTTAGTAAATCTTTCTGATGGGTCGTGATCAGCGTTGTCGTCATCATCATCATCAGCAGCATTATCTTTATCGCAATCCTCAATTTGAAAGAAAGCTGCAATAAACACAATCGTAAAATGTTGCTTAAAAAATATCTAAGCAAAAAACCCTACTAGTACTACTACTAGTACTAGGGCCTAGGAACAAGAAAACACTACAGACTTTTTTTTCAGACCAGTCTCATCCCTAGCCATGCTAGCCTGGTTTGTGCACAAATCAGGGTGATGATGTCCGTAACGTTAGGCCTAATAATGCCTAGGTCCCTATGGAATTATTTCCTAGTTGTATTCAGCTCGATCAACACGGAAGGAAAAAAAGAGCACAGATTATTATGCCTAATATTATTACCAATGCCTTACCAATGAATTACTAGCTACCACTCTTTTCTCCATCCCGGCCATTTTTATTTTCTAGCTTTTGCAGCAAGCTCCCCCTTCCCCCAGGCCCCACCTCTTTCTCGCTTTAAACCAATCTTTTGTTGACATCCGCTGTCACAGCACTCTGCCAACACAGCTTTTTTACCTTTCTATATTCATCTATGACCTTTTCCCTTTTAAGTTTTATAATTGTTGCCAAACAACCGTGTTAAATTTTCTCTCACAAATTCAGTTAAAATATTTAGTTCTGCCCTCCCCCCACCCCCCAGTTAGTGCCACTGCCACATTTGTTTTCTTTACTAGTTCTATCATTGTATTCGGTATAACGCTCAACATCGATCACAAACATTCAAGTTGCCATGTTGTGCTCACTGTTTTTACCAGATTTACTTATATAATTACCCGCTAAATCATCGTTAGCAGACGAACACCGCCGGCCGCTCATCCTCGGCTCGATCGATCGACGCAACGATCGACAATATGATCAAGTGACAAACCTTACGTGACTGATGACAATCCCTATCCTATCTTTGTTCAAGTTGCTGCTTCAATTTCCCATTATAGGTCAAGACAAGGCGCGATCGTACTATGGGTTTTTCATTGAGAAAAATATTCACGCTACAATTAACACAGCCCCCCAAAAATGGCAGCCTCCAACAAAAATCCGCGTAAACACGTAACGTCTGTTTGATGTATATTTGTGCAACAACTGCAAACAGTCGTTGTTAGAACTTGAGGTCACCCTCGTCCTACAAATATAAAAGTTTTTAGTGAAAATAGGATGTTGCGTAGCTAAGTCGAGTTTCGTGAAATCGATTTTAACTTATGGCGCAGCTACGCATTAAAGTTATGGCGTAAGTCTTGCGCCACATCCAGTTAAGGCGTAAGTTACGCACAGTTTCTTGAAATCGGCTGCAGGAATGTCAAGTTTGACAGACATTGCGCACTATAAATGATTTGTTTCTCAATTCGTCTTCTATTCTGTTGCAGAAATGGCCTTATTGGAATAACTGAGCCTAGAAGAGTCGCAGCAGTCACGATGTCAGAGCGAGTTGCCATGGAAATGAATCTTTCCTCAAGGTAAGATACGTTCTTCAGTGGCATTTCGTTGGCATCAAACATACATTTGTTGCCCTTGTTTCTGATAAAAATGTAACCGAATTAAGACTTTTAGTATTGATTTGTATTTGTCTCAATAGTTTGGTATCATACATGATACGTTACCAAGGCAACGTGACAGAAGACACCAAGATCAAATTCATGACTGATGGTGTGTTGCTGAAAGAGATTCAGAAGGTACTTATACAACAACAAATATATCTTGAGATGATGTTCCAGTCTTTTGATTTTTGCAAAAATTCAAATTTTGCAAAAACTGACTTGCAGGGTTTAAAAGTGTTTTACATTTGCTCTGAATATTGATTTCCCACTAGTAAGATTAATGTTGATACATGAATATTGTTAATGTTGATATACTATTAAATTCAGTAAATTACTACATTAACCATTTTTTTTTAAATTTTGAAACAGGATTTCTTGTTGACGAGGTATTCTGTAATTGTCATTGACGAAGCTCATGAACGCAGCGTGTACACGGACATTCTGATTGGCTTGTTGTCCAGGATAGTACCCCTCAGAAACAAGGTTGGATCAAAGTTCAAATTATGACTTCCAGTACTTAGATTGAATTTCATGTCGGCAGGTATGGGTCACAATATTAAAGAGGCACATCCTTAATATGTGACCCGCTCCATCGTAATCAGGAATAAGTCGCTGAGGCCGTTTTACGCAATTGGCCGTTGAAGTGAACGCATGGGTGAAAATCGTGACCAAGTCGATTTTCTGAACATTGTATTTTTAGGAAGTGTAGTTATCACAGATTATTGTCATTAATGTCTTGTATGTTAAAACGATCAATAAAGATGAAAATGAAGAGGATTTGTGTGCGCTGTCCGTATGATTTTGGTCAATTTTGTTTATTTCAAAGCTGTTTTTCTCGGAATGTGGATTCGGCAAATAAATATACACCTGTCATCTTCATCAGACCATAACACGTTAACCTAAGAAGATACTCACTTGTGATGGGTATCATTAGAAAGCTTATGAAATTCCCTTTCTCACCATGTGCATATCTCAAAAAGTCATTTCGAGACTTATTCCTGATTTCGATGGAGCGGGTCACATATTTGTAAAAAGAATTTGTAAACAAAAAGTGCAAATTGTTTCATTTGTTGTGTGCATTGTACATAAAGGGTGCTATATACATGATGCGGGAGCAAATTAAGTTTTTTCTTTCTTCAAGATTTTGCATTTGCTATGAATTTACAAATTGAAAGGTAACAGTGTATACAACCTGTACATGTACATGTACATGTTTATGGTTTTCAAGCAGCTACAATATTTGTTGAGAGACTTCCATCCTATTAGGATAATTTACAGGGAATTGATGTGCGGTTGTGTTTTTTCACTGTAGAAAGGAAACAGGATGAAGATGATAATTATGTCGGCCACGTTGAGAGTTGAGGACTTCACTGAAAATAAACGACTCTTTAAAATCACCCCACCAGTCATCAAGGTGAGATTTATTACAGAATTCATCGCAAAGGTTTCGTTGGAAAAGATGCACTGTGAAACAAATTCAAAACCACTTCTCGACTTGAATCCATCATAGTCGTCCAGGTTTTGTTGGATGGCGATTGATACAGGATTGAGGTGCACAATTTGGTTTTGCACAAAGAAATTGCTATCGTGCTTCTCCTCAGAATTGGATTTTAGTGGACTGAGGAAGATTCCAAGTACAGACACGATATTAAAATAAGATTTGTTTTCATTGGCTAAACGCAGGTTGACTCCAGACAGTTCCCTGTAACTGTCCACTTCAACAAGCGAACACCACTGGAAAACTACATGGAAGAGGCAGAAAGAAAGGTGGATCTATAGAGTTGTGATTGAGTTACAAGTCAATTACAAACCAGTCACAAGTCAATTACAAACCAGTCACAAGTCAATTACAAAACAGTCACAAGTCAGTCACAAGTCAATTACAAACCAGTCACAAGTCAGTCACAAGTCAGTCACAAGTCAGTCACAAGTCAGTCACAAGTCAATGACAAGTCAATGACAAGTCAATGACAAGTCAATGACAAGTCAATGACAAGTCAATGACAAGTCAATGACAAGTCAATGACAAGTCAATGACAAGTCATATCAGTCACAAGTCAGTCACAAGTCAGTCACAAGTCAGTCACAAATCAATTACAAGTCAATTACAAACCAGTCACAAGTCAATGACAATTCAGTCACAAGTCAGTCACAAGTCAGTCACAAGTCAGTCACAAGTCAGTCACAAGTCAGTCACAAGTCAGTCACAAGTCAGTCACAAGTCAGTCACAAGTCAGTCACAAGTCAGTCACAAGTCAGTCACAAGTCAGTCACAAGTCAGTCACAAGTCAGTCACAAGTCAGTCACAAGTCAGTCACAAGTCAGTCACAAGTCAGTCACAAATCAATTACAAGTCAATGACAAACCAGTCACAAGTCAATGACAAGTCAATGACAAGTCAGTCACAAGTCAATGACAAGTCAGTCACAAGTCGATGACAAGTCAGTCACAAGTCAATTACAAGTCAATTACAAACCAGTCACAGGTCAATGACAAACCAGTCACAAGTCAATGACAAACCAGTCACAAGTCAATGACAAGTCAGTCACAAGTCGATGACAAGTCAGTCACAAGTCAGTCACAAGTCAGTCACAAGTCGGACACAAGTCAGTCACAAGTCAATTACAAGTCAGTCACAAATCAGTCACAGGTCGCTCACAAGTCGGTCAAAAGTCAATCACAAATCATTCTGTAACCAAACATATGTACGTCAGGCCAAATCCTAAGCCATCAAACATAAAATAATACCCAAGAAGTTTCTTTGTCACATTTTCTTAGTTTACCTTTTAATTTAGACTCAATTTTTGTATTCCCTCTCAAACAAATCGTTAAATTATGTAAATATTTTCAAAACTCCTTCCACACTATTGGTGATAAACTACCATTTGTTATACTGTAAGGTGCATCATAGCCAAAATTCCATGGCAAATAATTAGTACATTGTATTTTATCTTTTTATTATTGATGTACAGGTGTTAAAGATTCATCGTACCTTACCACCTGGTGGTATTTTAGTCTTTGTAACGGGTCAAAATGAGGTCAGCTCTTTGTGTAGGAAGCTGAGAGCGAGGAACAAGAAGATAAAAGACAATACGGCAAATATTGATGGTAAATACTTAGCACTATGCTCACAAGCAACAACAACAACATATCGGTAACGGCTTAGCACTATGCTTACAACAACAACAACATAATGGTAAATACTTAGCACTATGCTCACAAGCAACAACAACAACATAATGGTAAATACTTAGCACTTTGCTCATAACAACAACAACAACATATAGGTAACATATATATGTATTTGTTTAATGCACTACATTTATGTCTGATAATGGCATCATAGTAAATGTGAAGAATGAGTTACAGCCGTGATATATTCTTTTGAAGAAATGAAGACATCTGGGAAGAGGAAGAAGCTTGGAGGAGGCGTGTCCGATGAGGAAATGAGGGCAGAAAAACTGAAAGAGGAGAAATCCACGAGGGCTTTCAGGAAACAGAAACTGCCTAAGATCAGTCTGGATAAGTATGTAAAGCAAACACTAAGAGAACTTGGTTTATCATCTACGTAGGCAAATAGTGTAACATATCAGGGTGTGCTACCCACAGATGCCGGCCTAAACCCATCTGGGATTGGGAAAAACACAAAGTTTGTGTAAAACAATTCCACGCCTGGACCCTGTCAATGTCAGAATAATCTCAGCGTGAACTGCTTAAAGGACATATGGGTTGAAGTTCTTACATAGTTAATTTGTTACTATAAATCCAGCATATTTTCTCTCGTTCTTAGTTACTCTGTTCAGCCATATGAAGAGGAAGAGGTTGACGAACAAAAATATGAGGACGACAACCAATCTGAGACTGAGTTTCAAGTGGCAGACCCGGAATCAGATGATGAAATGGTAGGTTGGCCGTGATTGGCCAGATTATCTGCTCGCTAAAGACAAAGAGAATTACCTCTACACAATGAGGCTTCATTTCTTCCAAACTGTCCATGTCATCTTAGATTGTACTGCTGACATTGTAATTCTGTTTCCAGCTACCAGGGGAAGATCTTTTCCAGGATGATGTCCCCCTGTACGTCTTACCCATGTACTCCCTCCTAGCGCCCCATCAGCAAGCTAAGGTCTTAGATTGTACTCCTGATATTGTAATTCTGTTTCCAGCTACCAGGGGAAGATCTTTCCCAGGATGATGTCCCCCTGTACGTCTTACCCATGTACTCCCTCCTAGCGCCCCATCAGCAAGCTAAGATTTTCAAGCCTCCTCCAGATGATACACGCCTGTGTGTTGTGGCTACAAACGTTGCTGAGACCTCACTCACAATTCCTGGCATCAAGTATGTGGTTGACACTGGAAGGGTAAGTTCTGGGCCAATCGATGTTGTGTTTAACACAGCCTCCGTTATTTCATAGAGACTGTTAACAGTAAGCACAGAAAAAGCATTCTTAACCACAGAGGAAAAAGTTGCTTAGATCAGTGACGTAACAAAAGAAATCTTCAAGCACGCGCAAGCTTAAGTAAGCTTATTACAAGAAAAGAAAAAAAATATATAAAATCATTTTTCTCATTTTTATGAATGACTTATTTAATCTTTAATAGGTCAAGAAAAGATACTATGACAAAGTGACAGGAGTGTCGTCATTTAAGATCACCTGGACATCCAAAGCATCAGCCAATCAGAGAGCTGGAAGAGCAGGAAGGACTGAGCCTGGACATTGCTACCGGTCAGTGCTTTAGTTTCTTTTTGCCCTGGTCCCCATGTCTCCTGGAGCCCATGTCCCCAGGTCCCCAGGTCCCCAGGTGCCCAGGTGCCCAGGTGCCCAGGTCCCCAGGTCCCCAGGTTCACAGGTTCACAGGTTCACAGGTTCACAGGTACCCAGGTACCCAGCTCCCCAGGTCTCTAGGTGCCCAGGTCCCCAGGTCCCCAGGTCCCCAGGTCCTTATCATCTGTTGGTCAATGCAGTCCACTCCGTGTCCAACGTTTAGGCTTGCAATTCTACGCAACATTGTGGTGTCATTTTGATCAAGGATGTGAACTAAGCTGTTGATCGGTCAATTGACATTTTTGTAATACAACAAAGGTTTACTGAAAACCGTGATAGATGGTGCCCACCGAATGATCAGAATCTTGAAATAAAGACGTTGGATTTTTTGTCATAATTAATTGCATTTAGTTTATTTTGACACTTTGACATTCTGTTCAGAAGAGTTAAAGAGTATTTTCAACTTTGTACAATCATTAAAGTCTAAATACGTGGATACGACATGAAATACTTAAACTTTGTACATCATTAAAGTCTAAATACATGGATACGACATGAAATGCTTCAACTTCGTACATCATTAAAGTCTAAATACATGGATACGACATGAAATGCTTTAACGTTGAACATCATTAAAGTCTAAATACGTGGATACGACATGAAATGCTTCAACTTTGTACATCACTAAAGTCTAAATACGTGAATACGACATGAAATGCTTCAACTTTGAACATCATTAAAGTCTAAATACGTAGCCGACATGAAATGCTTCAACTTTGAACATCATTAAAGTCTAAATACGTGAATACGACATGAAATGCTTCAACTTTGAACATCATTAAAGTCTAAATACGTAGCCGACATGAAATGCTTCAACTTTGAACATCATTAAAGTCTAAAACATGGATACGACATGAAATGCTTCAACTTTGTACATCATTAAAGTCTAAATACGTGAATACGACATGAAATGCTTCAACTTTGAACATCATTAAAGTCTAAATACGTAGCCGACATGAAATGCTTCAACTTTGAACATCATTAAAGTCTAAAACATGGATACGACATGAAATGCTTCAACTTCGTACATCATTAAAGTCTAAATACGTGGATACGACATGAAATGCTTCAACTTTGTACATCACTAAAGTCTAAATACGTGGATACGACATGAAATGCTTTAACGTTGAACATCATTAAAGTCTAAAACATGGATACGACATGACATGCTTCAACTTTGTACATCATTAAAGTCTAAATACGTGGATACGACATGAAATGCTTCAACTTTGAACATCATTAAAGTCTAAAACATGGATACGACATGACATGCTTCAACTTCGTACATCATTAAAGTCTAAATAAGTGGATACGACATGAAATGCTTCAACTTTGAACATCATTAAAGTCTAAATACGTGGATACGACACGAAATGCTTCAACTTTGTACATCATTAAAGTCTAAATACGTGGATACGACATGAAATGTAACAACTTTGTACATCACTTAAATCTAAATACGTGGATACGACATGAAATGTATCAACTTTGTACATCACTAAAATCTAAATACGTTGATATGACATGAAATGCTTTAACTTCGTACAAACGTAGATACGTCATGAAATACTTCAACTTTGTACATCACTAAAATCTAAATACGTGGATACGACATAAAATGCTTCAACTTTGTACATCATTATAGTCTAAATACGTGGATACGACATGAAATGCTTCAACTTTGTACATCACTAAAGTCTAAATACGTGGATACGACATGAAATGCTTCAACGTTGTACATCATTAAAGTCTAAAACATGGATACGACATGAAATGCTTCAACTTTGTACATCACTAAAGTCTGAATACATAGATACGACATGAAATGCTTCAACGTTGTTCATCATTAAAGTCTAAATACGTGGATACGACATGAAATGCTTTAACGTTGAACATCATTAAAGTCTAAAACATGGATACGACATGAAATGCTTCAACTTTGTACATCACTAAAGTCTGAATACATAGATACGACATGAAATGCTTCAACGTTGTTCATCATTAAAGTCTAAATACGTGGATACGACATGAAATGCTTTAACGTTGAACATCATTAAAGTCTAAAACATGGATACGACATGAAATGCTTCAACTTTGTACATCACTAAAGTCTAAATACGTGGATACGACATGAAATGCTTCAACTTTGTACATCACTAAAGTCTGAATACAGAGATACGACATGAAATGCTTCAACGTTGTACATCATTAAAGTCTAAATACGTGGATACGACATGAAATGCTTTAACGTCGTACATCATTAACCCTAACTCCCTCACCATTGTTATTGAACAATACAATTCCTTCAAAATCCTCCAACTTCCTTTGTTGTGTAAGGAGTTAGGGTTAAAGTCTAAATACGTGGATACGACATGAAATGCTTTAACGTTGAACATCATTAAAGTCTAAAACATGGATACGACATGAAATGCTTCAACTTTGTACATCACTAAAGTCTAAATACGTGGATACGACATGAAATGCTTCAACTTTGTACATCACTAAAGTCTAAATACATGGATACGACATGAAATGCTTCAACTTCGTACATCATTAAAGTCTAAATACATGGATACGACATGAAATGCTTTAACGTTGAACATCATTAAAGTCTAAATACGTGGATACGACATGAAATGCTTCAACTTTGTACATCATTAAAGTCTAAATACGTGAATACGACATGAAATGCTTCAACTTTGAACATCATTAAAGTCTAAATACGTAGCCGACATGAAATGCTTCAACTTTGAACATCATTAAAGTCTAAAACATGGATACGACATGAAATGCTTCAACTTCGTACATCATTAAAGTCTAAATACGTGGATACGACATGAAATGCTTCAACTTTGTACATCACTAAAGTCTAAATACGTGGATACGACATGAAATGCTTTAACGTTGAACATCATTAAAGTCTAAAACATGGATACGACATGACATGCTTCAACTTTGTACATCATTAAAGTCTAAATACGTGGATACGACATGAAATGCTTCAACTTTGAACATCATTAAAGTCTAAAACATGGATACGACATGACATGCTTCAACTTCGTACATCATTAAAGTCTAAATAAGTGGATACGACATGAAATGCTTCAACTTTGAACATCATTAAAGTCTAAATACGTGGATACGACACGAAATGCTTCAACTTTGTACATCATTAAAGTCTAAATACGTGGATACGACATGAAATGTAACAACTTTGTACATCACTTAAATCTAAATACGTGGATACGACATGAAATGTATCAACTTTGTACATCACTAAAATCTAAATACGTTGATATGACATGAAATGCTTTAACTTCGTACAAACGTAGATACGTCATGAAATACTTCAACTTTGTACATCACTAAAATCTAAATACGTGGATACGACATAAAATGCTTCAACTTTGTACATCATTATAGTCTAAATACGTGGATACGACATGAAATGCTTCAACTTTGTACATCACTAAAGTCTAAATACGTGGATACGACATGAAATGCTTCAACGTTGTACATCATTAAAGTCTAAAACATGGATACGACATGAAATGCTTCAACTTTGTACATCACTAAAGTCTGAATACATAGATACGACATGAAATGCTTCAACGTTGTTCATCATTAAAGTCTAAATACGTGGATACGACATGAAATGCTTTAACGTTGAACATCATTAAAGTCTAAAACATGGATACGACATGAAATGCTTCAACTTTGTACATCACTAAAGTCTGAATACATAGATACGACATGAAATGCTTCAACGTTGTTCATCATTAAAGTCTAAATACGTGGATACGACATGAAATGCTTTAACGTTGAACATCATTAAAGTCTAAAACATGGATACGACATGAAATGCTTCAACTTTGTACATCACTAAAGTCTAAATACGTGGATACGACATGAAATGCTTCAACTTTGTACATCACTAAAGTCTGAATACAGAGATACGACATGAAATGCTTCAACGTTGTACATCATTAAAGTCTAAATACGTGGATACGACATGAAATGCTTTAACGTCGTACATCATTAACCCTAACTCCCTCACCATTGTTATTGAACAATACAATTCCTTCAAAATCCTCCAACTTCCTTTGTTGTGTAAGGAGTTAGGGTTAAAGTCTAAATACGTGGATACGACATGAAATGCTTTAACGTTGAACATCATTAAAGTCTAAAACATGGATACTACATGAAATGCTTCAACTTTGTACATCACTAAAGTCTAAATACGTGGATACGACATGAAATGCTTCAACTTTGTACATCACTAAAGTCTGAATACAGAGATACGACATGAAATGCTTCAACGTTGTACATCATTAAAGTCTAAATACGTGGATATGACATGAAATGCTTTAACGTCGTACATCATTAAAGTCTAAATACATGGATACGGCATGAAATGCTTCAACTTTGTACATCACTAAAGTCTAAATACAGAGATACGACATGACATGCTTCAACGTTGAACATCATTAAAGTCTAAATAATGTGGATACGGGATCGTATACGTTTGGCAAATTGAATTTGAATAGTTTGTATAATTGGCACTTTTCTAGTTTCTTGCAAATATTCCCAGGTTAAGATCAATCGAAGACTACCTTCGTATGACTTAATGCTTGAAGCAGGTGCTGACAGAGCAACACTTGGCTTTCAGCTTACACAGTATTGCTTTAGAGCTCTTCCTGAATTTGGTGTTTGCCATGCTGTAGATAAATGGATTGGCCACACAGTTAAGAGATACCAGAGGTGACAGTACATATTGAATTATATGGACATTGCGGGGGATAGCAAGCATTTGACAAGTACATGTAGCTAAATCCAGCCAGACAGTGACACTAATAAATGGAACCCAGGTGAGAAGAAAAACACCTGTTGAGACAATCAGCATTGCCGTCATTTTTAGTTTAGGCTTGAACATCCTAGCAGGAGTCTTGCTTTTGACATCCGTGCCCGCTGTCGTTGGATTCTGTCTGGTGTCCTCTATTGGGGGTGCAGCTTGCATTGAGTTATTTGCAGAGGTACCAGCCTGTGTCTTTTCCTGTTGTGCCGTTGTGTTGACAGTTTGGCCGTGAGGTGTTCTTTTGTGAGCTGCTTGGTGCTTTAGCTTTACAGTTCTGACTTGTGGCAAATTGTTTGCCAATCCAACTTGACTTCGTCTGCGTATCATTGTGTAAATTTTGATGTATAGTGCCATAATAGTCAGAATACACCCTAAGAAGGGCAATATTGGCAAGAAAATCACAAAGAGTGACAGGGTAGTACATTGCTCATCCGAAATGTAAATTGTCCTAATTACGAATGATTCTGGGACTACTACTAAAACGGAAATGGCAAATAAGACACATACTGAGGCTCGTGTATTGCATGTTGTCATAAGACGCTTATGAGGATTGCGGATGGCATCAAATCGGTCAAATGCGACAGCCGTCGTGACAAACATGGACGTATGCAGTATAGTGTAGACACAAAAGGAGTAGGCCCAGCTCACCGTTCGGTCGCTGATTATATCCAGAATCCAAAGTAAGAACATGGAGGATGTCACACAGATCATGAGATCCAGTCCGGCTAGCGAGTTGATCAGTACATAAGTACTAGTTTTAACTGGTTTGGACCAGTACACGCTCAAGACAAGGAGATTTCCTGGAACCCCAGTCAGGAATATGATGCAATGAATGACTATACCAAATGCTGACAGACTGCCAACTTGTGGTATTGTCATGTTGCGTTCGTGGGCTACTTCAAAGTTCATTTTTGCAGTCAATGCTTCAATTATTTTCCGATGTTTAGCAATGGTTTCTTTCTTAAAGCTCAGTCTTATTTCTTCAATTGCTTCATACGTCGCGTGAGACCAGTCAGCAAAGTGTGTGCTCTTTACTTAACTTGGCTAAAATTGAACGTCAGAGTCAGGCCAGTTTATCTAGGAGAGTAATTATGCAAACTTTCCTTCATTAACCCTAACTCCCTACCCATTTTTACTTACACATAACCTGAATCCTGCAAAATCCTCCAATATTGGTCACTGGTGACCATACAGCCTGTATCCTGCAAAATCCTGCAGTCTTGCCCTGGCTGCAGTCAGCGGGCAAGGGGTAAAACCCCAAGTAACCTCAATCCTGCAAAATCCTGCGATGCATCAAACTCCAAGTGACCTCAATCCTGCAAAATCCTTGTGTGTCACATTCAGCCTGATAACCTGAATCCTCCATATTCCTGCAGGGGTAAAACCTCAAGTAACCTCAATCCTGCAAAATCCTGCGATGCATCAAACTCCAAGTGACCTCAATCCTGCAAAATCCTGCATTTTGCCATGAGGAATTTGGAGGATTTGGGAGGGTTAGGGTTAATAATAAACTTTCAGTTCAATATAACCACATCAATTACCGCCAAGTATTGACAAGCCCAATTCTCCAATCTGCACGATTACATTTCCGGATAACTAATAGATGCCAACTCAATGAACGACTTAAGATCAGGTTTAATTTACCATCGGATGAAAGGCCCGATGTCTCGCCTAAATTAATCTGACAAGTCATTGCTATGGAGACCACCAGACTTGACATGCCCACTTCAAAGGTTACTCAATAAAAGGGCTGTCACATGTCATTTATGCTTTTAAACAAGAAATCTGGATGGACTGGAGCAAACATTTCTCGTTTCTAAACAATTGCTTTTGCTCATTGCTGTTTGACTAATAAAATTATGGAGCAAATTAAAGTCGACGATGCAGTTCAGTCATACAGCTGGATTATTATCAGTACTTTAATATAAAATGCCCCGTGCACAGCAGTTGCTCTCTGAACCAGAGTTGTTTGCTCTGTTCTGATTCTTGTAGGGTGATTCAGTCAATTAATTGTTTTTTAGGTAACAAGAATAGTAATAAGGCACAGTGTCACAAGTACTACAAATACATGTACTTAACTCTTTGCAGTGAGGTATTATTACCGGCATCAAGGGGTTCATTGATGTAATACCGGCATCAAGGGATTCATTGATGTAATACCGGCATCAAGGGATTCATTGATGTAATACCGGCATCAAGGGGTTCATTGATGTAATACCGGCATTATGGGATTCATTGATGTAATACCGGCATCAAGGGGTTTATTGATGTAATACCGGCATCAAGGGATTCATTGATGTAATACCGGCATCAAGGGGTTCATTGATGTAATACTGGCATCAAGGGGTTCATTGATGTAATACCGGCATCAAGGGATTCATTGATGTAATACCGGCATCAAGGGATTCATTGATGTAATACCGGCATCAAGGGGTTCATTGATGTAATACTGGCATCAAGGGGTTCATTGATGTAATACCGGCATCAAGGGGTTTATTGATGTAATACCGGCATCAAGGGATTTATTGATGTAATACCGGCATCAAGGGATTCATTGATGTAATACTGGCATCAAGGGATTCATTGATGTAATACCGGCATCAAGGGGTTCATTGATGTAATACCGGCATCAAGGGATTCATTGATGTAATACCGGCATCAAGGGATTCATTGATGTAATACCGGCATCAAGGGATTCATTGATGTAATACCGGCATTATGGGATTCATTGATGTAATACCGGCATCAAGGGATTCATTGATGTAATACCGGCATCAAGGGATTCATTGATGTAATACCGGCATCAAGGGGTTCATTGATGTAATACCGGCATCAAGGGATTCATTGATGTAATACCGGCATCAAGGGATTCATTGATGTAATACCGGCATCAAGGGATTCATTGATGTAATACCGGCATCAAGGGATTCATTGATGTAATACCGGCATCAAGGGATTCATTGATGTAATACCGGCATCAAGGGATTCATTGATGTAATACCGGCATCAAGGGATTCATTGATGTAATACCGGCATCAAGGGATTCATTGATGTAATACCGGCATCAAGGGATTCATTGATGTAATACCGGCATCAAGGGATTCATTGATGTAATACCGGCATCAAGGGATTCATTGATGTAATACTGGCATCAAGGGATTCATTGATGTAATACCGGCATCAAGGGATTCATTGATGTAATACCGGCATCAAGGGATTCATTGATGTAATACTGGCATCAAGGGATTCATTGATGTAATACCGGCATCAAGAGATTCATTGATGTAATACTGGCATCAAGGGATTCATTGATGTAATACTGGCATCAAGGGATTCATTGATGTAATACTGGCATCAAGGGATTCATTGATGTAATACTGGCAATACCGGCATCAAGGGATTCATTGATGTAATACTGGCATCAAGGGATTCATTGATGTAATACCGGCATCAAGGGATTCATTGATGTAATACCGGCATCAAGGGATTCATTGATGTAATACCGGCATCAAGGGATTCATTGATGTAATACTGGCATCAAGGGATTCATTGATGTAATACTGGCATCAAGGGATTCATTGATGTAATACTGGCAATACCGGCATCAAGGGATTCATTGATGTAATACCGGCATCAAGGGATTCATTGATGTAATACCGGCATCAAGGGATTCATTAATGTAATACCGGCATTAAGGGATTCATTGATGTAATACCGGCATCAAGGGGTTCATTGATGTAATACCGGCATCAAGGGATTCATTGATGTAATACCGGCATCAAGGGATTCATTGATGTAATACCGGCATCAAGGGATTCATTGATGTAATACCGGCATCAAGGGATTCATTGATGTAATACCGGCATCAAGGGATTCATTAATGTAATACCGGCATCAAGGGGTTCATTGATGTAATACCGGCATCAAGGGATTCATTGATGTAATACTGGCATGAAGGGATTCATTGATGTAATACCGGCATCAAGGGATTCATTGATGTAATACTGGCATCAAGGGATTCATTGATGTAATACCGGCATCAAGGGATTCATTGATGTAATACCGGCATCAAGGGGTTCATTGATGTAATACTGGCATTATGGGATTCATTGATGTAATACCGGCATCAAGGGGTTCATTGATGTAATACCGGCATCAAGGGATTCATTGATGTAATACCGGCATCAAGGGGTTCATTGATGTAATACCGGCATTATGGGATTCATTGATGTAATACCGGCATCAAGGGGTTCATTGATGTAATACCGGCATCAAGGGATTCATTGATGTAATACCGGCATGAAGGGGTTCATTGATGTAATACCGGCATCAAGGGATTCATTGATGTAATACCGGCATCAAGGGATTCATTGATGTAATACTGGCATCAAGGGATTCATTGATGTAATACCGGCATCAAGGGATTCATTGATGTAATACTGGCATCAAGAGATTCATTGATGTAATACCGGCATCAAGGGGTTCATTGATGTAATATCGGCATCAAGGGATTCATTGATGTAATACTGGCATCAAGGGATTCATTGATGTAATACCGGCATCAAGGGATTCATTGATGTAATACTGGCATCAAGGGATTCATTGATGTAATACTGGCATCAAGGGATTCATTGATGTAATACCGGCATCAAGGGGTTCATTGATGTAATACCGGCATCAAGGGATTCATTGATGTAATACCGGCATCAAGGGATTCATTGATGTAATACTGGCATCAAGGGATTCATTGATGTAATACTGGCATCAAGGGATTCATTGATGTAATACCGGCATCAAGGGATTCATTGATGTAATACCGGCATCAAGGGATTCATTGATGTAATACTGGCATCAAGGGATTCATTGATGTAATACTGGCAATACCGGCATCAAGGGATTCATTGATGTAATACCGGCATCAAGGGATTCATTGATGTAATACCGGCATCAAGGGATTCATTGATGTAATACCGGCATCAAGGGGTTCATTGATGTAATACCGGCATCAAGGGATTTATTGATGTGATACCGGCATCAAGGGATTCATTAATGTAATGCTGGCATCAAGGGATTCATTGATGTAATACCGGCATCAAGGGGCTCATTAGAGAGGTTTTACAAACGAACAGATACGCGTACGTGTACGTTTAGCTATTCGTACCCGTTTTATACTTATGTGTAGCGAGTGAGATATCCGTGCCTTGTACACGGTTAGCAGATAGTGAGTAACTGTGACGTCATAAGTTCGCGAAAATTGATGACGCGGTATCCGTTAAACTAACTGTATCCGTTTGCAGGCGAAACCTCTCTAAAGGCCGTGTCCAAAATGGGTGTCTAGAGCTACAGCTACGGCTAATTGTGTGCGTCGGACATTTTGTAGCACTGTCCGAAATGCCATCTAGAGCTACAGCTACTGCTACAACGTCACAAAAGTCTAGCCGTAAAAGAAGTTGTCTAGCTCAGGCAAAACAAAATGGCAGCAGCACTAACGTTAATTTTTGAGCAAATTTTCGTTTATTTTTCGATGATAGTGCATTGAATCTAACAGATCGACAAATACGTCAATATCATCAGGTATTTCGACCGGCTGTAAATAAACATTGCGTAACATCTAGCAGACGATAATTGTTGTCAATTCTTACATCGTAATTTTGCAAACACTAATTCAAGCATCGCTTGGGGGCGCAATAACTAGCCGTAGGCTCTACCGTAGCCGCGTCCGAATTCCATTTATCTTATTAGCGCCTACGTAGACGTAACTGTAGCTGTAGACGTAGATCGTAGCTGTAGACGTAGATCGTAGCTCTAGATCCTTGTTCGGACACAGCCTATTACCGGCATCAAATGGTTCATGTAATCAATGTTCATTGATAAATGCATCTTTGTACAGACTCTACTCCTCCGCTGTGTTTGCCAGTGACTTTGAGATGTTTGATGCGGCTGAGATTACAAGGAGACCAGTAGATGATCTGACTCTGCAGATGAAGGTATGTACAATGTATACGTATGATCTATCTCCACCAACTACAGCGTAGGACCTAGGCCTGACTTCATGGCTCTGTTATCCACTAGAATTCTGGACTTACAATCACCATGCTGTGCTTAAACACCAGCAAATGAAAAAAGTGGGCTAACCCCGAAACCATAAGATTTGTAGTTTTTAGAATATACTCATGCACATAAGCAAACAAAATACCTCAAAAATTTGCAAACTATAGCCTTCGCATTTTTTGATGCAATAACATCCTGGTACCATACCTACCCTTATTTTGCCAGCCCCGAAGAGGGAAAAAACCAACCAAACCATCAATTACAATGTAGTACCTTTTATTCTTGACAACTTGCAGACACCTATAGTATCACCCCAAAATGGCCCCAAATTGGCCTAATGTTATACAAACCTGTATACCACCTTTATCACAACGGCCAATACAATGAAAGGTTTTGAAATTGTATTGGTTGCTAGGCACCAAACCTGGTCCCACTCAAGCTTAGCGTAATTGGTAAGAAAACGCTGCCAATGATCGTTATGGATGAGGGGCAAAGTTCTATCATTACCAGTTCACATCTTCTTTGACATGGCAGGAACAAGATGATTGAAAACAAATTTAACAAAAAAGGAGGATTGAGTTGCACGATGTTGTGTGTAACATTATGGATAAAATGTTCTAGATGTGTAAAATGCAATTTCTTTGTTTTTTTAAAGGAGATGGGCATAGACAAGGTTGTGAATTTTCCATTCCCAACACCGCCAGAACCAGAAGTCTTAAAGGTAGTGTACAAAACGGTTTGTTGGTCAGGGATTGGTTCTTTCATAAATTGATAATCTACTGGTTTATACTTGAGATTCAAAACTTTTGGTTTGCACATTCTGCAAAATAAGCTGTAAGAACCATTTATAAATATATGATTGTCTTACATGTTATTATTTTGTTATTATTATGTTAATAATTTAATTTGTTAAAATGTTCTGTTGTGGATCACTTTGGTTTATATACACACAGGTATCAAAATGTTCACAATATTGTCATTTGAGTTTCTTTGGTTGACTTAGGTTGTTATATTATGAACAATTATTCATCCAATTATTTCTTAATTGTGACATGTTTGCAGGCAGCAGAGAGGTTATTAATTTCCCTTGGAGCATTGGAAGTTCCTCCTAAAGTATCAGGCTTCAAAGCATCTAAACAAGGCAAGATATTCTAAACGTTTGACGGTCAAATGTTTGACGGTTATTAAGAGGTTATTGATTTCCCTTGGAGCATTGGAAGTTCCTCCTAAAGCATCGGGCTTCAAAGCATCTAAACAAGGCAAGATATTATGAACGTTTGACGGTCAAATATTTGACGGTTATTAAGAGGTTATTGATTTCCCTCGGAGCGTTGGAAGTAACTTCCTAAAGTATCGGGCTTCAAAGCATCTAAACAAGGCAAGATATTCTGAACGTTTGACGATCAAATGTTTGACGGTTATTAAGAGGTTATTGATTTCCCTTGGAGCGTTGGAAGTTCCTCCTAAAGTATCGGGCTTCAAAGCATCTAAACAAGGCAAGATATTCTGAACGTTTGACGGTCAAATGTTTGACGGTTATTAAGAGGTTATTGATTTCCCTTGGAGCATTGGAAGTTCCTCCTAAAGCATCGGGCTTCAAAGCATCTAAACAAGGCAAGATATTATGAACGTTTGACGGTCAAATATTTGACGGTTATTAAGAGGTTATTGATTTCCCTTGGAGCATTGAAAGTTCCTCCTAAAGCATCGGGCTTCAAAGCATCTAAACAAGGCAAGATATAATGAACGTTTGACGGTCAAATATTTGACGGTTATTAAGGGGTTATTGATTTCCCTCGGAGCGTTGGAAGTAACTTCCTAAAGTATCGGGCTTCAAAGCATCTAAACAAGGCAAGATATTCTGAACGTTTGACGATCAAATGTTTGACGGTTATTAAGAGGTTATTGATTTCCCTTGGAGCATTGGAAGTTCCTCCTAAAGTATCGGGCTTCAAAGCATCTAAACAAGGCAAGATATTCTGAACGTTTGACGGTTATTAAGAGGTTATTGATTTCCCTTGGAGCATTGGAAGTTTCTCCTAAAGTATCGGGCTTCAAAGCATCTAAACAAGGCAAGATATTCTGAACGTTTGACGGTCAAATATTTGACGGTTATTAAGGGGTTATTGATTTCCCTCGGAGCGTTGGAAGTAACTTCCTAAAGTATCGGGCTTCAAAGCATCTAAACAAGGCAAGATATTATGAACGTTTGACGATCAAATGTTTGACGGTTATTAAGAGGTTATTGATTTCCCTTGGAGCGTTGGAAGTTCCTCCTAAAGTATCGGGCTTCAAAGCATCTAAACAAGGCAAGATATTCTGAACGTTTGACGGTTATTAAGAGGTTATTGATTTCCCTTGGAGCATTGGAAGTTTCTCCTAAAGTATCGGGCTTCAAAGCATCTAAACAAGGCAAGATATTCTGAACGTTTGACGGTCAAATGTTTGACGGTTATTAAGAGGTTATTAATTTCCCTTGGAGCATTGGAAGTTCCTCCTAAAGTATCGGGCTTCAAAGCATCTAAACAAGGCAAGATATTATGAACGTTTGACGGTCAAATATTTGACGGTTATTAAGGGGTTATTGATTTCCCTCGGAGCGTTGGAAGTAACTTCCTAAAGTATCGGGCTTCAAAGCATCTAAACAAGGCAAGATATTCTGAACGTTTGACGATCAAATGTTTGACGGTTATTAAGAGGTTATTGATTTCCCTTGGAGCGTTGGAAGTTCCTCCTAAAGTATCGGGCTTCAAAGCATCTAAACAAGGCAAGATATTCTGAACGTTTGACGGTCAAATGTTTGACGGTTATTAAGAGGTTATTAATTTCCCTTGGAGCATTGGAAGTTCCTCCTAAAGTATCGGGCTTCAAAGCATCTAAACAAGGCAAGATATTCTGAACGTTTGACGGTCAAATGTTTGACGATCGAAAGTTTCATGATTGGACAATTTGATGCCATTGGTTTAAGTGCATTGTCACATTTATCATTCAGTAACCAATGCTAACCAAATAAATCAATTGTTTATGTCCCTGCTGCATCTGACAAAAGATTTTTTTTAAATTCAGCACAGATTTATTGATGACTTTGATCTTAACCATTTGGCGTCGGATGACGTATATACATGCAAAGTTTTTCTGAGATTCTAAACAGATGACGGATAAACACGTCACGAGCAAGGCCGGAAGTATCTGTCAGCGGACCGGTTCACAGCGAGCGAGGCCGGGTGTGCTTCCCACTGATATCAGCCTGAACCCACCTCGGATCAAGTTTTGTGAAAAAGAATGCACCTGGGCTCGGTCAATGTCAAAATAATCCCGGCACGAACTGGTTAAAGAGTAATTACATAAGTCAATTTTAATGACACTTGCACGCTCATGTCGGGTGTAACTGGGACACCAACAAATGTCCCACTTTTGGACCCCTTATTTGTGGACTAACCCTTATTTATTTTGCACGGTCTTCCTAACAGAGTTTTTTGGTACAAGGATCACCCCTCTTGGTAAGATCATGGCCTGTTTTCCTGTGTCGTCGTGCTATGCTAGAATGATAGCCATTGGTCAACAGGAAGGCTGTCTGCCGTACATTATTGCTTTGGTGTCTGCTCTGACAGTCCGGGTGAGTGCGATGCTTAGCGTGGAATATAGTGCTTAGCGTGGAATATAGTGCTTAGTGTGGAATATGATACTTAGCGTGGAATATGATGCTTAGCGTGGAATATGATGCTTAGCGTGGAATATGATGCTTAGCGTGGAATATGATGCTTAGCGTGGAATATGATGCTTACAGAATAACATTCATGGAAAATCTTATAATTATTGCACAATCTGGTCTTCTTATTGTGAATGTTTTCATTTTCAGGAAATATTTGAAGTTGGAGATCTACAAACTGACATAGCAGACGAGGTAGGAATTGATTTCAACTTGAAAAAAAAGAAAAGTATTGTACCATTAATATATTTGGGCAATAAAACTGCCCTTTAGAAGATGTGTAAAGGCCAAAAATAAATAACTGGGTTTTAATTAAATTGGGTTTTAATTATCAAGTTCGTTAAACATGAAAGTTAGAGTTATAATTTTGTAAATATCTGCTTCAAAAAGAAATGTCATTATTTTGTGTTTCTTGACATAGCTGAAGGAAGAGCAGAGGAAGCACAGAGCAAGAATCGCACACAGCAAGCGTCTCTGGGCTGGAGTGGTAAGACTTACTTTCTTGTTTTTATCATTATTATAATATTTCTGGTATGAAACCAAGGAATCCTCAAGAGTGCCCTAGAGGCACTGTAAGCTGGCAAGCCTGAAGAAACCAATAGAGAAAACCGTGAGAAGAAGGTACAATTTTAGAGTTTGAATGAAAACCCCAACAGAATATTCTGAAAGCAAAGCCACATAATCTGACAGGAATTGAAAACACAATCGACATGTGGACCAGGCCAGGAATCAAACTCAGGTCACAGCGGTGGAAGGCAAGGAAAGAATCGCTACACCAATCCGACTCCCAGGGGTGATTCAAACTGGGTCACAGCGGTGGAAGTCGAGGAAAGAGTCGCTATTAAGCCAATCTGACTCCCTGTAAGGTGACAATCAAGTGAAGTCACAAGCTTCACTAATAGATTCCATTGTTGTTATTGTTACTAGGGTGATTCACTTCTGTTAGGAGATCTGATGGTGTTGCTAGGAGCAGTAGGTGCTACAGAGTTTGCTGGTTGCACGCCGTCATTCTGCACGGCTCATGGTCTACGCTACAAAGCAATGGCTGAAATCAGGAGACTTAGAAGACAACTCACTAATGGATCCCATTGTTGTTATTGTTACTAGGGTGATTCACTTCTGTTAGGAGATCTGATGGTGTTGCTAGGGGCAGTAGGTGCTACAGAGTTTGCTGGTTGCACGCCGTCATTCTGCACGGCTCATGGTCTACGCTACAAAGCAATGGCTGAAATCAGGAGACTTGGAAGACAACTCACTAATGGATTCCATTGTTGTTGTTGTTACTAGGGTGATTCACTTCTGTTAGGAGATCTGATGGTGTTGCTAGGGGCAGTAGGTGCTACAGAGTTTGCTGGTTGCACGCCGTCATTCTGCACGGCTCATGGTCTACGCTACAAAGCAATGGCTGAAATCAGGAGACTTAGAAGACAACTCACTAATGGATCCCATTGTTGTTATTGTTACTAGGGTGATTCACTTCTGTTAGGAGATCTGATGGTGTTGCTAGGGGCAGTAGGTGCTACAGAGTTTGCTGGTTGCACGCCGTCATTCTGCACGGCTCATGGTCTACGCTACAAAGCAATGGCTGAAATCAGAAGACTTGGAAGACAACTCACTAATGGATTCCATTGTTGTTATTGTTACTAGGGTGATTCACTTCTGTTAGGAGATCTGATGGTGTTGCTAGGGGCAGTAGGTGCTACAGAGTTTGCTGGTTGCACGCCGTCATTCTGCACGGCTCATGGTCTACGCTACAAAGCAATGGCTGAAATCAGGAGACTTAGAAGACAACTCACTAATGGATTCCATTGTTGTTATTGTTACTAGGGTGATTCACTTCTGTTAGGAGATCTGATGGTGTTGCTAGGGGCAGTAGGTGCTACAGAGTTTGCTGGTTGCACGCCGTCATTCTGCACGGCTCATGGTCTACGCTACAAAGCAATGGCTGAAATCAGAAGACTTAGAAGACAACTCACTAATGGATTCCATTGTTGTTATTGTTACTAGGGTGATTCACTTCTGTTAGGAGATCTGATGGTGTTGCTAGGGGCAGTAGGTGCTACAGAGTTTGCTGGTTGCACGCCGTCATTCTGCACGGCTCATGGTCTACGCTACAAAGCAATGGCTGAAATCAGGAGACTTGGAAGACAACTCACTAATGGATTCCATTGTTGTTGTTGTTACTAGGGTGATTCACTTCTGTTAGGAGATCTGATGGTGTTGCTAGGGGCAGTAGGTGCTACAGAGTTTGCTGGTTGCACGCCGTCATTCTGCACGGCTCATGGTCTACGCTACAAAGCAATGGCTGAAATCAGGAGACTTAGAAGACAACTCACTAATGGATCCCATTGTTGTTATTGTTACTAGGGTGATTCACTTCTGTTAGGAGATCTGATGGTGTTGCTAGGGGCAGTAGGTGCTACAGAGTTTGCTGGTTGCACGCCGTCATTCTGCACGGCTCATGGTCTACGCTACAAAGCAATGGCTGAAATCAGAAGACTTGGAAGACAACTCACTAATGGATTCCATTGTTGTTATTGTTACTAGGGTGATTCACTTCTGTTAGGAGATCTGATGGTGTTGCTAGGGGCAGTAGGTGCTACAGAGTTTGCTGGTTGCACGCCGTCATTCTGCACGGCTCATGGTCTACGCTACAAAGCAATGGCTGAAATCAGAAGACTTGGAAGACAACTCACTAATGGATTCCATTGTTGTTATTGTTACTAGGGTGATTCACTTCTGTTAGGAGATCTGATGGTGTTGCTAGGGGCAGTAGGTGCTACAGAGTTTGCTGGTTGCACGCCGTCATTCTGCACGGCTCATGGTCTACGCTACAAAGCAATGGCTGAAATCAGAAGACTTGGAAGACAACTCACTAATGGATTCCATTGTTGTTATTGTTACTAGGGTGATTCACTTCTGTTAGGAGATCTGATGGTGTTGCTAGGGGCAGTAGGTGCTACAGAGTTTGCTGGTTGCACGCCGTCATTCTGCACGGCTCATGGTCTACGCTACAAAGCAATGGCTGAAATCAGGAGACTTAGAAGACAACTCACTAATGGATTCCATTGTTGTTATTGTTACTAGGGTGATTCACTTCTGTTAGGAGATCTGATGGTGTTGCTAGGGGCAGTAGGTGCTACAGAGTTTGCTGGTTGCACGCCGTCATTCTGCACGGATCATGGTCTACGCTACAAAGCAATGGCTGAAATCAGGAGACTTAGAAGACAACTCACTAATGGATTCCATTGTTGTTATTGTTACTAGGGTGATTCACTTCTGTTAGGAGATCTGATGGTGTTGCTAGGGGCAGTAGGCGCTACAGAGTTTGCTGGTTGCACGCCGTCATTCTGCACGGCTCATGGTCTACGCTACAAAGCAATGGCTGAAATCAGTAGACTTAGAAGACAACTCACTAATGGATTCCATTGTTGTTGTTGTTACTAGGGTGATTCACTTCTGTTAGGAGATCTGATGGTGTTGCTAGGGTCAGTAGGTGCTACAGAGTTTGCTGGTTGCACGCCGTCATTCTGCACGGCTCATGGTCTACGCTACAAAGCAATGGCTGAAATCAGGAGACTTAGAAGACAACTCACTAATGGATTCCATTGTTGTTATTGTTACTAGGGTGATTCACTTCTGTTAGGAGATCTGATGGTGTTGCTAGGGGCAGTAGGTGCTACAGAGTTTGCTGGTAGCACGCCGTCATTCTGCACGGCTCATGGTCTACGCTACAAAGCAATGGCTGAAATCAGGAGACTTAGAAGACAACTCACTAATGGATTCCATTGTTGTTATTGTTACTAGGGTGATTCACTTCTGTTAGGAGATCTGATGGTGTTGCTAGGGTCAGTAGGTGCTACAGAGTTTGCTGGTTGTACGCCGTCATTCTGCACGGCTCATGGTCTACGCTACAAAGCAATGGCTGAAATCAGAAGACTTGGAAGACAACTCACTAATGGATTCCATTGTTGTTGTTGTTACTAGGGTGATTCACTTCTGTTAGGAGATCTGATGGTGTTGCTAGGGGCAGTAGGTGCTACAGAGTTTGCTGGTTGCACGCCGTCATTCTGCACGGCTCATGGTCTACGCTACAAAGCAATGGCTGAAATCAGGAGACTTAGAAGACAACTCACTAATGGATTCCATTGTTGTTATTGTTACTAGGGTGATTCACTTCTGTTAGGAGATCTGATGGTGTTGCTAGGGTCAGTAGGTGCTACAGAGTTTGCTGGTTGTACGCCGTCATTCTGCACGGCTCATGGTCTACGCTACAAAGCAATGGCTGAAATCAGGAGACTTAGAAGACAACTCACTAATGGATTCCATTGTTGTTATTGTTACTAGGGTGATTCACTTCTGTTAGGAGATCTGATGGTGTTGCTAGGGTCAGTAGGTGCTACAGAGTTTGCTGGTTGCACGCCGTCATTCTGCACGGCTCATGGTCTACGCTACAAAGCAATGGCTGAAGTCAGAAGACTTAGAAGACAACTCACTAATGGATTCCATTGTTGTTATTGTTACTAGGGTGATTCACTTCTGTTAGGAGATCTGATGGTGTTGCTAGGAGCAGTAGGTGCTACAGAGTTTGCTGGTTGCACGCCGTCATTCTGCACGGCTCATGGTCTACGCTACAAAGCAATGGCTGAAATCAGGAGACTTAGAAGACAACTCACTAATGGATCCCATTGTTGTTATTGTTACTAGGGTGATTCACTTCTGTTAGGAGATCTGATGGTGTTGCTAGGAGCAGTAGGTGCTACAGAGTTTGCTGGTTGCACGCCGTCATTCTGCACGGCTCATGGTCTACGCTACAAAGCAATGGCTGAAATCAGGAGACTTAGAAGACAACTCACTAATGGATCCCATTGTTGTTATTGTTACTAGGGTGATTCACTTCTGTTAGGAGATCTGATGGTGTTGCTAGGGGCAGTAGGTGCTACAGAGTTTGCTGGTTGCACGCCGTCATTCTGCACGGCTCATGGTCTACGCTACAAAGCAATGGCTGAAATCAGAAGACTTGGAAGACAACTCACTAATGGATTCCATTGTTGTTGTTGTTGTTACTAGGGTGATTCACTTCTGTTAGGAGATCTGATGGTGTTGCTAGGGGCAGTAGGTGCTACAGAGTTTGCTGGTTGCACGCCGTCATTCTGCACGGCTCATGGTCTACGCTACAAAGCAATGGCTGAAATCAGAAGACTTGGAAGACAACTCACTAATGGATTCCATTGTTGTTATTGTTACTAGGGTGATTCACTTCTGTTAGGAGATCTGATGGTGTTGCTAGGGGCAGTAGGTGCTACAGAGTTTGCTGGTTGCACGCCGTCATTCTGCACGGCTCATGGTCTACGCTACAAAGCAATGGCTGAAATCAGGAGACTTAGAAGACAACTCACTAATGGATTCCATTGTTGTTATTGTTACTAGGGTGATTCACTTCTGTTAGGAGATCTGATGGTGTTGCTAGGGGCAGTAGGTGCTACAGAGTTTGCTGGTTGCACGCCGTCATTCTGCACGGATCATGGTCTACGCTACAAAGCAATGGCTGAAATCAGGAGACTTAGAAGACAACTCACTAATGGATTCCATTGTTGTTATTGTTACTAGGGTGATTCACTTCTGTTAGGAGATCTGATGGTGTTGCTAGGGGCAGTAGGCGCTACAGAGTTTGCTGGTTGCACGCCGTCATTCTGCACGGCTCATGGTCTACGCTACAAAGCAATGGCTGAAATCAGTAGACTTAGAAGACAACTCACTAATGGATTCCATTGTTGTTGTTGTTACTAGGGTGATTCACTTCTGTTAGGAGATCTGATGGTGTTGCTAGGGTCAGTAGGTGCTACAGAGTTTGCTGGTTGCACGCCGTCATTCTGCACGGCTCATGGTCTACGCTACAAAGCAATGGCTGAAATCAGAAGACTTGGAAGACAACTCACTAATGGATTCCATTGTTGTTGTTGTTACTAGGGTGATTCACTTCTGTTAGGAGATCTGATGGTGTTGCTAGGGGCAGTAGGTGCTACAGAGTTTGCTGGTTGCACGCCGTCATTCTGCACGGCTCATGGTCTACGCTACAAAGCAATGGCTGAAATCAGGAGACTTAGAAGACAACTCACTAATGGATTCCATTGTTGTTATTGTTACTAGGGTGATTCACTTCTGTTAGGAGATCTGATGGTGTTGCTAGGGTCAGTAGGTGCTACAGAGTTTGCTGGTTGTACGCCGTCATTCTGCACGGCTCATGGTCTACGCTACAAAGCAATGGCTGAAATCAGGAGACTTAGAAGACAACTCACTAATGGATTCCATTGTTGTTATTGTTACTAGGGTGATTCACTTCTGTTAGGAGATCTGATGGTGTTGCTAGGGTCAGTAGGTGCTACAGAGTTTGCTGGTTGCACGCCGTCATTCTGCACGGCTCATGGTCTACGCTACAAAGCAATGGCTGAAGTCAGAAGACTTAGAAGACAACTCACTAATGGATTCCATTGTTGTTATTGTTACTAGGGTGATTCACTTCTGTTAGGAGATCTGATGGTGTTGCTAGGAGCAGTAGGTGCTACAGAGTTTGCTGGTTGCACGCCGTCATTCTGCACGGCTCATGGTCTACGCTACAAAGCAATGGCTGAAATCAGGAGACTTAGAAGACAACTCACTAATGGATCCCATTGTTGTTATTGTTACTAGGGTGATTCACTTCTGTTAGGAGATCTGATGGTGTTGCTAGGAGCAGTAGGTGCTACAGAGTTTGCTGGTTGCACGCCGTCATTCTGCACGGCTCATGGTCTACGCTACAAAGCAATGGCTGAAATCAGGAGACTTAGAAGACAACTCACTAATGGATCCCATTGTTGTTATTGTTACTAGGGTGATTCACTTCTGTTAGGAGATCTGATGGTGTTGCTAGGGGCAGTAGGTGCTACAGAGTTTGCTGGTTGCACGCCGTCATTCTGCACGGCTCATGGTCTACGCTACAAAGCAATGGCTGAAATCAGAAGACT